>VXBJ01000248.1:1350820-1451484 GCA_013400055.1 Nycticryphes semicollaris | reverse complement strand
TTTTTTTTTTTTTATATAACTTCAAATGGCAGAAGTTAAATGTTCCATTCCATATCACAGTTTATTTTTTTCAAATGGTATTTTTATGTTTCTCCTTTCAGGAGAAAAAACCCAGAATGTGTCTGTTTTAACATTTTGTTCAAAATAAACTTAGGATTTTGTTGTGATTTTTTTTCCAAATAAACCACAGACCATTTTTTTTCCTCCCTTTTCCTCCTTGGCAGCCACAAAATGCAATCAGTTATTCACACAACTCCTAATAAGCAATCCAGCTGATGAAAGCCAAAGCTTTCCTTTGAGATAGGGGAGCTGGTGAGAGCCCAGAAGTGAGACGTACTCCATAATTTTGATTTTAAGCCTTGTCCTTGTCCAGCTCTGGCCACGACAGTAATCCTCTCAGAAGAGGCTGGTGCCTGGCCAATAATGGAAGCGGGAAGGGAAAAAAACATCCAGTCTTCTTCCTCAGATCAGATAAATGACTGTGATTATAAATAACCTTCTAATTTACAAATAGATCCTTGGAAACCTGACCATCATGAACCAAGTAAAGCGTTGAGTTCAGGCTCAGCCAAGAGGACAAGGCCAGATGGACTTTGGAAGTGGGAGGACCAGGCTGAGTAACTTGCACTGGTGCTTACAGCTGTCTTGGGGAGAGCCCTATGAGCTGCGAGATGTGTGTGGACCTTCATAGACCAATGTTTGGCATTTTCTCAAAAGCCAAAGAGCCTTGCTGGAATACCTCCCAAGCAGCCCTCTGTTTAGACTGCTATCTATGAACTAAACGGGACAAAAGGAGAGAGGGCTGGAGTTTATCAGAGAACTAGATCACACAGACACTGAGTTGGTGGGAACTACATGATGAGATGCAATAAAAAAGCTGCACCCAGTCCAAACCAGAAATCACGTTACCTGCATTAATTTATTACACATAATAAATTCCTTCAGCACTGCAAATTGAAGCCACGTTTCTATCAGATGCCCGTATTTTTTAGCTAGGATAGGAGATAGGATGTAAGGAAATATGGCTTCTAACTGCTTTATGCCCAAGAGACCAGAGTTAAGTGATCGTTAAGAAACAGCCATCGATTATATATCCCAGCAAAGTAAATCTCTAAGGGTTGAAGGAGGCAGATTCTTGGCAGCAACGGCCAATTCAGTATTTGGGTCTTGCTGCTGGTATTTTCCTTCCTTTGTAAAATAAGATTCACATGTAGATTCAGGTAAAGGGTGACAATTGGGTGCAACCAATTGTTAGGACCTGAGAGAAAGAAGGGAAAGATACAGATATGTGGGTGTTGATGTGACATGGTTCAACCTTAGTTTTCCACATCACATTTTGACTGTGCTTTAAAAGCCACTGCCCAGCTCCCACCCACAACTCTCAGTTTCTGAGGACTCTCCAGAGCTAATGACGTGTTTGGAGTGCTCACTCATGTGACATCTTGGCTAAAGACCCTGCTTCAAATCTCTTTCTCCTTGTTTTGGAGTGTATATTAAGTGACAGGACTCCTGCTTGTCTCCCAGGTCATCTAACTATCAAAGTATTGATGTTTTCAGTTGAAGTAATTGCCTTCTAATGTTTGGACAACGAAGTGCGCTTTAGAGTGTCTTGGTCTTGGTTCCCCAACAAACTTACAAGTCAGATGTTTTCCTTTCTTTCCCTCCCTTTGTCCCAGTAATGTGCAATAATTACGTAGAGTAACTCTGAAAACCAAGAGCGGGGTGTGACAGTGGAATCGAGTGCACTCTCAGCAAGTTTTCCAACGACACCAAGCTGTGTCAACATGCTGGAGGGAAGGGATGCCATCCAGAGGGACGTGGACAGGCTTGAGAGGTGGGCCCGTGTGAACCTCATGAAACTCAACGAGACCAAGCACGAGGTCCTGCGCGTAAGTCAGAGAAATACCAAGCACAAATACAGGTTGGGCAGAGAATGGAAGGAGAGCAGCCCTGAGGAGAAGGACTTGGTGGTGCTGGTTAATGAGAAGCTCAACATCAGCCAGTGATGTGTGCTGGCAGCTCGCAGTAGAGATATTTCTTAGTAGTGTCATAGCTGTTTCCAAGATATTTCCAGTAGTACATTGGAGTAGAGATGGACTTTAGGAGAGGGTTCAGCACTAAGCACTGTAAGGGGGAATCTAACACCATATACACAAAATGTTTGCCTTCTCTGGTTTTTGGCTGCAAGGCCAATTTAGTTCTGAGAATACCACTATGTGGGAAATGGCTATTTTGAGGTGACATTTCAACTTACATGACTTTGTTCATATGATTCAACAAAACATTAAATGCATAGGGAGTTATACCAGTAGGAATGATTCCTCTGTCAGCATCAGAAGAGGTTTTAAGGCTTTCAGAGTGCATGGTATTACAACAGTGATGCAATGGCTAGGCTCTTTGTGCCACGCTCCTTTGTGATCCCTGAACAATCCAGAGTCTTTCTGAACTTGTCTGAGGGCAGCCGGGCTCTCTCTGTGGATTGCACTGAGTTGCAGTTCAGACTTTATATCCCCAGCGGGAGGGAGGGAATGCATCTGGCTGCATGCGGAGTAAAGATAATTTAGCCGCTAAAATTGATTTACTACTCGGGAAATTGCTTTAGTGTCATGGAGATCACAAAAGTCCTCGTCCTGGCATTTTGCCATGGAAACCACAGGGGATCAAAGGAAAAGGACTCCATTGGCCATTTTCCATCGTGGCTCTTTCTTACAGAGAATGATGTTTTTGCAGTCATGAAAAGCCACTTCACCACTGAACTTACACAAAGAAGCTCTAAAAGCCAAGCTCAAAAATTTCCAGATCTATGTGATTGCATGTTCTATCTGATTCAGAATGATGGTACGTGTCTAAGGAGAGCGATGCTATGCTCGTTGTGAACCAGGAAAGATGTCCCTTGTGCAGAGGATACACAGAAGGAATCAAAGATGACTTTTGCCTCAGACTTCTTAGACGACCTTCATCAAAGCCTCTTCCACTAGTTAATTTTTGGGCAGTGATTGGACATTGTCACATGAAGGGCATTTTTTAGCAGCATATTATTATCATCACCTCTATAGACTCAGAATAAATGCAATTGGCTGATTTGCTTTCCCCAGCCTTTGCACTATGCTTTTCTGATTTAATCCATGAAGAGATCCAGTGAAAGTCAGTTTGCAGCAGCTATGCTTCTCAGAATGGCCCAGAGCATTAGACCCTTTGCTTTTAACTGAAAATGGTTAATCCACACAGAAAGGAGGGACACATATAGTGAAAACTTGTCATCCCTAGTTGTAGACTTGGCCTTTATTAGTAATGTAAACAGTGGGTGTAAATCAGCTTAAAAAAGGGGTGCGCTGTGGAACTGGCCCTATTATAGACAGGGAAAAACTTATTGTCCCCTCGCTGTGATCTATTTTCACTGCCTTATATTCATGTGCATTAAATAACGTGTCTTTTCTATGAATAATTGCTGTTCACTTGTAGTTGCCTGCTAGGCATTTCTCCAACAGAGAGGAGGGCTCGTGCTTTGTTCTGAGCAATAAAGACAGCACTATGCAACTAGGCACGCAGCAAGGATGAAACACAGATGGGGCAGACGCAGCACCCTTGGGAAAGCTGGAGGGGAGACTGGAAAGCTAAGGTCCCCATACGATGCTCAGGAGGTATCTAGGAGGGTGGGAAAGCTGCCAGGGATGAGCACTGCTGCCATGTCTGCTGCTCCAGGGGCCAATGTACAAGGTGCCAGCGTTTGGCACGCACACTGTGTCGAAGAGGCAGAGACAGACCTGAGCTTTGCAGTACCCCCAGCTACATGCAGGAGCAGTGGAAATGGAAAGGAAGAGGGTTAAAGTCTCATTAGTCCCACTGGACAATTCTCTGCCTGAAAGAAGTGTTAATTTAAATGGCTTGCTAATGATTTGGAATCAACTAGCAGTGATTTGGAGGCCTTACAAAATCCATGTTCAAACACCAGCCCATTTCTTTCCATGGAGAGAGCTACTTTCAGCCCAGAGAGTGCGTGAAGGGATTTAAGTAACAAATTTGTACTCCACATTGAAAAGATCCAATGAACTCTGCATTTCCAAAAATCAAAGCATTCCTTTAGATCTGGATAAACAATGCCTTCGGAGGCCTAATTTAAGCTATGTCTCAAAGGCAAACTACCCAAAAGTAACGACCAATCAGCAGGATGCTTAACCCTAGACCCAGCTTCCCTTTACACCTGCAAGTTGTTAATTACCCACTCATATAGTTATTACTGCACTCAGATGTGTTGTGTTTGTATATGCCCAGACAGTGGTGGTGGTGGATGGGTCAAAGGGTCTAATTCCAAGAGCTGCAGGCAGGATGCTCTCATGATGCTTACTTAGATTATGAATTCACATCACAAATGCTGTGGAGTCATCTGGTTGTGACAAGCCCAAGTCAAACCACCATGTTAGGCTGCAAACTACCTTTTAAGATGCCCTTGGTCATTATATATGCCAAATTTTGCAGAGGGCACCGGACGGCAGCTCTCGAGCATCTCATAGGTGAAGTGTTTTGATTTCTCACACCAGATGTGGGATTTCAGCAGGTAAAATGGACCTGTCACGTCTGCTGTCAAAGTGCTGCTCACAGGGTCTCACACCACATGACCTGGTTGACTGGCATTTCCTGAAGGGAATGAGAAAAAAAATGTTTTTTGACGTATTTCCAGGGTCTTCCTGTTCTTGGAGGGTGGTTATGAACTGTGAAAGCCTGTGATGTAAAAGACAGACCTTAGCTATGGTCTGTCCATCCAGGGTAGCGGGGGGACTCTCATGGGAATGAATCTGAACGACACAGTATAGTGAGACAGTTGGAGGATATTTCAGCAGCCAAATACGTACAAATACAAGAATCATTTAACATCTCTTGATCATGGCAGAAGAACCATAGCGTGTTTGTAATTGCATCCTTATTACCTCCATGCATGAGTCCCACCTCCAAAAGACATTGCATCCAGCCACCTAGCTCACACAGTGGTGATTGCCTTCCTTGTGGTGGCTCTGGGGATCACTCGTGCTGGGGCTGGTATTGATTCTTCTGCTGGCACAGATGTTCTCAAAGAAGGTCACCTGTTTTGAGAGTGACTTGGGTCTATCTGGCAAACCTTAGAAAGTATGAGGTCATGAGGCCTAACTCTGGGAAACCACCTCACTAGCTCACTGCCTCCTCCTTAGCCT
The DNA here is from genome assembly GCA_013400055.1 of Nycticryphes semicollaris. NCBI lineage: Eukaryota > Metazoa > Chordata > Aves > Charadriiformes > Rostratulidae > Nycticryphes > Nycticryphes semicollaris. The sequence continues at coordinate 1,446,298 of VXBJ01000248.1, read as the reverse complement.
TTCAGCTTTTGTCTGTGTCTTCTTCAGGGCTGAGAGAAATATATTAAATTATCAGGTGGAACATCTTAGACACAATGGCTTCACGATGGTTTTATTGCTCGTTTTCAGCAGTGTCAACCACAGAGAAGAACCTCCTCTGAAGCAAGGAGATGAACCAAATACAAAGGAAAAAGTAGCCAATTCATTGCATATGTACAGAGTCAGAACAAAATAAATAACATTGGGCAAAAGGCCATGAAACAAGGCAGAGATTTCACCTGTGCTGAGCAAGCAGGTCTGTTCTCACTGGCATGAGGAATACATCACAAGCACCTAGGTACATAAAAGTCCACAGAGACAGTGATTCTCTGTTCACAGCCAGTTTTCATCACTCTTTGCTGTCAGAGCCTATTTACAGGAGGGCAGAGCAGAGGTGCTTACAGTTTGAGTGGTTAGAAAAGAGTCAGTTGGCACCAGGTACTGAACAACAGCTTGAGGTGTTTGAAATAAAATCTGAAAAAAACGCACTTTTGAAATCAAAAGTGCCTTTTTGAACTTATCATCATCATAGTACCAAATATGTGGTTTGTTTTTGTTTTTTAAAATGTGCTATTCAGATTTTCTCTATGTACAAGTTTACAATATCCACAAAACTGGGGTATAAAACACTAGTGTTCTGCTGATGCCAATTTGCATGTCCTAAAGGCTGGGCCCTCAGAACCCAAATGGGCATTATTTCCCTTCCAGATCTGTTATGGAGTTTCCAGTCCCAACGTTTGTCTTCTTCTCTATGATTTCACAGTATGCTCCAAATAACCAGGGTTTCAAAGCTCTTCAGTATATAGTGCGACACCACGCGAGCAAACAAGGAGTTTAGGACATACAGACATTAGGAGGTAGAAGAGACAGTCCATGGGTCCAGGAAACTCCTAATTTCTAAAAGCCCTAGTTTATAACTCTACAGATCTCTGGGGGAAATAACAAGATCAGTCATTGTAATTATACCTCATCAGACTGGTATGTAAATACCGGGTTTGGCGATGGTGAAGAGTTGACTGACTGAAAGAAAATAGATTGAAATCCATGCTGTTCTGGATTTCAGCACATCTGACTCCACATGCCAGTATGGGACTTAATTTTTTTCCTCTATTACACCAGTTCAGACCCAGAATGATAGCAACAGAGTCATTCCAGATTGATATGGGTATATATGAGGCCAAAAGATGCTCTTTGAGGGGCATCTACAATCAAGCAGCATTATGGTCCTTGCCACCATAAGCATCAGGGTGTGAAAAGTGCAAAGTTGCATTGAGAGTCAGGGAGTTCAGGACTGTGGTCCGTGTCTCCGAGAGTTTGGCACATTCACTGGTGCAGAGATGACTTGGGAGGAAGCTGGGGCTGTGCCATCACCCTGGCTGAGATCCTTTCTTCACCTAAATGCCCTACCCCAAAGCAGGGACACTGTGGGGAGGAAGTATGTTTTACAGGGGCTTTAGTATCAAACCCAGATTCATCATTCAGAGAAGAAATACTGCTTCTCGGTCTCCTTGCTTCTGATATCACGTGGATTTCCACAGGCCGTTTATCAAACCACCCTGAATTTGTGCAGACAGAAGAAAACAAGCTCCGCAAAGACACATATTGGCATTTCCCAGTTTGAGAGGTTTCTCTTTTCATCTGAAAAGATCTCATATTTCCTGCAGAAACCCACTGGGTTTTGCCTTCTTTAAATACTGTGGCGGAAGTGGAAGGAAGGGACTAAAAATAATCCCAGCAAACTCCTTAAATCCCTACCGCGGAGCCAAGTGACATTCACTCCTGAGCTTTCTTTGGAACTTCATTGTGCTTTTTAAAAATGACTGCCAGTCTTTCATTAATCAGCATGTGCATCTCTCTCTGGAAGTATTTCCATCAGCTTGGAGCAGAGATTTGTGTTTAATCACTTCTCTCACATAGCCCTGTGACACAAACACCACCATGCCCCATGGCATCGGAGCTGAACGGGAACCAAGCAGGACATTGAGAAAGAGGTAAATCTGCTGATTAGTTAATGTACAAAACATTTCTCCAGTAGCACCTTCCTTTGGAAAAAAAATATAACTGCTTAACAGGCAACAAAATAAAATAAAATAAACCAAAATAAAATAGAATCATAGAAGCATAGAACGGTTAGACTTGGAAGGGACCTTAAAGATCATTGAGTTCCAACCCCCCTGCCATGGGGCAGGAACACCTCCCACTAGAGCAGGTTGCTCCAAATAATATAATGTATGAATTAATATTAGATAAAATAAACATTCAGGTATTTCATCTCCTAGGCTTTCTTGGAATCCCTTTTTCATTCCATAAGTGCAGTAGTGATGTCGCTGTGTATATCCCTCTGATTTTAAAAACTAATTGCAAGGTAATGCTTTGGAATCCTGCAACGGCCTAGAATTTCTTTGCTGCTCCTTTTTAAACCCTAAACTTGTCTTATTCACATTTCTTGCTGCTTATGAGAGGACCACAGAGAAATATAGGTCCCAGCTGAATAGAAGTGTCTGTAGAGTAATGTTAACATTGAATCTTGTACCTCTAGACCTTGACACATTAATTTAATGTTAATATTTTAATTGTTCCACACTTTTTTAATAGCTTAATCGCTGAAATATAGTGACCCATTAACAGGAGGGGTTTGATCTCTCACTGGTATAAAAAGGGAGTAAACATTTCCAGGCTGAAGATAAAGGAATTATTCTAAAGGCAAATTCCAGTTTGATGCTGGTGTAATCCAGGAGTCACTGAAGTGAATTGATGGGTGCAAGCGGGATCAGAATTTGGCCTGATTTCTATAAAGAGTTCTGGAGTCCAGATTCAGGATCCGTTGAGACATCTAAAGGCTTGTCACATGCAAGTATGTTATTTTGCAGCAAATTAATGCAGGTGCCTTCACTGGAGCCATTCCTGTCTTACACCAGAGATAAAGGGTTTAGAAGACTGGTGCTGCCCTGGGCACTGCCTCATGTGCTCTGCATGGGTTTGCGTTGTCGTTTGGGGTTGCAGTGAGGTCCTTGAACTCCATTTTATTGGGGAGCTGGATATAAAACAGAGTAGAGGAGGCCAAGTTCTCAGGCCAAATTCCTGTAACTAAGCTACTTAAACAAGGGCCTGGTCTGAATGTCAATGGTCACTTGATTGCTCATATCCCCAGAGTGAAAAGCTTTGATTTCACCACGGACTCTTGTGTTCTCCTGAAATATGAGGCCAACACAGCTACTATCGCCATGCCTGCCACAGCAGGTAGATTCAGCACATTCATTTAATCCCTCAACCACCCTTGACAGTGCAATGGCGATGTGGCTGGATGTTTGGTGATGAAATAGTTGCAAGTAGGATGCCTGGGGCACTGTTCCTGGCATGCTAATTTTTTTGAAGGAGCCTCTCGGTTTAGGTCACATCCTATCTTCAGGCTCTCACACAGGATAGCCTGGTGGTAATCTCACTCACCAGCTGCAGGAGGTCCTATGGCATGGGTAAATAACCAGCTGAATTTTTCCCCTGTTGTGTCTTTCAAAGATAAGCCCATTCTCACTGCCTTTGGCACATGGTTGATGCTGGCACAGGTTGGCACAGGGTTGAAACAGAAAAGAAGCTGTAAATTTAAAGATGAAGGTCCTCCTGCAAATGGAGTTAGAAGCAGAGGGAGAGGAAAAAGAGGGTGAAAAACACAGGGGAAATGCACAATGCATCCCACTGTTCGTGGCTCACAGACATGGACCTTCTATCCCAGCAGGGCTGCCTAAAACAGATGGATGGGAAGGGTTTGCCTCACATCTCAGAATGAAGGCTGTTGGTAATGGTGTATCACTTGTGCTCAAGAGCTCTGTGCTTGTCTTCCTCTGCTTGTCTGGGACCTCGGATTCAAGTTCACACCTCAGTGGATGCATTAACAAGATTGGGCAGCACCCCCCTACGCCTCAATAATTTTGCTGGGCATAAATAGCTACCACGATAAATAAAGGGGGTCAATGACTTTGCAACCTGATGAATCACATCTTTTCCAGACTGATGTTGCTTCCAAATTCTGAATCAGCGAGAGGAAGCATTTTACACCAAGTGGAACAACTTGGAAGCTGAGAGAGAGCTTTCCCTTGCTTATTCTGGGCCGCCTTGCTAATTATCCATTCACTTGGTGAAATGCAGAGCTAGGTCAAATCCTTGCTTTGAACCGTACGCAGGAGAAAAATTGGTGGTACTAGTGAAACATCTCCAGCATCTTCTGTGTGAGTTCTAATCCAGGCGTGAAAACACTCACCAGAGCAGCACCAGCACCAAAGACGGTCCTTGCCTCTGTAAAAATCTCATGGAGATTTCAATGGAGACCTTGTTCCTGGGGTGCCAGGACATCAGGGCTTCAGTGTAAGCAACGTGGGGAAATTTTAAGCATCCTCTTGGTTTCTCTGGATTTTGGGAATTAGAGAGCAGCTAAGGGAGGATTTTGACAATCTTATGGCACGACAGTGTTGGATTCTACTTGCTAATGGTAAGGTTTCAGTCCAAGGTAGCCATAACAAAGATGGCTCGCACCTGGCTCACCCGGGGTCTCGTCAGCACTTCAGTTCCAGGACCATGGAGCTTATTATGACTATCTTCCCAACATCTATTCATCCTCTTAGGTTTTCCAGTCTGGGTACCCATGGCTACACTGTGACAGCATCTAAGCTAGCTCACTGAAAACCCACAACCTCGTGTCTACCCTTCATGCCCCTTACTGACTTGAGCCCTGTAGGCTGTTCTCAGTTCCACATATGGAGAAATACTTTGGAAGCATCAAACCCAGATGATAACAGGTATAGATCTGGCGAGGGTTATGGCATGGAACAACTGCCCTCTCAGAATCAAGAAAGGAACTGGTTGCCCAGATCTGCAACTCTCCTCCTGAGCTCAGTGTTGTTTGTCGGCAGTGAATCACAGAGGCTTAAAGGCAAGGAACAAGCTGAGCAAGATAAAGCCCAAACCCACCATGTTAAAGATGTTTCCCTTCAATGAACTACACTTCATTATAAAGAAAAAGAAGTCCAGGTGCCGTTAGGAACTGGTGGATAAGTCGGTAACTCTGAACTCTGAAAGGGGAGCCCACCTTCCTTTCCATGTACGTGCATTGGTGACCCAGACTCTCCTTCACAAGGACAGTGCTACGACATGTTAAGGTGATGGCAGCCCAACTACTAAGCGTACACCTGAGATGGGCAGGGTTTTCCCATGCCCAGTGTAAAACTGGTGCAACCTCATTTGATGCAATCGAGTGGGACACAAATCATAGAATCATAGGATCATAGAATGGTTTGGGTTGGAAGGGACCTTAAAGATCATCAAGTTCCAACCCCCCTGCCATGGGCAGGGGCACCTCGCACCAGACCAGGTTGTTCAAAGCCCCATCCAGCCTGGCCTTAAACCCCTCCAGGGATGGGGCCTCCACAACTTCTCTGGGCAACCTGTTCCAGTGTCTCACCATCCTCACAGCAAAGAACTTCTTTCTGGTATTCAATCTAAATCTCCCCTCTTCCAATTTAAAGCTGTTACCCCTTGTCCTGTCACTAGACTCCCTGACAAAGAGTCCTTCTCCAGCTCTTCTGTAGCTCCCTTCAGATACTGGAAGGCTGCTCTAAGGTCTCCCTGGAGCCTTCTCTTCTCCAGGGTGAACAACCCCAGCTCTCTCAGCCTGTCACCACAGGGGAGATGCTCCATCCCTCTGGTCATCTTCATGGCCCCCGTATCATTGTGTTGTCTGTGTTCTGACCGAGTTTGAGATTGCTGGGGTTGTCTGGTCATGCCAGCTGCATGTGATGGATGCCCTGCAAGCCACCAGCCTGGCATGTCTAAGCAGAATTTGGTTACAGCCCCCTCCTTTGCCCCTCCACCAAGGGGGAAAAAAAAAAAAAAAAGAGAAAACCAACTATTTCCTTAGTTTTCACTGGATCTTTGTGTATTCTTCACATAGGGATTGCCCCTATATGGAAGCTAACAGGCCTTCAGAAAAGAGGTAAAATACACAGCACATCTTAAAAGATCTAACAATGCCTTCATCATAGGATGAAAGCTCCTAGCAAAAGCTGAAGAAGAAATCAATTTAATAGCTCCTTCACTTCTTCCTGACTCCTGGAATGCCAGTTATGTGCTGAGACAACCTTGTTCTGATGAAAGCAATTTTCCTTGCTGCTGTGACACTAATTTTTTCATCTGGAGAGTGGCTCCTTATGGCGGGTCTGATTCAATTAAGGATTACAGGTTCTACATCTCCCTTTCCTGGCAGTGTGTGCTAAGCAAGTGCAAACGAATTACAGACCAATTGGTTTCCCCTGATCCCTAATGATCCCGGTTGCGTTAATGCACCAAGATCAATAGGCGAACCTAAAAAGAATGAAAAACACAGCCGTGTGCCGCTTTTGGCATCTGTACCTGGGTTTTATACATGCAAATAGAGTTTCCTGTTCACAGAAAGGAACCAAACAAAACATGATGTCGTGAACGTAGCGCAGAGAAGGGCATCCGTGCCGTTCCTTCTCAGCGACCTGCTTTTCCAGAGGGCACCCAAGGGTGCTTGGAAAGCTCCTGCTAACAAAGATGACAGGCAATTTAGCAGAACGCTCTGCAGCACTGGGGCATCCTCTGAGGGGGTTTCCTGGTGCTGCAGCTTCGTCTTCACATGTGTAAAAAGCAGAGGCAGGGACCCGTGTGCTGGCCTGTCCCTCCCTGCTCATGTCCATCCTGTCCCTTCTCTTCGTGTCTCCCACTGTCTCTGGTGCCTTATCATCACCTCTTATCAACGGGACTTTTGGCACATTCATATGTTTGGCTTTTTTTTTTTGCCTTTTTGTTTTTCTTTTTTTTTTTCTCCCCTGCTTCTTGCCCCCCTCTCTCTTTTACTGGCTCATTTTTTAGAAAGTGCAATTTATGTTTCAGAGATGCCGGTTCCGGTAAAGCCACCAAGGACTTGGGCTCTCCCTTCCCTTACCCCCTGTACTTCATTATTTATGACACATCAGGATCTCCCAGGCTCTCCTCAAGTGACTGGGACCTTCACCTATAGTTATCAACCCCCGAGGGCTTGAAACTTAAGAGTGAAAGGTCTGAAAAGAGGCAGAGGAAAAGCATTTCTCTGCCTCTTGGCTTGTCTGATCTTGTTCTGGATGCCAGTGGCTTTTCCAGTTTTGTGTCCTCAGTTGGCTCATGCGGAGCATGTTGTTTCACAAGTATTTGTCATCATATTGTAGATTCCTGGGGATCCTTCTGGCTCTCAGTTTTATCTCTTGGGTGCTCAGTGCTCGGAGAGCCTCTACCCATCACACTAGAGAGAATTCAGCCTGGAACCCAGAGCACCGGCGTGTCTTTGGTGAGCACTTGGTCAGCATGGAGATCTGGGTGCTGAAGTTGGTGCCGTTGCTGCCTAAGGAAGGGTGATGATACTTCATGTCCGAGCCCAGGAACCGCTCCAGGTGCCACCTCCGCCACTTTCGCTTGAGCTCAGCTTGGACCTAGACAGTGGAAAGACACGGAAATCAGCCTTTTCCATTCTCTGGCTTGATTGTGTGAGCAGCAATGGGTGACCCACTTATTAAGGCACAAAGAATTATATTATAAAGGTCACTAAACTCAACCTGGTCAGGACTTTTAACCACACAGAAGAAAAATCACACTCCAGTCAGTAAAATACTGAAGCAGAAATCCCTGAGCTTCAGCAGAAAGGTGAGCACAGGGAAGGAATTACCTGATGCAGTGAGGGTGCCCCTACTTAACTTTAATAGCAACATATTCTACTCCTCGTGAGGGTAATTAGGTTTTTTTTGCTCACACTGCCCTGTTTTTGTCCAAATACAACTAATTTAACTATAGCTTGTTTGCAAAGCTGTCAATACAGCTGTGCTGCTTTTTTTTTTTTTTTTTTTTTTTGATAGAAGCTACTTGTTACTGCTCAGGGAATTTACAGACATCATCTGGTTTACACTGCCCAGATTCAAATCCTGAACGGATCTGGCCACTGTCCCTGTCCCCTCCTGCAGCCTTCCAGGGTGAATTTTTAGCTATGAATTACATAAAACAGCTGGGTCTCTGGGATCAGCAAGCACGAGGGACAGTACAAAAAACAGGATGCAAACCCCAGGGTTGGAAACGTGGGAAAGGCAAGGCCTGTAGGGCAGAAACGCGTTTACCTGGCACTGGTCTGTGCCGGACAAGTCATGTCAATGCCTGTATCAGTTTTGGATCTTTAATAAATTTGTGTGGTTCTACCTTGCTCCACACAGGCTTATTGGCAAAGGTCTCAGCTGGAGCCAGGCTATCTGCCCTGCGAGTCACGGCGTGATGTACACATGGCATCAGCCTGGCTGAAAGCAGCATCAGAGCTGCAAGAGAGGAAATTTTGATTCTGGACAGTCTCTCCTCTCCCTGGGAAGCTGGAACACAAACCCAGATCACAGCTGCCTCTTCCTTGCCCGTGCTCAGTTTATCGAGCTGAAAGTGCTCCAGCTGAGAGCAGCTCCAAGTTTTTAGCTGCTCGCACCTACTTGGTAGCCTTCGTGCTATGGGTTTAATCAGTCTCTGCTGAATTTCTTGCAGGCAGATGGAGCATGGTACAAAAATATCACTGCAGTAACGAGCCGCCATCTTGGCAGTGGGCCCGATTCCGTGGAGGATTCATTGAGACACTAAGCACGAGTAGGGTTTAGAATACGGAATTTATCTTTCCCTGCTGAGGGTGGTCCTTTTGGATTAGGGTTCATGCAAGGTCATACAGGAGCTCTCCCAATGCCCTATCATGAGTAAAAAATGGACTCAGCTGCAGTAACACTATAGTGCAGATAAAAGTCCTAATATGTTTATTAATTGCACTGGAAACTGTCAGGATTTGTTATTCTAGAGTGAGCAATTTGATTTGGACCCTCCCCCCAGTATGGTAACATCAGGAATGGGACCCTTCCCAACCCACTCCCCACAAGCAATCCATTTTTCTCAGCTCCAAGCATCAACCAAACAGCATTGTGGATCTTACCTCCCCATTGAGAAAGCAGTACAGAACAGCCACCACAAATCCCTAGGGAAAAGGAGAGAACAGGCTTTTAGCATCTCAGAGCTGATACTCCCCTAGATCACAACCCAGGCTTGCTGCAGCCTTGGAGAAAGGGTGTGCTGCTGGGGGACTGCTAAGGTGCCTTTTAGAAACCACTCCATTGCCTTTTCCCTATAAAGGGAGCAGAAGAAGATTGCTTAAGGTACCTTGCAGCAAGCATACGGGTGTCAGTCTAAGGATTGCTCCAGACTCGTGTTTAAAGCCATCAGCAGTCAAGCTCAGCAATATGAGGGGCACTTGGTGTTCAAACTGGGGTAACTGGATGGGATATCAGACCTGGCTTTCCTGATTGGTCCTGTCAGCTGAAACTGGGGAGATCTAAACATCCTCACTAGTACATCACCAAGAATGATCTTAGACGTGGTATACGGCTAAATTGTTCCTTTCCCACCTTGCCTGCAGTGACACCTCATTTTTGAGAATCTCAGCTTTCACTGAAAAAAAGTAAAGCAAGCTTATCTCTAGTCCTTACGGTGGCAAACTCTAAAGACAAGGAGTGAGTCTAGATCCATTTATCTCTCAAAGGAGAGATGCCAGATGTGAAGTGATGAAGATTTAGACAGGGACATTAACTCATTCACCACTGAAGAAAGCATGGCACTGATATGTGCATGGTACACGGTGACAGACAGACATCCTAGCTGTGAGAAAACAGTGGCTCAACCTGATTAGTGGCTGGATGTAATGGGATGAAATACATAAATAAGTGCTTCTTTTCATGCAAGAGCAGGGCCAAGGTTAACAGCCCAGCATGGGAATTGACAGAAGGGCGTGGGAGGGTGTAAGAAGCAAGCTTCATCAGGGCTTCCTAAAGATTAATGCGGAGGACAGCCCCACCATCCGCCCCGGTGGGAAGCCTGCCTCTACGCCAATGAACTGGAATCCTGCTTGACCAGGTTCTACAGGCAGAACTTGGCTTATTAACAGAGGAGAAAGTTCATGCAAGTCCACTGGTTGAAGACAGACTAGGATCATGTTAATGGTCACAGAGACACTTCCCCCAAAGGCAATTTATCTCATCTTACACCATGCCAATAATACATAAACTGAACTGAGGTGTTCGTTTTTCTCCTTTAAGCACAAAATCCCTCAGGGCGATTAACTTCAAGAGACACATTGTCTTTTCAGGTGCCTAAAATGAGGAGAGGGAATCTCTTTCTATATTTCCAGGAGGCAATGTGTAAAATTATCTTCCATCCTGGCCAAGCTGGAGTCAGTAGCTTTTTCTCCAAAGGTGTAAGAGCAGTACTGGCCACATTCAGGAAAAATACCAGCTCACATTTGGTTATTCCCTTGTCAAGCTTGTTACACTCCTCCCTGACAACAGACCTGGTGACTGACTGATGGCCCAAAGGGTGGCTTACCTGGAACGACCCAACCACAAGCTCAAAGACCAGCTTAACTTCTGCTTTGAAATTGTCAGGGAAGAAAGCAAACATGATGTAGTGAATGCCAAAGAGAGGGATCAGCAGCAAGGTGGACTTGGCCAGCCTCCTGTTGGAAAGACAAACATGAGTCAGAATGGGAGAGGGAAGAGGACCTAAAGGGTAAGCTGATGAGAAATCCTGCAGCTGAGCCCTGTCCAACCCTGAAGCTTTAATTTGCTGCAGTACATATTTGCCGATTACCTGGATCATGGTGGTGCAGCTTCTATCATGCATGTTAAGTGCCTTTGTTTGCCCTTAGGAGATGTGATAGGGGTCACCAACCCTGGGGTCCTGGGAACATTCAGACTTACAACACCAGCCTTGAGTGAAGCAGCATCAGGAGGCTGCCTTCACCCAAAGGGAAGATGTCTGGGGTATAGTGAAAGGGAGGAAGTTGAGATAGCTCCCCACGGCCTCTGGATCCCTCTGATGACTGGGGCTGGGATGCAATGATATGTGGAGACAGTCTCTCAGCTGGGCAGTCAGTTCATGCTAACCAAGGGCCACACTGGGACCATTTCCATAGGCTTGCTTCCCTCCTTGTTAACAGATCTCATATAAAAATATACATGCCACCAGCTGAGCCGGGGTGATTGGCCCTAGATTATTTCTCTTTGGTCCGCAGGTTGCTGATGGCTGATGATCTCAGATGTGGTGACAACATAAAATGTGACATCTTTATTCCCAGCAACTTCATTGGAGATATTTCTTTCCCCCTTCTTTCTTCTTCCCCTCCCACCGGAGATCTTTTTTCATCTCTGCAAGCTAAATCATCATCTAGCACTGTCTTTGTTTGCTAGGGATTTCTGAAAATTGCAGCTTCTGGGAGAGAAATGGTATGTTTAGCTCAGAATAATGACAGGCTATCACACAATGAATGTCTCTAAAGGAGGGAGATGAACAGTATTAGTGCTTAATGGCATCAGGCTGGGTGATCAGAGGTCTAATTAGGATGAGATGATAATTTATTAAATATAATCATTATTAAAATATAGCTGATGGAAATAAAATGAAATCAAGGCCGTAAGGATGCTTATAAGGGTTTTGGCTCCCTTGGTCACCCACATACTCCCATGCCCCCCTCTCCCAGAGGCTTCTGCAGGAATTGAGGCTACATCTGGGATGTTGGAAATGCTTGTTCTTCCATCTGTAAACCCTTCACCTCCAAAGTCTCATCATGCTCAGTCCTATCAGACCATCTTCATTTATTTGCCATCTGCTCCCTGGGAAGGCTGATGTGCCAGCTTTATGCAGATGATGCTCATGACGGTATCTCCCAGCAGACCTTTCAGCTTTCCCTGGGCCTGGCCCAAAGACATCTTGACATTAAGGCTGTAGTTGGAGGCTGTGGTTCCTGCAGGGAATACCTGCTGGCTGAAAAGCAGCTGACTGCAACTCACTCCAGGCAAAAAGAGTAGCAAGCCAAGGAACTTTCCAGGAATTTGCTTTTCCCATCACATCCCTCTCTAGCAGGCACACCCCCGCTCATAGTGAGTAGATCCAAAATCTGAGTTCTCTGCCAGAGGACTGTCACTATCATTGGTGACCTTTCAGGACCTAGAGGAATTCGATGTCCTATATTCATAGAGACTCTGTTTGCAACCTCCAATGGATTAGAAAATTTTATTTTATCCTTGCAGATGACATCGAGACAACCTGCCCTCAGTTGTAGCTTTTTTCCCTCCTAACTGGACTGTGACAATGAACAGGGCACAGATGCCAAACCTTAGAAGCCACCACCTCCAGTTTGTGTAACACTCCAAACCAGGCTTTTGCTCCCACCACTGATCTTGCTCAGAGTAGTGAGTGGTGTTTCAGATCTCAGTTTGGCATCAAGGCATGGTCTAGTCCTGTGATATTTAACAAGACTTTTCCCCCGAAAACTGCAATGTGGAAAATTGTCTTCTCCAGTCATAGTGTAATTTCTCTCAGGAGGCTAAAGTCTGGCTGTGCAGGAGGCAGAACTGTCTGGGAGACTGTCCAAAGCTGGTTAAACCTACCTGCTAGAAAGCCATGGCTTCTCAAACAAACTCATTACTTCCACTCCCGGCACAGGGTGAGCTGCTTAGAACTATCATCTCTGACAGATATACATGGTGACAGGTAATTTAGGGAAAACACGTTTCCACTAGCATGCACTGAAGCTACTCCTCTCTTTGGGAGTGGATAAGAGTGAACCAACATTTTAGTCATTCTCCTTGAATGCATAATGGAAAAGTTCCCCAGAAAACTTTGATGATAATATTGATCTATGAACACATACAGAATTGAAAGAGATGAATTTTGCTCAAGATTTCCCTTGCAGAAAACAACTCCCATTTGCCTGAAATATTGCTGTCCCATTCTTGCACATGTCTCTTGTCATTTCCAGAAAATGGCTTTGGGAGACTTGTTTTCACAGTTTTCAATACATTAAAGCCCAGTTTTCTGTCTGTAGCATTAATGAGTGAGTCACCAGCGCACCTGAACTTCCAGCCTGCAGCTAAACTGAAACTGGTTGGAATTGAACAATACTGTCAACTTGTCAGCGTGTTATTTTTTTTTTTTTAATAGAAAATAAACAATATAAAATAAACAAGAGAAGGAGGGAGAAATGCAAATGAGATATCCCTGATGTTGTTAGTTTAAAACACACTTATCTCAGATTTGGCAGGAAGGAACCCCGACATATCATTAGCAGAAGTTTTTTTTGCTCTTGGGTCCTGCAGGCCAAACCCTTGAAGCCAGGAGCAGCATTTCAGGTAATTAGGGAGTGACACCTAAAACGATCCAGGCACCTATAATTGCAGATCACGTGCCTCATGTCATCTATAAAAGGGTCTGGACCCCAGATGTCTCTACAGATAGCTGTCTCTACATTAAAAACTTAGGACCGCACTAAGAACTCCCTTTGGTGGAATCCAGCCTTCAAGCTGGGACACTTATATTCATTTCCATAGGAAAGTGTGGTGTCTCGGTGTCTCGTGTCCCACTACAGTCAACAGAGACTTCCAGATGCCCCAGAAAATCCGGTTGGTGACCAGCTGCTACTGTGTAAGGGTACAAGTCTCCCTCTCATAGCTCCTGGGGCCTATACCAGTTCCAGGCAAGTATCTCAAATGTCCTACAACATCTTATATGGCTTAGACACCCATAAATGAGCAACTGATTCATGCCCTAATGGAACTGAGATGTTTTTCCAGGTGGAGAAGGAAGGTGAGGAACTGTAGATGTGAAGATCATTTGTACTTCAGCAGATCCCTCTTGTTTGACAGGCCAGGGAGGGGAAGTCTGAGTGACTTACTGCCCTGCCGGGCTACGTTTGTTGACAAGGCAAAGAGAGCTTTCCCAGCAGCTCCCACTTCATTGGAAAATGCGAAGTCAAAAAGCCCTGAACTCAACTCTCAGCATGACCTCCAAAGTAATCTGGGCATAACCCTTCCGGCGTGTGTTGGCAGCGCTTCTGCTGAGATGAGTGGGAGCCAACTGCTCCAGGCTGCTGCTTAGTACTAGAACATATTTCAATATGCTGATTTAATCTCTGTACCTGGCCAAAGCTGTTGCAATCCCAAGGGTACAAAGATACAATGTCCAATTGGAAATACATAAAGGGAGGTGACAGAAAGCACACGGTCCTTTAATGTTGGTGTGTTAAGATGGCAGAAAAAGAGGTATTTGGCTTTGGCTATTGCAGGGAGAAGTTAAGGTCGAATACTGGAATTTCCTTCCATAAATTTGGGAATCTCTCGAAGCAGATGAAATGCTCAATTTACGGTAACAAGAGAGAAAGACTCAGTGTCATGGCTGGTCAGTATTTAAGGACCATATTGATATTCTCTACCATCTCGCAGAAAGATGAACTGAGCTCAGATTCTCCAGGGTACGTAAGTGCACAGTCCCCTCTGAAGATAAAGAAGATTTATGAGCAGTGACCATGTAGACACTGGTCTTTTTCGTTTCCAGTTCTTTTCTAGGAATCATTTAATAAATACCCAGGATAGTTGTAATGCTCAGCCAGGACAGTAGCAAAATTAAAAAATAAGATGGTTTGACCTTTTTTTTTATTTGCATTGAAGCCAGAATAAATCTGGCTTCTCGCACTCTTAAAATACTGCAACTAAGACCAGTCTTGGCCACTAAGGCAGATGCTGATCTCACTTTCATGTTGTTCTTTATAAAAAGCCTCATTAAGGTTTACTTTGTATCCCTGGAATAAAAGCATTATGTCAAATAAAACTTCTGAGGCAGTGTTACTTCTCAACAGTGAAATGTGTTGAATGAATCCAATCTAGTTTCAGGGTCTTCTTTAGGATAAGAAAGATTTGCCATATATTCTACTGAACATACTAAATTTCCAGATTTCTTCTTTGAGCAAGGGAGCTGAGAGTAATTAGTCCAGAAAAAAAAGCCCATATACCATGGACGGCTGCTCTGTATTCTCTATCAGTGTCCTTCTGCCTTCAGAATCTAATAAATACTGAATATACAGAGAAAAAGCCTATTTTGTTTCATGATCATTACTGTTGCCCTCACATCTTCATTGTTAATCCCAGGAGAAAGCCTTCTCACTTGTCTGTTCAAACCGACATACAACATGCCCAGCTGTTTTAGCAAACGCCCCATTCCCTGGTTTCTGATCAGCTTCAATCAATTAACAAAGCCTTGATTCCGATCAGTGCCGACAGATGCAGCATTGAGCTACCAGCCAAACAGGTTTCCCCAAACCCATACAATACGGAGGAAAGAAGCCGAGGACTCACGAATATTGGCTGGTTTCATTGTGTCCAACATCTGGAGAATGCAACTTCTGGACTAAGATCCGGATGATGCAAATGAAGAGAATGAAATTCACCTGTTGGGATGGGGAGAAAGGAAAAAGAGAGAGAGAAAGTAAAAATTACTATTTTCTTCCAGTGAAAAGAGCTGATCATTAAAGGGCAATTCCTTTCACTGCAATTTGTTTTTTGCCATGGAGCAAGCTGTTGTTAACAAGCCATGAGCAGAGAACCCCACTCTGGGAGCACATAGTAAACCGACACAGGATGGCAGCCATCTTGGGCCTGACATCAGCCTGCTTGGGACTTTGTGTCATACATCCCAAGTATGATGATGTCAAACCCATAGAGCACAGCTATGCACGACGTCCTGCTGCGCGGGGGAGTGCCGACGACAGGGTGGGAAAAGAGCCTTGGGAGTTAGCGGAGCGAAGGACGTCAAAGCCCTCAGGAGACGGTGACATGGGACCGGCTGCTGAGCATGTCAAAGACTGAGGTGGTGAGCCAAGGAAACCAAAACAAAACACAAAGCAGTATCCACTTCAGCAGGCCTCTACTTAGTGCTATGGGGCATGTCTTCTCTGGAGAGAAGCTGGAGATCTTGTATAGAAAGAGATGGACCTCACCGACACGGCGGAAGACAGTCTCTCCTACGAGGTTAGGCGAGATGACTCTAGCTAATACCGAGATTTTAAAAGGTGCTTTTCACGCAAAAAGTCTCAAAGTGCTCCACCAACATATTCAAGCAATGTTATCCTGATTTAACAGCAAAGGTGTAACGCCAGGAGTGGCAGTTTCCTAACGACATGTAGTAGGTGGCACGAATTGCATGCAAATCTACTTGCTTTTAAGGTCCTGCCCATTGAATCACACTGTTATTCAGGCAACATATACAATAGAAAAGTGATGACAGATATCTGTGGAACAAGTTTAGTTTTAATTTGGCACACAATCTCTTTCTGTATCCTCTCATGGTCAACAAATGCACAAATGATTCTGATGGTTAGAGGCTTAGAGGCTGGAAGGGATTGCGTTAACCAGCTGATCCGATTTCCTGCAAAAACAGATTGTAAAATTTCCTCCAGCAATTCCTACATTTATCTCAACGACAGGTGAATAAAGTAGACTGAAGCACATCTCCCAAAGAGACGGTCGCTTTGTTTTCAAAGGCTATGAGTGATTGGAAATTAATTGTATTTCTTGGTTATGATGCATTGCTTAATCACTTTTTATCTATCCCATGCCATTTATCATTGTTTCTGTTCATATTTATTTGCTTACAAAAATGTTTTTTGTCTGACTTGGTGGCAAGTAAAATTTATCAGCTCAGTATTATCTAGCTCAATTACTCTAATGAGCATTGACAGCACACAAGCTGCAGCACTGAAGGTAGGATCGGGGCAGTTAAATACTGACTGTGTTGACTCGTAGTGGTCAAGAGCATCCATGGACACAGGACAGTGGGGAGTCAGGTGGGGTGTGAATTTTAGGCTTAGCACATCCTTTCCATTGCATGGTAGAAAATATGGCTGTCCAGCTACTGGAGAAGTGGTTCAGTTTATGTTTCAAGCTAAGAGTATAATCAAAGGCACTTGATCTGTTCCTGGCGCTTAATATCTTATTCATCTCATATATAAGATATCTGTATTTCTTCTTTCAATTGAAATCTATGCTTGATTCCCATGGATATGGACATGATGTTGCATTCCTCCCTGAAGAAACTTGCTGTTCATCAGAGACCGGTTATCAAGCCCTTCCTTTGTGTCAGATTTATAAGATATCTGCAGAAGGAATATCAGAAATTGCTGGGTAAATTTCTGTTGGCAATGGGGAAATGATTTATTGGCCAAGGGAAAACACAGACTCATTAATCCAAGGAGAACAGGATGTATTTCTTGATCAAAAGGTTATCTCGGGAAAGGGAAAATACTATGTACAGCTTTCTGTGACGATATAAATATTGTGAGATGTGCCATCTAAGTATTGTATTGCTTTTCAGTGAGGTGAACAGAGTAAGATGTAAATATCCAGACTGTGTCAGTTTGGAATCCCCGTATGACAAATGCTACAGAAAATAAGTCTTCCTCTAAAGGTCATAATGTAAGTGGAATAAGAAGAATGTATGTCTAAGAAAAGATTTCTGTTTAAAAGAGATATATTTGGTTTGATTTCTTTTGCATTCTTTTTCTTCGTTTCCCACATACTTGCGTTCATTTAAGAAAACTCAAAGCTAAGTTTAACTCAAGTTCTTTTGATTTTAAGTTTTGGCTTAATACCTGACAGAGGAAATATGTAATATTCAACAAGGATGGAAAGACTCAGAGTTCCTCAGAAGTGTCATAGTTTCTGTGGTCAGAATGGATCATATCCAGAGGTAGGAAGTCAAGCATTTCTGTTGATTTATCTGGAAATTAGCCAAGCTTCTCAAGAACTTACTTAAAAACCACATAGCTGGAATCCAACTTTGTGCTGGATGCTGTAACAAGAAGCAAATATCTGGGGGAATTTTCCCCAGAAAATACATTTTTATATAGGTGGAAGTTTATGGTAGGACTCTTCACATTTTACTTTATAGTATTGACATCTACAATTAGAAGTCACCCTGGTCTCTGCATGTGGGCAGCCCATAGAAACAAAAATGTTCACGACACAATTAATCTGATTTCATTATGACATCCACTGATTCATTGGACAAGATGAGCCTTTCCTGGCTCTCTAACCATGGACATCAACCTTCTCTGGCTACACGCAGCCATGGCTACTGCACTAGAGTGCCCAGGGTGACTAGCGGAGATGGACGTGGTCAAAGTTAAATCAAATGAGCACCACTTTGGTTGCCTATTCTCTTCCCAAGGTCAATACTTAAATGTTTATGCTAAATGCTCATCTGGAGTGTGAACTTTTTTATCCTAAGACATACAAAACACAGTGGGATTTTATCTGCCAATGCATTTTTTTTTGCCATGGACATTTACAGAACAATTCTCAGCACCCCTTCATCTCCCACACTTAGTATCAAAGATGGCTTTGCAGCCAGCAGAATGTGCTGATACTTTACCAAAATAGACACCAAAATAGGAGTTTTAATGATCCACCAGAATGGGGATTCCACTACTTCTTCCCAGCACCTAAAAAGAAACAAAACCAGACTTAAAACATCAAGCAAAGCAAGGAAGCAGCTATGTAACCTTCTCAAGTACTCGGTTTCCCTAAATTCTAAAGACAGCTATGCTAGGTTATGTGAAGAGGACTAAACCTGGTGTGAACAAACTGGGAAGGGCTAAAGACTTGCTTTACATTGGCTTTGAGCACTGGTAGATACCAGTTGCCCCAGATATGTAAAAACGTTGTAGAGAGATAGGGTTTTGTCTCTTTTGCTAAGTAACAGGTGACAGGACAAGAGGAAATGCCCTCAAGTTGCACCAGGGGACGTTTAGATTGGAAATTAGGAAAAAAATTTTGCACTGAAAGGGTTATTAAGCTTTGGAATGGGAAGTGGGTGAGGCACCATCCCTGGGAGTATTTAAAAGACGGGTAGATGTCGTGCTTAGTTACATGGTTTGGTGATGGCTTTTGCCAGTGTTGTGTTGATGTTTGGACTTGATGATCTGAAAGGTCCCTTCCAAACCTAAGCAATTCTGTGATTCTATGATTTTATATAATGCTGTGAGCTCTTTTGCCATTGGTTAATGGAATGGGCTGGGTGATGTTACGTCAGCGTGAATGTGGGGAAGGATGGTGACATACTTAATTTCTCCTTCACTGAGGTCTGCTACAAGGAAATGCTATCAAAATCAAAGACTCATGAGGTTTTCAATTCTATCCACCATCATGGATGGGGGGTTTTGTTAATGGAACAACTGGCACCATCAGAAAAAACCCACACATTCCCTTCTGAAAAAGATGATGGCCAAGCTATGATGGGATTAGTCCAACCAAATTTAGCTAGCTGCACCTAGTGAGACAAGTCCATCCTGAAGTCAGAATTGTCTGCAAATCACACCACTCACCGTAGTCACACAGAAAAGACAGAATAAGAGTGACGTGGAAACAACTAATATTGCTTGGGACACATTTATCTGCTGACCTCGCAACACTCAGGTGATCGAAGGCACATTTTTAGGAAAGCATTAAGGAAAACTGGGCTGGATTCGTGTTTGAAATAGATTAGTGGAAGCCATCGTAGACAATTTCCCCCAGATATGGCTCATCTCATTCAAAATATTGACAGTGCAAGTAATGGTAGCTGAAGAGAGGCACTTTTAGAGTACAGCTCCTGAGACCTATTTTAAGCATCGACTTTAGGATGACAAGAATTGTACTCCATGAGCTACAGTGACTGAACCTCCACTAGCTATAAAAGGAGACTAGAGCAAATTGCTCAGATACAGATGCTTATACTTAGTCAGGTGCACGCTGCCCTTTCAGTTAGAATTAAGGTGGCCCTAATTATGTATAGTGCACTTCATTTTTAAAATAAATTCAGGCAGTCTGAATGAAGGTCACTTTAATTTGGAGTTAGAATGTTTAAATAGAGGCTTAATGTTGTTTAACCAATCTTACATAATTAGGTTTTATTTAATCTGGATTAATGCCCTGTAATTTTCCTCTGTAGGTAATTTTAGTATGCAAAACAAAAAAAAATCTGTTAGGTGTTACATATCTTGTAAATTCACACTCAGTTTTACTTGGCACAAAAATGTAGAGCTTTAAAGCCTCCAGAAAATGCAAAGAAGTCTGTATTTTTATTAAGAACTGCTGGAGCTGTGTGGGAACATATAGTAAGAAGAATTGGTATCTAGACTGGTTAAATCCTTCGGTCTCTACCTCATTGTAAAGGCTATTTATTAACAGAGTAAATAAGGTCAGTTTTATGCAGATAGAGTAAAACCATAAAAGAAGTGAGTAACAACCCCCCCCCAGAAATGTGTTAGCACGGCTATAAATCAAAAAAGCTTTGAGAAACCTGAGGTGCTTCTCTAATTGAAATACAGACAAACCAGGACACATTTGGAAAGAGAGAGTGCATGGGAGAAAAGGGAGTTAACCCTATGCTGTAACTGCAAGAAGCGAGGGCAGGCACAGCGAGTGCACAATCAGCACCTCATTCTGTAACTCTCTGGAGTGTTTTCTCCTAACAGTTTTCCCCAATTACTATCGTTTGACTGCTTGAATAAGAGCCTGAAGGAGCACTGCAGGATCAGACCCTATTTTCTCACATGTATCCTCGGATGGCTCCAGTATGTGCCTCATTTATTTAGCTGCTTTCTATCTGCTGCTTAGGTAGAGTATCAAAGGCAGCTGTTAGGTTGGTGAGGATGAAAAACATATCCTCAAATCTGCCTGGGGAAACAAAAAATAAGAAAAAAACAGTTTTTTGAGCTTTCCTTTGGGAAGGCTAATGGGTATGTTTATTAAGTATTGTTGCACCAGCATATTTAGGGTCAGTTCTGCAGGATGGAAAGCTCTCTCCCGAGCTGCTCAGCTGGTATCTCTGTTATACGCAGGATCGCAGGATCTGTTCACAAACACCATCAGGGTCTGTTCACAAACTCCCTGCAAATATCCTGACCAAGGGGTTGGGAAACAAAGAGGGTGAGTGACATGCCTAAGCTGATGTCAACTGTGTGTCTTCAGGGAGACCTCGGAGCATTTCCCGGTCTGTGGTGGAAGGGGAAAGCTTCTGCTCTTCTCTGACTGCCATGGGGGTTAAGGCAGGGCCAGTGGGTTACTAAAACTGCTTTCCTTGGGCCTCCTTAGAGATAAAGGAAGAGAATTAAGTCTATAGGCTTACCCAACATCGAAAAAGTAAATCCTGACAATAGTCCAAGCAGTGATGAACAAGGAGGGAGCACCTGACAAGAGAAGAGATGGTGTTACCGTCAGAAATCAGGATCAATGCTTTCAGGGCTGCTCCTCCCAACTCTCCGTCCCTCCTGAGTGACCGAGGTGATGCCTTCTCTCAAGAGTGGGCAAATGCTTCACATTTTCAATGCTGACATGTTAAATAAGCAATCCGTTGCCTTTCTCTCCCAGTGGCCATGTAAAATAAGTTTCCTGTAACTGCTCCCTGGCAGATTTATCCTCCTGTTGCAGTGCCTACAGAAAAACTTCTGATGGTGAAATGCAAAGAATAGGAAACACTTCAAACATCTACAGCGTGGACACCCACGTCTAAGCCAATCACTACAGGCTCTCTTTAGCATCAATGGAGAGAAATACATACTTCTAACAGAGAGTTTGTCTGAGTTACATTAAATGTTTGCTTTAGGACAAGAAATAAGCCCTTGGACTGCCTTGACTTTATTGTCTGGATCTCCCTTTGTAAAGGGAGCCTGGAGTGACAAGGTCACATCATGTAGATGTCTATTCTTGGCCAGATGAACCTGCCTCTGCTCCTCACCCTATGATCTTCTGCCTAACTAGGGTGGTCTTGTTCCATCCTTGTGGTGCCTCTTTTCTCTGTCACATGCCTTTGATTAGATTTAGGTTGGAAATACTCATGGAAGGACATGTCACTTTGTTCCAGATTAGTCACAGTATTACATATTGACTATTACCGGTGATTTCCGAGTGCAATGGTAATACAGACTGTCAGAACTGTAATGAGTGTGTCCAAATTATTAATTCCTGCATGATCCAATTCAGATCCATCACTGATGAGCTTGCAAATGACAGGTGACTGAAAGGCCAAAAGGTCCTTCAAGCATCTGTCATTTTCTTGAATTGCCCTTCCTCACCCAAAAGCTGCAGAATATATTACCAGTGCAAAGGATTTCCTTTGATTTAAAATCATTAGCTTCATCTTTTTTTTTTTTTTTTTCTTTAACATCTGCCAGCTCTTCTGTGCTGGAAGAGAAGGTATCTATGCACGAGGCAGGTTTAAAGAGGGTCTGACCTGATTAACGGCATCTGAAACAAGGCCTTCTAACGTCATCTCTTCTCATGCTTATAGCATGGAGAATCATCTCTCTTCCGCAGTGTGAACGCAAGCATAACTCCTGTCACTTTCGATGGAAGTTACTCTATGGTTAACTGGTCAAATCCCGAGCCCAGGCATACCCCTGTACATGACATTATTTTATTTTTTCAAGATTCTTCCCTGCTCTAATTATTTCTCAGTTTAAGCTATGGAGAGCATACACAGAAAGCCATTTCGGCCACTTACATGTAAATTTTCAACTAACTGGCTCAAATGAGAAAAGAGATCTCTGTTCTCTCTTTGGAGAAAGAAGAGAAGTTGATCCAGTAGGATTAATTTGTGTAAATTAGCAATTCAGCTCTGTGGTACTTTGTGAAAAATCTAATTCTGTCTTCCTTGGCATTTTCATATTTTATTTTATGTTATTTTATTTAATTTAATTTTATTTTATTTTAATATCCATTATATATGTATTTATATATTTATATTTATTTTATATAAGTATATATATAAATATATTTATATATTTTAGTATCTAGTATTTTTATCTTCTATTTGAGACTAGATTCACATTCAAGCTGGAGAAATGACAAATGCAGTAAGCAGAAGGTTATCAGCATTAGCACACAGGTGATGTGATCTCAGGATAGTTATCTGGCCTGAATTCAGTAAGACAAGGAGAGAGTGATGGACTGGTGTCTGGTTCAGTTCAGGAGTCCTGCCTTGCTGGGATCCATTGTAACAATTTGAGGTCGATGCATGATGTCAAATTTGGGATCCCAGGTGGGATCAAAAGCCTAAATGACTACAAAGGTGATGAGGATTTTCAGGACCACAGTTCTTAAAGATGCTGAGATGCTCAACTATCGATGAACCCAGCACAAGCTAAATTTTTAAATACCTTTGGAGATTAAGGCTAACGCTGTCAAACTCCTCTGACCGTCACTTGCTCTTGCTCCTGGTTGCACTAACAATTCTTGGCAGCAAGATAACATGGTTATTACAAGCCCCCCCAGGTTTGTGGATTAAATCACTGTTAAACATGCCTGCCAGTATCACCTCTTGAGATTCAGTTTGAGAATATGCGTACCCCAGCCGATCAAGATGTACCACCAAAAGTACTTCCTCTCTGAAAAGAAGGAGATGACCAACAGAGTGTGAAGATACAACCCCTCTACCAGGAGCCAGAAGAAGTTGGCCATGACGCAGTACTGGAAGAAAACCATCATGGCTTTGCAGCCTACCTGGAAGAGAAGAAATGAACAGTGGTGAAGTGCAGCATGTTCCCATAGTAAACACACTGAATTACCAGTCAGCCTTGCTCTGTGTGTAAATTTGGGATTGCTTTTTGAAGCACCTGAACATATTATGGAAGAGCTCCACGGTAAAGGAGCTCCAGGGTTCATGAGCTTCTGTGCATTCAAGCTTGGAAACCCTGCTGGGAGATGACAGGCTGATATGCTGGACCATGATCCCTGCCAGCATGGTGCTGCTTTCCATGGGTTTGGGATGTAAATTTGTGGGAAGTTGACTTAGTGGCAGAGAGGATGCCAGAACGTCCTGCCCTAATGGGCAGGAGTGACCAGCCTTTCTGCTCTGCCAGAGAGAGTTCATAGGGCTGAACTGATGGGTGAAGCAAACCATTGCACTGCTTCAGAAGAACCCTCCAAGAAGGTGCTACTTTGTCCTTGAGACCAACTTAGTCAGTGGTTTATGGTGCAGCCCACAAGTCCTTGGTTCAGCATTTGGAAGCAATCTGCACCAGAGAATAAATGAGAATGAGTGAGAATTTCGCCTCCTATTTCTGGCACTAACATCAGTGTCTTGATGAACAGCACCCGGAGTGACTTGGGCATCACAATCCCCTCATTGTTTTTTTTGGTGCTTTGGTAGTGTTATGTTGATGGTTGGACTTGATCTTAAAGGTCTCCTCCAATGTAGATAATTCTATGATTCTCAATGCGTCTGCCTGCTAGAAATGCCTGGCTCTATGAACCCAAGGAAATGAAGCCTCTGACATGAATAAATTGACTTCTCAGGGTAAGAAAAAAAATTAAATCTGTGTGAATTAGCCTTTGAAGGCCAAGTCCAATTGGAATCACTTGATGGTCTGGCAGATATTGCAAAAACTAACGGGGTTTGAGACAGGGGTTTGAAGCAATCAAAGTCTACAACGAATTATGAATACTCAGTTAGGAGAAGAAGGAGTGGGATATGTATTTTTAAAATAAAGAAAAGGATAAGGAGGAGAAGCAGGGTAAACACTAATGGGCACAGACAGATTTGACTACATTGGAAAAGGAAATATTTGAAAAGGGAAGGAGGATTGGTTTGTTTGTTTTTTTTTTTCAGGAAATGAATAATTAAACACTGTAACTTGCTGTGTGAAGATTTCACTGCAGCACAGGTAATGGGAACAGCCAACTTACAAAAGAAAAAAAAAATAAAAAAGGGAAATTTCCCTCTGAGACTCAGAGGCCAAGCCCACTGAAGGTAGAAACTGGCTCCCAACCTCCCAACCACTTGAAGGAGCTCCCCAGAAAGTATGTCAGCTCTGACCATTGCCCCGGCATGGGATGTAGCAGATCCAGCTGCAGCTTTACCAGAGATCGTTGGTGGAATCATTACACAAATCCACGCTGTCTAAGCATCCTTGAGATGCTGATTCAGCAATAGCCTTGTTGCCTGCTGGTGATTCCACTGGGATAATACCCCACACTTGTTGGGCCAAGGGCAGGTGAATCTGGCTTCTAGCATGCTTTGGTTAGTCGCTCTTCCCTGGTGCTGTCCACGTGCAATATGTTGAATTTAGAGCAATAATTGATTTGCACCAGTGACAAGCTCACACTTCCCTCTTCTCCCCTCTCTGGCTGAGAACGGTTGCTATGAAACACACTGGTTAAAAAGGGAAGTGTGGAGAGTGTTTTCTCGATGCCACGTGTTTGGGAGAGGGACTTGTCCCCACCAGTTGCTCAAAATTAATTCAACCCTCCCCTAGCACCCGCCAGTATGTCCCACTGGGGACTCTCATGGGCTCCTGCTGATCGATTTATATGCACATCAGCTCCCTCCTGAGAGGCAGATGGCAAAAGCAGAGACTTGCCGCAGGGTGGTGATGGGGGAAGGTGGAGGCAGAGCAGGCAGTTAAGTCCCAGGGAGGGAAGGTGAAGCACAGCTGAGCTGACAAGGGCTGGGGATGCCGCAGCTTCTTTCCTGTGGCATCTCTATGCTTTTTGTTCCTCCCTGCTGTTGCATGCGTATGGCTGTGTGGCATCTACACACCTCATTTTGGTTGCCCAAAGCCCGAGTGCTTGCTCAGTGTGTCTGCAACCAGTGGGGATTCGCTGGTGTGAGAGTTTTCAGCCCTCTTGGGGCTACTGGATTCTTTTACAGTTTCACTCTATCAGTCTTTGGCCCTAATTCAGCAGCTCACAAGGTTTAAGGGAGCAGTTTTGATGCAACTGAACCACATGGATTTGCTTCAGGGACTGCGTATCGGGGAGTCCTTTGACAGGTCCGTAGAAGCTACGGCAAAGGCATGAGGCTGGAGCACGTCGCAAGGAACTGCAGTATTTCACAGGAAAGGCTGCTCACAAAAATTGAGTGTGATTTCTGCTCAATGGAAAGTCTCAGGCAGGAATCCCCAGCCTGAGTTACTGCTGCCACAGAGAGGAAGCTGCGCTGGGCTAAGGCCGAGGCATCAGGAGCACCAGTTCTGGCTCCACCACCTTTTCTCTGAGTAGTGGTGACTTTTGTGGTAGTCTCTGGTCCTGTCTCCTTCCCTAACATGGTGGTGGTTTGTTACAGCCCTGACGTACATGGGCAGCAGCTGGGTTTTGGCAACTTCTCTGAGGGATCTGCAGCAGATCAAGTATTTATTTCGTGCTGAGGGGACATTTGACTACTTGAGGAGCTGCTACTACCCCATGGTAGGGTGGAGAAAGACATTTTTATGCATAATTTTGAGCATATGGCCATAATGTATTATAGCCAGGGATCCCCTGTGACACAGGGATGTCCTGCGCTGGAACAGATTTGGATGATCTGTCCTGTCTTACAAATTAAATCATGGCATTTTCTTGCTGCCTGGATTTCTTGATACTATTGCCTGAGGTGGGTAAGTTTAAACCAGAACAAATATTTCTGAAAGAGATGCAGTGTCACTGTTGACTGCAGTGTTGTTTTTCCATTGAATCCTCTTTGAGAGCCAACTCAGCGACACATTTGGAAAACAACCTTTCCTGGCTTTTGAGAGACCTTATTACATGCAGCACTTGGTAATGGGTCTCTACCTTCCTGATTGATCGGATTCAGCCTCAGAATGGCCGTTACAACGCTGGGAAACAAAATCCACATTTATATAAGTTGTTTTAGCCTTTAGATGACAGACACTAGGCAGAGATGAGCTACGATATCTCACAGAAGATTATTTTTTTATTCATAAAGAGCAGACCTCATGATGTGTCAGTGTTGAAAGACTAATACAGGCTATGTTTAGAAAAGCCATTTTCAGCAGGAAAACCAGCATCCCAACACAGCTTTTTCTACTCTCTCCCTTTCCACTCTCTCATTTACAACCGCCTATTTCCCTGTCGTTCTTCAGGGCTCTTGCCCTGCTCATATTCACATGAGATGTTGCAGTGCAATGGTCTTCCTTGGCTTTGGAGATGGCACATCTACCCAAGTGGCTCCTCTCTGCTTCCGCTCTTTGGGACTGCACTAAACATGGACAGTTTGTTTTTCCTGTCAAGGTCCCCTCCCTTTCCACATATGCTGCTGGTGACTAATCTCTGAGATGGATTCTGCCTCTGCTTTTGTGACCCAAACAAGCACTCTTGTGCTTCTCTTTCAATTTCTCATTGTCAATATGAAAATCAAGTCTTGATTATTGCAGAAGTTTACTTGAGGATGAGATGAGGCATGTCTTTGGCCTACTTGTATGGGACAACCTTCCCTTGCCTCAGTGTGCCTCACCATTCATACTGTAAGCATCTACATTCAGGACTGTTTCACCTCAAAAGAAGATACTACACAAGATTTGGCTGCTTGAAAGTAGACTACTAGTGTTATTTTAGTCACTGTCAGGTATTTTTTGAGCTTCTAGCCATTACTGCAGCAAGATGGGGATTTTCTGTGTGCAACTTTGGGATATTCACAGGCATTTTACAGGGTATGAGATGTCCATGGTGAGATGGCACAAGTCTGCCCTTTATGGAGAATCCTTGCTGAGCTAGCGAGACAGGGGAAAAAAATGTACATATTGCACTTTACTACTGTCCTGAAAGGCTGGTTTCCTCAAATGTAGACAAATCCTTGAAATAATTTCTATTATTTTGTAATTTAGATGGATATTCATGCCCACATGAAGTGGATGTAAAATATTGTCTTGCTTTTTGTGAAGTGTCCAGAATTCCCTGAACACAGGTGTGAACATCTACCTTCTGGGTAGGAACCAGGACTATTGTTCTCAAGGAAATGAGTTCGTTTGAAAATGAGGGGCATTTACTGCCCCCTGAGACAGAGATTCCCTGAGCGTACATTGATTTATTGCCTACCAAGGCAACAGAGAAGGCAGGAGATATCACATTTGCTTTGAAAGAGAAGGGGGCTTTTTGCAGTCATTTCAGGGCAAGTATTTGATGAACTGTTGACACTTAGCCATGTATGATGTCCTTTCAAAAAGGACATGAGTGAGTAGGGATGAAACCCATACCTGGTTAGAAAGCTGGTGCGAGGTTGAAATGTGCTTAGTTGAGAAACCGGGCAAAAATGTTAGGGTGTCAGTAGAGGGTGAAGTTCAGAGCTTTATGGAACAGTGGGAAAAGCAACAGAGCTATTCCCAGGCAGCATGAAGCACGGGCACACATGTGCTACAGCTGCTGTGAAAAACACAGGCCATTTTGTCAGATCATAGGAAGAATGCACGCAGGACGCAGCCAGAGTTTCTGAGAAAGAGGCAAAGAGAAAGGACATAAGGGTGGGAAAAACAAGACTGAGAAATGACCCTACCAGACTTCTGCCCTGTGCCTAGTACCACTTTATACTTCCAAATAATATTAGTTCGGAGAAAAACATCTTTCTTGTAAAAGTGATGTAGTGACCAGCTGACACATCTAGAAAAATGCCATTCAGACTCTGGAGGCAGTAATTAACTCAGAGACGAATCTGTCATTGCATTAAATACACATATGTCATACTCCTCAGTGACAATAACACTGCTTGAGGTATCCTTGCTCATTAATAACCCCTAAGGATTGTCAGTCTTGACCAGCCACTGGGTTTCTCTAGCTCAATATAAGCAGCTTAGTTGGACGGGATTTGGTCTGAGGTTTTAAGGGGGAGGTACACACGCACAACCAACACATGTGCATGCATCAAAGCTCTACAAAAAAAAGTCAGTCAACCCCACAGATAGGCTGTGGTGCATCAAAGAGCATCACTGCACCAGCACAAGTCTCCCTTGTCTTCTTTACACGGGAAATGGTGTGTTACAGCATTAGGACTTGGGTCAAATAAAGTTTTTAGATCAAAGAAATATGAAGGGCACTTGAAGGATTGAGCATACTCCCACCCAACCCACCACAGCTGGACTGGGAATACATTGCAGTGCAAATGGTCTGCTTGAGTCTCATTACCCCAACCACGAGAATCCCCATCAGGATGACCTGACCTGTCCCTCCCTCTTCTGTATATGGATGCAACCCCTGTGCAGACCCCATGTCACCCACTTGTACCCTTAAACTCTGTGGCTTCCTGCATCATGGAAGGTTTGTGAGAGGGCACTAAGATACATTTAAGTCAGTTTAAAGATATATTTAATACATCCTATATAATCCTGGGCAACGCTGCAGCTCCTGGCATCACTTATGAAGTTGGAACAGTGCCTTCAGTTCAGTCTCCAGTGCCTCAGGCAAGAGAGTGGGCTCAGCTTCACCTCAATCAATCATGAAGCCTGTAGTCCTCAAAATCCCCCTGAAGGTACTTAAGTCCTTTTACCTGTGCACTACTGATGCAGGAAGAAGAGATTTACACAGAGATTTCTGCAGATCTCTTCATTGGAAGATAGATGAAAACTCATTTTCTCAGTGACAGATTTATCCAGCACTTTTATGTTGCCTGTAAGCCATGACCTATCTGAAGGGCTACTTGCTGAGTGACTCATGCTGAATTTGCCCCCAGCTACAGCTGCTCTTCTCCTCAGCCTGGTCAAGCAGGCTTCCTTGATCTTATTTCAAAGCTTTTTATAGACCTCACTCATGATCCTGTAACTGGAAGACAGGGTAGCACCAAGCAAGGACCACCTGCTTTGGAAATGCTGAAATTAGGGTCTTCAGGCACAGTAACTGGTTTAACCCTACATCTACATAGTCATAGTGGCATTTTAGACACTCATCTCATAATCATAACTAAATTCAGGAGTCTTGATCTTGAGCTGATTCCCACCCCACATGCCTAAATGAGACTGAATCCCACCCCAGCTCTTCTTCTGTTGAGATGTCCACCTCAGCTTACATCATACAGGTATGATGTAAGCTGTAATGAGGATGCAATAAGTAAATAATTGCTCTGCTTGTAAGATTAGATGGTATTATTAATTCCCCATCTCACCACGTTGGCACTGGAATTCATATAATCGACAAATTCCCAGTATTTTTATAATCTAAATATTGTAGAGCACTGTCAATAGCTCTGCATTGTCCATTAATTTCCATTCATGTTGAACAGAGACCGAGTCTAGTGGGAGGTGTCCCTGCCCATGGCAGGGGGTTGGAACTAGATGGCCTTTGAGGTCCCTTACGATCTAAACCACTCTATGGTTCTATGCTTCTATGTCAGCGTAGACTTAGTTTCCAAATACATTTTTGTTCTTCATGAAGTACCTCTCTCTGCGTTTAGCTTTATTTTTATGTTATAAGGTTGGTTACTTTCAGGGAAAAAAAAAAACAGTGCTGTGAGGAGTGGATATACTATACTGGCCAAGGTATTTCTGCTCCCATTAAGAAAGGAAGGGTGAATTTGCCCAAGGATGATGCCCAAGGAAATTTGCCCTAGGATGATATTGCCCAAGCCAGTATTGTTTACTGGCAACAAAAAGAGAACTTCTGTGGCCAACTTAAGCAGGTATTTTTCTCCCCTGCAGACCAACCTTCTTTTACAAGTCACCTTCCCAGAGAGATCAAAGGTGTTTTTTCAATAGGCACTGTGGATGCTGGCTTGGACCTTTCCTGAGGAGGTAGCTAAGATCCACTATTGTATCTTTATAGCTCCAGGCTATTTCTTGTCTCATTCCCATGCTCAAGGCTATTGACTTTTATATATTATTTTTTCACTACTTAGTTGGCTTTGACAGAAGAGTGGAAAAGAAAGCCACACTCCTGCTAGAGAAACTGTAGTAGAGAAGACATTTCCAGAAGTGGACTTGGCAAACTGAAAATGTGAATATCAATTTGCTACCTCAGCCTTTGGCTACTGCACCTAGTTTTCTGCAGAGACAATTTTGCTACACAGGGTAATGGTTTGACCCTACAGAGGCCAATGGCAAAGCCCCTGCTAACTTCAACGGGGCTTCGTGCTGGAGGCCTGATTTGCAGAAATTCAGCATGATGTCAATGGAAATTGTGGACAGAAATAAAGCAGCTTCTTACTGGGCAATTTTGTTCCTCCAGAAATGAGCCCTTAGGTCAAACCAATTTGCTGAGCTACAAGAAAAAAAAAAAAAAAGGAAAAGAAAAGGAAAAAGTGTTAACTTACCCTTAACACATTCAACCTTTTGTGTAGCAACAGAGAAAACAAATTAAAAGCAAACAAATAAACAAGACTGCCTGGCAAAAAGCCATTACTTTTCTTTCTTCCCTCATTTTAATTGCAGTTGTAGATTAGATTCAAACAGGTTAGGAAGAAAAAAGTCCCACAAGGTTTATGTTTTAACGTGGAAAGGAATCAAAGTCTATTCAAATAAGAAATCACCTCTAAATCAATTAGGCGCCTTTGACTTCCTTCCTTCCTTCCTTCCTTCCTTCCATCCTTCCTTCCTTCCTTCCTTCCTTCCTTCCTTCCTTCTTTCTCTATCATGGAGTGTGACA
This sequence comes from Nycticryphes semicollaris, assembly GCA_013400055.1. NCBI lineage: Eukaryota > Metazoa > Chordata > Aves > Charadriiformes > Rostratulidae > Nycticryphes > Nycticryphes semicollaris. The sequence goes on along the minus strand of VXBJ01000248.1, from coordinate 1,415,027 downwards.
AGCAAGTAATTTTAAATAATAAATGGCTACACTGGTGCTTAGCTCTTCTATAGTTCTTGAAATTTTCCCAGGAGACGCCTGGAAATTTTGGGTGCTGAGGATTTAACACTCTCTGTGCATAAAGAAATTTAACTAAAGAAATTCTTAAAATGCCACCTTGATAGAAAAAAAAAATGGCTTCTGATTGAAGCACGTAACCTTCAGTTTGTGAGGGTCTAAGTTAGCAAGTTCAAAGCCTCGGTTAAAGCAATTTCTCATCTATCAGGAATTATAAGAAAGAAAATAAATATGTCTTTAAAGACTTCCATGGATTAACAATCTTATGTCTTGGTGATGGACCCTTCAGCTCCCACTGCCCTTAGTGGCTTCAATTGTAAGTCAGTCCTGGCAGATGGATTAATGTAACTGAATTCACAGTCACCATCTATCTCAGGCAGAGGGATAAAAGACCTCAAACACACATTTTCCCTGTTAACATGCTGCTCTGCATCAATGCTGCACCAGAAACATTATGCAAGAGTGCTCTTAAGCCTTGGCAATAGCAAATTAATTCAATTTATCTTAACCTGCTTTCCTCTAGGTCACAATGCATTAAATTTTCATGCGCTCATCATTGCCTAAGAGCACACACTGGAATACTCACTCCATGTCAGCTGCCATTGGGCAATTTATTAAGCCATTATAACCTGGATTTGTGTCTGATCTTGTTGATTTGTTACTGCTTTCATAAAGCCTGATGAGCCGTGCTGTACAGATGTATACACATATGACTTCAGTAAGCCTGCTTCCATCAAGACTGTGGAAGGATGAAGACATTAAGAAGAAGCTATATGGCTTAATCTCCATGTCCCTCCTCTGCCGCCACTTCCACTTGTACCAAGGGTGGACCACACCAAACCTGGATAGAATCATAGAACTGTTCTGGTTCGAAAAGACCTTTAAGATCATCAAGTCCAACCATCAACCTAGTACTAAGTTACCATTAAACTATGTCCCTCAGCACCACATCTACATGCCTTTTAAATGCCTTCAGGGATGGTGACTCCACCACTTCCCTGGGGAGACTGTTCCAATGCTTGACAAGCCCTTCAGTGAGGAAGTTTTCCCTAACATTCAACCTAAACTTCCCCTGACGCAACTTGAGACCATTTCCTCCTTTCCTATTGCTTGTTATTTGGTAGAAGAGACCGACTCCCTCTTCTCTACACCCTCCTTTCAGGTAGCTGTCAAGAGCAGTAAGGTCTCCCCTCAGCCTCCTTTTCTTGGATAGAGAAAAGAATATTAATGAGTAATTAAGAGTATCAATAAGAGTAATTAAGAGTATCAATAAGAGTATTGTTTCTCTCATTAGAGTATAATTTCTTTAGCAATAGCTCAACCCATAGGGACCCAAAACCCCCATGAGATAAACTTAGCCTTTCTTTGTGCTTTCACCTCTTTAATTCCAGCTGAAAGTCAGTTGAAAATGGCAAGGCATTTAAAAGTCTCTCTCTGCTAATATGGAAGTTACGTAAGACAACCTCTATTTTATGTGCTTGCAACAAAGCAAAGCATGGCACAGTCAGATCCTGCACTTGCAGAAACCATACAAACCCTAGTAAAATAAACAGAGCTGTACCAGTTTACATCAACAACAACAAAAAAATGCAGTCCACATGACTGCACTTTATGCCTTGCCCACTTCCCACGCAGGCTTTCTCAAATACAACACTGCTGAGTTCAGTAGGAAGCTCTAATGTCTGCTTTTCCTCACATAAGAAGCAAGTTTAAGCCCCGTGACTGTGATCCTCAAGATGATTTAAGCATTTTTCTTCCACTGATTTTAACAGGGGTTATGTAACTGTCAGTCTTTGAGGGACTCAGACGTTCTATTTTGTCTCTTTGGAATACTTGTCTGATTTTTGTGGGCAGTCTTGTGAGTATTTCTAAGACGGTGATTAGCTCTAGCTGGTCTAGCCTCTGCGTCAGATGACTCAGAGTTGGGTTTAGACAAAAATAGAATTATCTCGGTAAATGGGGTAACTGTCCTTATTTTGTGCTCACCAATTGCAGAGTAATGGCACTTCTGAACACATCTTCAGTAAGAAGGCAAGTCAACCACAAGACAGCAACTAGAGGGAGAAGGTGATCAGAGATTTAATAATGCCTTTCTCTGAACTTGTCACATTCTCTCTCATTATTGGCAATACCGTGTTGCTTTAAGGTGCCTGTGACTGGGGCACGGCTGTGTCAGCCACAATAGGGTCACTTACGCAACAAAAGTTCCTGCTCCAGGGCTCTTCCACAGTCTAACTTTCTGCCTTCACTCCTGGTTTATTTCCAGGAGCAAAGGAGAAGGCAAGAGGATAACTCATCCAAGTGAAACTGTGTAAAATCATGTTAGAGCTTGGTGTAGGGGCCTGTAGCTGTTATCATCCTGACCTGAGGAATTTTGTGTGAAAACCCCAGTTGTTCACACTGAAAATATGAGATATGTGTATGCGTCCGTAATTGATAAGATTCCCACTCCCCTTTGCAAAGAAGAGTTTTCTGTTGGAATTTGATCGCCTTACTGGATTGCAAAAGGAAAAAGACAAATGGTCTAGTTTCCCTTGGCTGAATCCTTAGCAAAGGCAAATTTGCAAAGCTCTGAAAAACTCAATCAGTAGAACCTGATCTTTCTTTACATCAAACTGTCAGCTTCTTTGTCTTCAGCTGGTCTGGAAATGCAAATGGTTCATCATTATGCTATCTAGATATTACAATAATGAAACTGTATCAAAACCTATCCATAAAACCACAAACAAGCAAACAAAAAAATCAACTGAAACAGCAATTGAAGTCTTCACTTCAATCTTTCTACCAGGTTTTCTGCTTTGTGTGTCATAGGGTGTGCGACAGGGAGAGAAGGAACTGGGAAGACAAAGTGTGGGAATGCCAAGAGGGAAGGTCACCGGGCCCAGAAAAACTAACGTGAAAAACTAAAACTAGTAAGGAGGCCTCTTGAGTCTGGCAGTGAAAAAAACCCAAAAAACCACAAACACAGAAGAATGCAGGCAAATACAGGCCGGAAATTGGCACAATTTTTCATGTGGTGTGAGTAATCATTGGACGCAATGAAGCCACGTGTGGAGAGTTTTCTGTCAGAAATGGCCGATTCCTGAGACGGAACATATTCTGAATGAATCGAAACAACTTGGTATTGAAGAAGTTGGAGTGGGTGATTTCACAGAGCCCTCCTCACCTGATCGTCACTACATCTGAGCACTTAAAACCCAGATTGACTAATACGCTTGAGTATATGCCTATTTTTAAGCAATTAAAGCCAACAGGATGATTCAGTTACACATAATTGCAGATACACTTTATGACTGAAGGCATGACAGAGAGAGAAAGTGCTTTTGGTCTACTAATGACTGTTGGCACCTTGGGCAATATGCTGTGTGTATATGTGACCATCAGACTCCTCTGATGGCTCTAGCCCTCTAGAATATTTGAGGTCCTTACAGGTCTTTGTTACCCACTGGAAAATCCCACAGTGGGCTTTTGGAGGGCTAGACTTCTCTGGAGGTCGGTCAACATGCTTCTACATGAGCCAAGGGATCTTCACTCTGCCTAAGAATGAGCTTAACTAACTTGTGTGGCTGAAGGGAAGAGAAGGCAGGAGGGACACTTGTTAAGCTACTACTACTGGGTTTTCTTGGCGAGGGGCAAAGGGCCTGGGCCACTTTGCACTGGTCCTGGGATCAACGATCATTTAAGCCTCCTACGTTTGGTTATGAAAACAAGCCTTGCTTGCCAACTCAGGGTTTCTGCACCATGAAAACAGGCTGAGTTTTCCTCTCAAGCAGCAAGACTTTCCTTTCCCCCAGGAGGAGGTTTATGAAGAAAAAAGGACCAAAGAATTCAAGGAAGCTACTGGTGCCACCATCCCTCTGTAAACATCACGTAGTGCATGGTGCATGTTGTGATTCACATGGTGGCTCAGTGATGCTCATCACATGTATTTTGGCCTCATTGGCCCTGAAATGCTTACTGCTGCATTCTTATGCTCTGTGGCCCATAGAAATTCCTGACAAACTTAATTTTTTAGAGTCTTCATGTTGAACTCAACATTAATCCAAAACTATTTGAGTTTTAAATGGCATAGAGTTAACACTGTAACCGAGGTTTTCTATACTATGTAAAATGAGCTAATGCAGCAAAGCCTATGAATAAGTGTTTTAAACTACATATACACCTACATGTAGGGCAGTCCCCGTGATTGAAGCATTAACACATTTGTTGGTGGAGACCTTGAAATATTTTTTAGGTGGCTGGTGCATAAAACATAATTTTAAGTCTTCTTACTGCAACAGGTAATGGCAAATTCAGGAATTTGGTTCCTTCATCAGAAATTTGGGGAGAGGTCTCTGTTCATTTGGATTTTACAGCCCTGAATCTGTACTAGAAGGGGGATGCCATCATCCTTTTTTCCTTCAAGGAACAAAGTGCAGTACTGTCTCTTCTAATAAAACACTGTTATTGCTTTGGTTTTGCCCTCTTCTAAAACAGCAAAGTGGTGAGAGCATTCAGTAAATTGAAATGTTTGTTCGACTCTCTCCTCAGACTGAACGAGCTCAAGGCCATTTCTAGCCATTATACACAAAACCTTCAGTAAATTGTGTATTAGGCCCTGGGGATGGGAACTAGTACCCAGGTCTCCCAAGTCAAAACTATATCCTGGAAGTTCAAAGTGCAAACAAACCATTTAAACTAACTCCAGCCAACCTGACCCAACCAAATCCACATGAACGCAGTGGATTTTATAGCTATTTCTGCAAAACGTTGAATGTGAAGAGAGGCATCTGGACTGGATTTCATGTAGGTATTTTTTTCCCTATGACCTAAGAGGTTGTCTAAAATGTTGGGTCAAGATGGGCACGGATTTTGCAAGGCGTACGCTTGGTGGAGACTTATTCGTTCCACATGCTTCTATACGCCTTGTGTATCATCCAGCTATTCTCCCTGAGCTGACAGTTGACATCCTCTGATGGGGAGAAAAACACACGATGGTGGTATCCATGTGTCTGCCTGAAAGCAGACTGGCTTCCAGGAGCTGAGGCTTCTGCAGGACAAAGTCCTGTATTTATACGCAAAAGAGTTTCTGGATGGACGGCTGAAGTGAACACTTCTCACACAGCTTTCTGCGGTCGTGCCTCAGTCATGACCCAGTGCAAACTCCCACAGGGGTGAGAGGTTAGTTCAAACTCCATGGCTCATTGGGTTCTTGGCTCCTTTGCCAATTAACACTGGCAGTTTTCTGCAGCAGCAGACACCGGGCAATTGTTTTTTTCCGGTTTATGTGCCGTTCTACCCATTCATGGACCTCCACAATAAAACTCCATTGCTACACAATACAGATCCCAGTGAACCACAGAGGGGAAAAAAACCCAACCCACGGAGGGTCACTGCAACAGGAACGCACTGTGCTGCGGGCAGTTCTCCGGAAAAAGCTGGGAGCAGGTTGCTCTGTGGTATCAACTGAGAGGTGCTCATGCAGAAAGGTCGTTATAACAGCAGGGACAGGACTCAGGGCAAGGATTCAGAAAAGTCAGAAGGCAAGGAAGAAGTTGGGTGGGTGGAAGAGAAAGGAGAATCTTTTTTTCTGGTGTTGTATGATATAAAAAAGCCCCAGATCCAGAAGGGTTCTGCTGGAGTATTGTGCCCAGTCCCACGCTATTACCAGCAAGCAGCTCATCCAATGTTATGAATTTATTATGCAGGTTTCCTTTTTCTTTTTTTGGATGATTTCTGATTACATCACTTTATTTTGGGGATTTCAATTTTCTGCCTGAATTTATTCATGGCTAGTGTCGTCTTACGTCAACATGGCCTTTAGATAAACAGCTCTTCTCCTTCCTTGATATTTGCTCCAGATGATAACACTGAGTTTGAAAGTGAAAAAAAAATCCCAACTCCTTTATTCCCTTCATTTACCATCCCAGTGGGGAAATCTCAGAGTTGGAGACAGCTAGTGTGGGATACAGGTCCAGAGGGAAAATAGACAATGATGTCTACACGTGGATTTCCTGCCAAAGGTCTTGCAGAGATCTGGTTACGTGAATCTGCATCTGACTCCCACCCTCACCAAGGGAAAGCTTTAGTTGAATCTCTGAACATAGGACTGCAAGTCTCCTTCAACCAGGATATCCAAGAAATTAGCACAAGAATTAGAAATTTTGTAGAGGTCCAGTCATGCATTTGACCTCAGAAGGGTCCAGGTGCCTATAAACTTTTGACCCTGTTAATTTAATTCACGCCTTTTGAAGACAAATTAAACTGCAGCAAACATGCTCTTGTTTCTGTCAAATGAGAAAAAAAAAATATTGCAGTCTTCCCAAAGTACTCTCTTACATGCATTTGCAAGGTAATTTTTGGTGCATTAGGAGGCATGACAGAATAAGGAGGGAACTTCAATGCAAACGGCTACTTACTGAACTCACAAAGCAGTGTTCGGACTCTCCGCTTTCAAACAGGATGACATCTTTTATGAAGACTGCGATGGCTCTCATTATGAAGGACATGAAGAGATGCATATGAATATAGTTTCGAGTACAGTGTAGTTTTCTGTTGGAAAGAGTTGAAATAACATTTCTGAACAGCAAGGCTTCTCAAAAGCATTATTTACATGTTTCTTCTGCCAAGATACAGACTTACAATTAAACATTAGGAACCCCGAGACAGACTATGCTCTGATGTAAATCACTGCAAATCCACTTAAGCCTTTTTAAAGCCACCAAAGATGTGGCAGTCCATACATCTGCAGCAGTGTTGCTGCATTTCCAATTCTCAGGAAAAAAGGGCCAAAATAAAGAACAGCAGAAAGCAGGTCCATCACACTGCTCTCCACTGGAACAGAAATGGTTTTGACTGTGAAAACTGCGCTCACGATAAGGGTCTGTCTCCTGCAGAATGTTTGTACTGCAGTAATTCTTATCAAAGTGAAATTTCTCTTCTCCCAGGAAGAGAAATAAATTCTTAGCAGCTGCTGCCAAAATTAACACATATTACAGGTTCTCTGGAGCAATACGAACTACATTTTCACTTAAAAATGACTAGCTATTAATGATACTGAGAACACCACCAGGGTTTTTCTGTCTCTTGTCCCCTAATATTTTGAAGGTGAATTTTGATCAAGTAGGTCTTTCTGGTTTTTTAAAGTGAGACTTCACGTCAGCTAAAGCGAAAAGCCTAATACTCTGGAAACGGGTCCTTTGTACAGTCATCAGAACCGCAGCAGACCTCACTCAGCAACATGATCAAATTACCACCACTTAATGAGTCACTGTGCATTGGCAGAGTTTACACGCCTAGTCTCTGATGACGGCAAGATACTATGACCGAGCTGAGTCCTCTCTACTTGCAGGTGAAGGCAAGTCAAGTTCCGCTGTTTCCCAAATTGAGGAACGTGAACCCTGGCAATTTCACCACCTTGGCTGGCACTCTTGTACCTTGTGGAGATGAGATAATTTGCAGGGGTGTCTGATTCACTCTTCCCTTGTGAGAGGAGGAGAGAGAGTGTGTGTGCTGAGAAGTGAAAAGATCTCGAGGGGTGAGGCAAGTCTTGGTATAGAGTGAAAGTTACCCTAGAACATACATTGTTTTCTACAGCTGTCTTTGTGGGTGATATCTGGACCAGACCTTCATGAATTGGACAACCATATCTCGCATTTCAGGGAAGTCCCTGGAGAGTGGCACGAGGAGATGGAATCACACCTAGAAGATTCTTCCATCTCATAGAAGTCTGCTTTTTTCTGTTCTCCCTACACATAAATAACTTTACAGTAGATTACCTTATATGCAGACTTCTTCACTGGAGGCACACAAATTTAAGTGCCTGAATTTATTATATACAATTGAGAAAGCAGATTAATTAATTTGCTGCAATCTAGGCCATCTAATGCCACCTGATATGCTGTATTGTATCTATCCGCCCATCAGTCCACGAGGATGTGGGTCTCCAGAATGTCCTGCATTATATCTGCTACCTGTGTGCACATCTCAGAGGCTCCAAAATGTCTAAAATGGCTCTGGGTGTCTACGTCTTGCCACAGAGCTCTTCTGAAATAGACTTTGGGAGGTAGTTTTGGGGTGTGATTCACCTGTCCCATCTTGAATACCTACCTTAGTGGAAATGCATCATTCCATAGTATCCATATATGCTGTGCTGACCAGATCTCTGTGGACTATAGCAAGATTATGGGACAAAGGCCTCTAGTACAGAGATTCATGATGTAACAGCCTATATTTAGTGAGACGAATCCCACTTCAATAACTGGATTTGGGTTATAACTCCCACACAAAGCCACAAATCACATACCAGAAAACTCTGATACTGAAAGTCAGAGGAACTTTCCTCCCCTGTTCAATTGAGACTAGACAGAACTCTTTTGCATCCACCAGTAACACTCACAGCCTATAACTTAAACAGCCACTAGGTCCTTTGAGTCATCCCCTTACCTATGCCTTTTTTGGTCGTGGTCTTACCTGAAGAGACATAAAATGATCATAGCAGCTGTGAGAGCAATGAGTGATAAGGTATGTCCAATGGTGTAGCCGGTCTTGACTGTGCCATAGAACGCTGTTTGCTAATGTGAAGGAAAGAAACAAAACAGGCCTGTCAAAGAGCTGCAAATATGCATTCCTGAAAACACCATCACTGTGCTTTTACTGACTTTCTTGGTGAGACAAGGAAACCATCTTATTCCATTACATGCATCAAAAAAAACATCATCAAGGAAATCATCCTACTCCACCCATACATCAAAAGAATCGTAGCCAGCAGGTCAACATAGGTGAATCTACCCTCCTCTGCTCTGATGAGACCCCACATGAAATAATGCATCCAGCTCTGGAGCCCCTAGTAGAAGAAGGACATGGAGTTGTTGGAGGGGGTCCAGAGGAGGTCACAAAGATGATCCAGGGGATAGAAAACCTCTGCTATGAGGACAGACTGATGCAGTTGGGGTTGTTCATCCTGGAGAAGAGAAGTCTCCGAGGAGAACTTATAGCAGCCTCCCACNTATAGCAGCCTCCCAGTACCTAAAGAGGGCCGTCAGGAAAGATGGGAAGGGACTCTTCATCAGGGAGTGTAGCAACAGGATAAGGGGTGATAGTTTTTAAACTGAGAAATGGTAGATTTAGATTAGATAATAGGAAGAATTTCTTTACCCTGAGGGTAGTAAGACATGGGAACATATTGCCCAGAGAAGCTGTGGATTCCCCATCCTTGGAGGTGTTTGAGGCCTGGCTGGATGAGCTTCAAGCAACCTGGTCTAGTGGAAGGTGTCCCTGCCAGTGGCAGGGGGGATGGAACTAGATGATCTTTAAGGTCCCTTCCAACTCAAACCATTCCATGATTCTATGATTCTCTTAAAAATTCTCCAACTCCTTCACCCTTAGAAATCACATTCAGTAGAGCACATGACTCAAATACCACCATTGTGAATAACAAGAATGTGTCCGTTTGCAGTAGAGCTTGGATCACTCCAAAAACAGGCTACAGTTCCACAAGGGTATGATTTGACCATTGCACAGATGGTTACATGGTTAAAATCTTGTGGAATAAGAATGACTAATGTTCAGTTAAACAGCGCACCGGCACATCAGCTCTGAGGTGGTGAGTATGATGAAGTTCATCTTATTAAGGAAATTTGAGGCCAGAACTGCTCTGGAAATTGGTTTGATTTTTTTGGAAGCTTGATATTGTGTTTCAGCAAGTAAAAACTTAAAATGTTCTCATTGAAGTGACAGATATGTTAATTCAGAAATACACATTAGCTTGAAAATTAGTTCGTGGCTTTTCTCTTTGACAGCACACAGAGGGAATCTCTCAGCGTAGGGCACCACAGGACTTAAATCCAGTGGGGAATCCTGGTCTAAATAAAATGGGGAGGTAAGGCAACAAAACTCTAGCTCTCCTAAAGCTCTCCAGCAACATTCTAAATCAATATATTTTGATTTTCGGCTTAAAAAAAGGACAAAAGATCAGTTGGTATTTGGACATTTCTTTTATCACTGAAAAATACAAGTTTTTGTGAGAATCTAATTCAGTTTCTGCAAAATCTTAGCTTTCCGCCACCAAGCCCAAACCCACAAGAAGCAGTTTAACCAGAAAATCTAAATCCAACCTTGTTTGGGAAAACGTTTTTAATAACAGCGAGGGTTGACATTTTTATATGCTATTTTCATAGGCTTTGACAGGTACTTGGTACTTTACAGAACCAGTGAGGCTGAGATGAGTAGCAATCCTCTAGCATTTGCACAGGCCAGCTTGGAGGGGTGTTAAGATGGAGCTTTCAGAGACTGCAATGGTTACTTTGGTCATATCTATATTACTTCTTAGACCACAGATCTCAGAGATGGCTAAAAGCACGGTCTCTTTCCAGCCCCATTCAATGAATCTACACCGCTTTGGGTCAGTAACTGAATACGTAATGCATAGTAAGGGTTTCAGGCCAATTTATCTACCTGATCTTGCCCATAAGATGCCAGGAGGTTGCTATGGCAATGAAGTCACCCAGTATGGTATGGTCACAGCTAAGCCTTGTTCATCTACACCGCATGGAGGGACTTGCACTGCAATAAGGCACAGTGGTGGTTCCACTTTTCTACCCCACTGTCTTGCAGATTCCACCCAAAGCTAACTAAATATAGTCTTGTTTCCAGTCTTGTTTGAATATGGACTCCTAAAGGCAGCTGAGACTTTTCCAACACAAGCAGTTTGGAAAAGTTCCCTCATGCTGATTTTCTCTTTTTCTCATTATCTAGTTTCCTTCTTGATGGCACCAGAGCAGAAGTCTTCCAAGAAAGACCTGGCCAGCAGAAGGAAAGAGGGTGTGGTAGGGGACTGAGTTTGAGCAAGAGGATGTTCCACATTATATTTAGGAGACCACAGAAATGGGTGACAGGAAATTAAGGGATATCATAGATGTCAGTAGGGGGATAGTGGATGGAAACTCTCCAGTATGAATACAGGTATAGGCCTTTTTCTTCTTAGAGTTTTTCAGGAGCAAGTTCTGCACAGAAAGATTTTGGTGTTATTCAACAAGCAATTCCCTGCCTTTATATTTTACGATGGCCAGTCTGTCTTGTGCACAGAGAGATGGCTCCGCATTCAGCTTTAATGTAGCATGTGGGGTCATCTCTGTTCTGGAAACAGCGCATAATGACTTCCCACTCTTCATTTGCACTTGCTAATGACAACCACTTCCTATTTTACAGATATCAAAGCGGCGACTTTGACCCAAGATCATAAATGAAATTGGAATTTCACTCAGTGCTCAGTTTACTAAAATATACTTATTAGAAAAAACAGGGATTTAAAGAAGTGAAGGAAATGCATGCCAGGATGCTTGGATTCTAGCTGCAGACCTAGACCGATTTACAGAATGAAACTAGGCAATTTCATCATTTTCTCTCTGACTTGTAAAAGCTTCTGCTTAATTTCACAGGAACACGATAAAAACAGTTAAGCTGGATACTAAACTGAGATTAACTGAAAGTTAGCTTTCTTGGTTTCTGTTCACTAACTTCTAAATTTGTCTCTTGGTAACTGGGATTAGAATGTGAGCCATTTGTGTTTGTAAGAGAAAAAGAACATGGATAGTTATATCAAATCTTTCATGTTTTGGGTTCATGTCACTCAGCCTAAAGTCATCTGGGCTACCTCCAGAGTAAATGCACAGAAGTCTCTTTGGAGAGAAACGTGGGGTGAGCTGACCTCTGGAGGCATCTCTTTTCTTCACCATGTTCAGATAGAACCTATGGGGATACCTAAGATGGCCTGTCCCTGATGGAGATGCACAAGGCCTCTGATGGAGGCCCAGAAGGGAGAAGCTGTGCACCATGTCTCATAACAGGACAGCAAAACAACCCCCCCTCCCATTTGCTAATGCGTGGTTTTTAATGGTTAGGTTGGAGAATGAATCATCACTGCAAAGCCCATAAGTACACTACTTTGCACAAGATTTGCTTCTTAGGCATTGCCAAAATTCATAACTAAAATCTTACACACAGCCCTTAGTTATTTTTCATAACTTGTTTCTGCCTTGAGACCAGTTGGTGTTAAAAGTGTTTTAAGCATGGAAGGTTATCAGTCTGTTCTGGACCTCACATCCCATATAGCGGGCTGCTCTCCTTTTTTTTTAATATTTCCTTTACTTCTTCCTCCCCAAATTGACAGCCAGCTCAACAACAACAACAAAAATCTATTCTGCTTCACAGACTAGTACTGCATGTTCACCCCCCTCAGCCACCTTTCACACAAATTAGACTTAAACAGCATGACAAAACTGAGGAAATAGAGAGAAAATAATTAAGAAAGAATTAAAAGAACACAATACGTGTTCTCTTGGTAACGCGGCACTCTGGCAACGCAGCAATCCACTGGGTCGCCAAAGCATGCCCCAGGAATTCCCAAATCCCCTTGGCAGCTGGAACACGAACTAGAGCCCTCGATGAAGAACCTTCCCAGAGCATTCCCACAACAATGAGCAACTGGTGCCACACAGCTCGATCTGAGAAACAGGACACTTGAGGAAGTGAAGTGGTGGCTGACCTGAAGGCAGACTAAGGCTCTCTTCAGTAGAGCCCTGACATTCTTTGTGCAACTTTCCATTTGCTATTTTCTGTATTCTTCCACTATTAAAGCTGGCTCAGTTCTGTTCAGATTCTCCATTAACTCTGTGAGTGCCTTGGTAACGCGTGACCATACTCAAAGACCTCTCACCATAAATATTAATTCATTATAGAGATTCCTACGTCCAACATTCACAAACACTGACTTACGTCATACAACAGAAAAAAAAAGCACGGGCGTAGGTTTAATGTAAACACATGGTTGCAGTGACATACAATTCTCTTCTAGCACAAGCCTTTTCTTGTGGACTACGGGGCAATTATAGGCGACTAGTTTAGACGCTGCACTTGTAGTTAGCTGAGGTGAATCGTGCTCCTAAAAACATTTTTTATCCTCTTTAAACTTTACCCTTCATGACTCAGCATGCAGGAAAACCAATAACCAACTCCTTCCTGTGTAATGGCAACACTCTGTACAGGTAAGTATACACAGGTCAGTGATTACTAATTTACATACAGGCAGTACCACAGAGGGCTTGCAGATTTCCTTACAGAACTCAGTAACATTTCATAAAAATTTGTGTGTTCCCGACAGTTTTCTAGATCTTTAGCTGGATGAGATCAGAACACTTGCACTGATGCAAGTGAGTTATATCCTTTTATCCCCTTTGATCTTTTGATGCTGACGTTGGCCTAGAAATACTGGAATCAGCGTTATCTACCTAAGGATAAATATAAGTGTGGAAGACTTGTTTCGAAGTTGAACATGGAAAATCAAGCTCCTGAAGTTATGTGTGGGCATCACAGAGATACTGGTCGGATCTTCTCAGGAGCTGGTTTCCTGCCACTCCCTTGGAAATTAAAGGGAAGACTGTTTCTTTGACAACACATTTGATCTCTGCTTCAAGGGACCCTCAGGAGGATCCTTCCTTCTTGAGGAATCAGAGTGGGAATGGAAAAAAAAAAATAGGGATGGAAAGATCATATGATTCTGATATCCATCCCTAATAAATTTTGATCTCTACCCATCCAGGTTTACAAACCTCTTCCCCTGGAGTGCTGTTGGAATCATATCCACAAGCTACAGCATACGGCGCAGGGTACACATCCGTCCAGCCCTGACTTGTACAGTTCCTGGTCACATTCCCTGGAAGAAAAGAGAAAAAAAAAAGATGATTTAAAAAGAAACATTCAGCTTGCTGTTAAACAAATGTCTGCCTTTTCTGATTCAAATGCCGGAGCACATTTCTTGTAACAATTAGAGTAAAATTCTCATACTACTTCTCTGCTACCAAGTGTTCATATTACACAGAAAAAACCCATAAATGACCCACTGGGTTTTAAAGTTCAGACCACAAAAACAAATGCATGTTAATACTGAGGTGCCCACAAAACGTCTCTTCTAATAGTACCATAATGCCAACTGTACCCAGACCTTTGGCTGCTGGCACTGCACCAATATTGTTTGAGACTGTTATTGTCATATTGCCTTTGTTCCTGGAAAATTTTTGCATCCAAGCAGGGTGGTGAAGTATTTACATCTTTCGCTTCACTCACAAGGAGCCAAGGCAGGGCGAGATAAAGTGCTCATTTCGCATTACGCGGGTAAGGCCGGAGTTATGGGAACCGAATGTAGTCCTCAAAACCCAGACCTTGACTACAAGATGATCAAATGTGATTCCTGGGACATCAACTGCACTCTTGTTTGAGAACTAAGCACTGCAAAACTTGGCTACGAGGGGAGAAAAAACAGATACTGAATACTTGCATTGCCTGTTTTAACATGTTTTACTCAAATGCAGGAAGATTTCCTGGACTCTTAAGCAAATTGAGTACCTAGGGCCTCCAACCACCTAAAAAGAGCCTTAATTAACATCTCTCCTTCAGTAAAAACTGACGAAGCTATGAAGTTCACATCCCTCTCTGGTACTCTGCACTTCCTGGAAGGGGGTGTCCAGTGCAACGCATTTCTCATTTTGTAAGACACCTGTATTTCCTAAACTCCAAACCCACTTTGGCTGGGGGCTGTACAGGCGTTAATCAAGCAAAAGAAGAGGAGACCGACTATCTGGGCAGGATAGGCCTTACCCCATATGGTTCATAGTCTAAAAGGCCAAGATAGACGTTTGTCAGACAGAAATAGCAAAGAAGCAATACATCCAACAGTACATTGCAAGTTCCCCCAGCACCTGCTCTGACCCCTCACCACTTCCTTCCCTGTCCGTCTCACGCAAATCACATCGCTGTGGCATTCCTTTGGTGTCATTTATCACACAAAACCACCTGCCATCCCCTACTGGAAAACTGGTACAATAGAATGGAATGAACAAACAGTAGTCAAAACTCACTTCTTCAGGTGATGAGTCACATCAGTGAAACTCAGGAGCTTTGCACCCATTTCCAACAACGGGAATCTTTGCACACAAGAACAATAAAACTTCTGCAAACACGAGCAAATCATTTATGCAGCTACGAGTCATGAAAATATTCACCACGCAGCACCTCCAGGAATTTCTGACAATTGAGTCATCAGAACATCTTGCTAACCATAGACACCTCTTGTAGCGAAATCATCAGCAGCCCATCCTCTGGATTAATTCACTTCCCAAATTCCTGTGACAGGTAGGGTTGGTGACAGTAAAACTCGCCCCTGTCATTTGTCTTTATGACAGATCTAAACTTCTGGAGCTTTTCTTCATTTTAGCAGCTGCTCCAAAAGTTGTTAACTTTAGCACAGTTTGGGGGGGGGTTCCTGTTCCCCAGGCTGCTTCTTTTTACATTGTTTGCATTTCTTTTTACCAGGCTTCATATCAGGATCATAAGAGATCTTGTGCAAGCAAATCAAGGACATGACTGCTTCAGTAATTTGTTTTTGGTTTTTTTTTTTCTTTTTTTTTCTGGGGGGATGTTATGTAATTTCTGTTATTTCTTCTTCATTATAATGGATCCCATTATCTGCACTTCTTTGCTTCCTCTTTCCTGCTCAAGACTCCTCCCCTCTGTTTGGGGATGCCTTTAGCTTTCACTGTGGTTTTGATTCTTTGCTTCATATTCACAGCGTACTGAGGGCTGCTTGTTTCAGCTTAGTTTCCTCACAGTTCTCCTATTTCTTCTCTTTAAGTGCACCTCCCCACAACTGTTTGATTCTTGTGTAATTTTTCTCTTCACTGCTCTCAAGAATACTTTTCAAGTATTGTGAATGCTTTAGCAGATGTGGAAACTCAGGTAGAGGGAAACAGAATGAGGCATCATCATTAAAATAAATAAAAAATAAAATTAAAATTCCTGATTTTAGCGAAACTCACTTCCCAGAGAAGTTTTTCTACCAGTCTTTGCTGCTTATGTCACTTTGTGACATGCAATTTCACGCACATGGTCAACAAACCCCTTTAATAACGCTTACGTTCTTTACTAGATGCCTGGTGTGGGTTTGTGCAAAAAGTACCAGGAAGGTGGGATATTGTTCAAGAGCAGCTGCCACTGATGCTGCAGTGATATACCGCTCTCCAGTTCATCCTCAGTGACTCTGCCTGTGACAACAAAGAGGTAAGACAACCAGGCTAAACTGATTTCATTGAAGTGTAAATTACGTGAAATCTTTTTACGGCTGCCAAAGGTGTGAATCCTGCATGTTGGGAGCTATCCTGGCTCGGCAGACACACAGTAATTGCCAAGGTGCGGTATCTTGATTGCGTATCTGAGTCCCGAGCAAAGCATCACAGGGAGGCAATTAGAGGGATCTCAGCACCCCGGCTCTTTCACTGCTGTCTTCTCTGTTTGCAGACGTCAGGACAAAGATGAGGTTTTAAAGGCAACAAGGTGATGACCTTTTCATAAGGCTCCCTGCCAGGCAGGAGGGGATGGATGTACAAAGGAAGCAAAACAACGGTGCAGAAATGAAAGAAAAAAAAACAAAAACAAAACCCCATGAAGTTAGTTCTCTAGATGTGGCAAATATAATGTGGAGAGGCGATCCTTAGTCAAGCTAAAGAAACTACAGCTACTGCCGGAGAACCAGGGTGGGAAACTAAGCAGTCAGCTTTCCAAAAGTATGCTGTGGTATAAAAGCCACTTCTTACAGAAGGGAATTACAAGTGTAAATATGGGGCTACACCTTTGGCTTATTTATATCGGTGTTTATGACACCGAAGGCATAAAACACTACTGAAAGGGGAAGCGTGAAGCAGCAGGTCTGAATAACCAGTTTTTGGTAAGTTTTACTGCAAGCGTGTCTTAAAGGCTCTGCATAGCACCATGGGTCATAATTATTTAACCAAATCACCACATTTCTTGGTTCAGTCCAAGATATGAGCTCGGCCTCTTTGCAGATGTACTGACCAGAGAAGTGGAAATGTGTTTGTTAGTGGCTTCAGGTCAAGCCCCAGTGAGATCAGCAGGGATTCTCCTGAGCTCAACCCCAGCTGGTCTACAGCACGCTAAATGCTACCCAGCTGCAAAGTTAAGCAGCCAGGATGAGCCACCCAAGTCAATGCAAACTGCTGTATATATAATATATAGAATCAGAAAGTCATAGAAATGTCTAGGTTGGAAGGGACCTTTAAGATCATCGAGTCCAACCATTAACCTACCACTGCTAAAAACACCACTAACCACGTCCCTCAGCACCATGTACACTCTTTTAAATACCTCCAGGGATGGTGACTCCACCCCTTCCCTGGGCAGCCTGTCCCAATGTCTGATAACCCTTTTGGTGAAGAAATTTTCCATAATATCCATCCTAAACCTTCCCTGGCACAATGTGAGGTCGTTTCTTCCTGAGCTATTTCTCATTACTTGGGAGAAGAGGCCAATATATAGAATCATAGAATGATAGAATGGTTAGAGTTAGAAGGGACATTAAAGATCCTTGAGTTCCAACTCCCTTGCCCTGGGCAGGGACACCTCCCACTAAAGCAGGCTGCTCAAAGCTCCATCCAGCCTGGCCTTAAACACTTCCAGGGATGGGGCAGCTACAACTTCCCCGGGCAAGCTGTTCCAGTGCCTCACCACCCTCACAGCAAAGAATTTCTTTCTAGTATCTAATCTATGTATGCATAATAAAGCACAGCTCTTCCTCATGTATCTGCCTGTATCCCTTGAAAATCTGCTTGCAGTGTCCACGACAATTAATGATTGTCCATACGAAGCAGGAGGAGAGACTAAAATTCCTCCACACGCTTTTGCAAGTTTCTAGTATCACGTCTGCTGTAGGACAGGACTTTGCCATCTGTCCCAGCAGCTGCTCCCGGTTTAAGTAAATGCTTCTTTAGAGTTCACAAAGCCCTCTCTAATTTCCTCATCTGCACGGTTTGATGGCATGCCTATTATGAAAATGGAATTGATAGTTGTAAGCAATTAGCTGAATGCTCCCATCTTTCCTTCTGATTAGCTCCTGTAGTTGTACAAAATCTGGCACATGGCTCACACCTATCCCAAGCAGATTTTTCTTACTTGCAGGGTGATTCAGAATTCCTACTCTGCTCTGGGTAGTAAAGACAGAGGGAGGGAAACCCCTCTTAGCAAAACCCAAGCAGGAATGGCTAAATAGTAAGACTTAAGAACCCATACATATTTCTTTTTACGCTAAAAAATCCCAGTAAATAAATTAAAAAAACCCACAGCACAAAACCCGCAAAACAAAACTCATGATGGAAATGTCCAAGTATTCATTTTTGAATACTGGTTTTGGATATTCAGATTTTTCTAATTGCTCTGGAGACAAAGAGGACTTTTTGTTGTCTTTAAGCCCTGCTTCCCGCTCCCTCCCAACCTCCCAGTTAGGTGAAGAGCTGTTTTAACTTCCTAGGAAGCAGAGCAGATTAATGACTTTATGGCATTGCATCTTGCATATACTGGTGATGGTGGAAATCTCTTCTCAGCTCCCTTAAATGGAGGGTGCATATGAGCCAGTGTTACACATACCTAACCACTGAATTTATCTTACTGCTATATCCTGTATTTTTCTTACCTCTTTCTAAAAATTCTGATAGCTTTTCATACTTTTGGCTTTCACTTGTACCTTCCAGGTTTATCACCCCTACCTTTTCTCTCTATGTTGTGTGAAAACATACCCCCATATCCTTCTTTTAGACCTGCTGATAAACAATTTCCTTAAGAACCCCTTCTCTCATACATTATGGAACAACCATTCCTCACCTACTTTACCCATAACTTTCATGACTGTATTTACCTCTGACTTCCACCCTTTCAATCCACATTTTTGCAGATAGAAGAGCATTAATGTAGCTACTCTACTTGTCCAGCGTCTGTCTAATACCTTTATTCTTACATTGTTCCAATGATGGTGAACGTATTCTCCTCTTGATATGAATCTCCCACTCCACCTGACAGACCTCCTCAGTTCCACCTTCCATCAGATCTTCTGGCCCTGAACTTGGTCCCTCTACTGCCCATACAAACATCC
This sequence comes from Nycticryphes semicollaris, assembly GCA_013400055.1. NCBI lineage: Eukaryota > Metazoa > Chordata > Aves > Charadriiformes > Rostratulidae > Nycticryphes > Nycticryphes semicollaris. The sequence goes on along the minus strand of VXBJ01000248.1, from coordinate 1,396,003 downwards.
CAGAAGGCTCACTCCAAGTCTTCTTCCTCTGCCTCCAGGATCCTCATAGACCTGTACAAGGGCTCTAATGCTGCTCTGCTGTGAATATTTATGTTCGTTGCTGGTCCTTGGGAAAAGTAGACAGACTTTCTTCTATAGCAGAACACTGCACACATAATGTATTAATTGGGATAGACCTTGTGGAACAGGAACAAACACATGCAAAAACTTCTAATTCAATTTCCTGATTTATAAAAATATTTGGGAATGATGCGGAAGAGACCGTGCATCAAAACAAATTTGCAGATTGCCTTATACCAACCAGTAAGGGTCTCGTTGAGGAATGACAGGAATTATTCATGGCATAGAGGAAGAGAAGTGAGGCATGAGTGGAAAACCAAGATAAAAACAGAGCATTTCCTTTATAAAAGTTGTTTGATCTGGGTAGAAGTTAAACACTGAATGGGTGAACTGAATAAATGCAGAGAGATAACCGAATTTCAAGCACATTGTTGCCTGTATCTAGCTCTCATGAGGTTTTTCTCTTTCTTAATTTCTTTTCACCTCTCATCTGTTTCAAATGCACCCTTCAGACTCAGAAATGTGTCTGAATGTTTGAGTCATAGGTGAGGCTTTAGCTCTTTGATCTTAGTGGAAGAAAACCTCTTAATGGCTTTTAACAGGAGCTTGAATTAATACTAAAAGATATAAGGTTGGTCATTTCTAGAGGGTGCTCACTATTGTCTTCCTCTTGCTTCTCTAGCCCTTTCCTCTAACAACTTCTAAAGGAGAGGGGAAGGTCTTCTCTGAGTAGCAATCTGTCCTGCTTCTCTGTCATCTTATTCTATGGTCAGAAATCGATTTTTTCAAGCAGAAGCTATTAAAGCAATAGCAATTCTTATCATTTACTCTCCTTGAGATGCTGCTGAGCCCACTGGAACATCTCTAGTTCCATTTTTATTATTGATCTGTCCTTCTGTTACAGGGAAACACCTGAGACTTTCAAACAGCTATTGCTTGCAATAAACTGGATGCTGAAGTGGTTAGACCTGGGAGAAACTTGTGGGGTAAGTCATGACAAGATATTTTCCAAACTTGCTTGATCTGCCTCAGCCACGTTCTCACGAGATTATTCATTCAGTACAATTTCTGCCTAGCGTTTCATGCTATTTCATATATTCATTATGTCGTGATTTCATGCCATAGTATGATGCATCTCACGTGACAGACAAAGCCTTCAGTTTCTTCATTTGTTCCTTTTCATGTCACTTGGCCTGTAGTTATTTCTGTCACATCTCTGGTGCCCTGAAGTTTACTACACCCTGGATTTTGGGAAATCCTCCATTTTCCCTTCTTTTCCCTCCCGCTTTGTGCACATCACATTTCTAAATGTGAAGATTGCAATCCCTAAGAAATACAGATGATTCCTCCCTTCTTAACATCACATGCTTCCCTTAATTAGGCACCTTTTGTAAACTCTGTTTGTTTTCTCACACTGAAGGCAGAGCTGACAAACCCTAGAACAATTTTCTCAATCGAGTTTTTGATATTGCAATATACAGTACACTAGGAAATATTCACAAGAAAAAGATGCACATTTCTGGGTACATTGGGACAGAGCAATTCCACAAGCCATGGGCTTTCAACATAAGGACCTCAACAGCGTGCACATCACTATCACTGGACATACATGACTTGGGTTGTCCCACAGTGCAGTGGGGAGGTTCAGATACTGCTAATAAAACCTCTCGGCACTAATCCTTCAGAGCAGCAGGGCGAACACCTCGTGACACCTCAGCCACAATCAAATCTCAAAGGTCTAAAGCAAAACCAAGCTGTCAACAAGCCATATATCCGGAAAGCCACCTGTTCCTTCAGTCAGTTATACCCCTGCACATTCCTGGAGCCAGCTAACAGGAAGGGTTCACTCTTAAATGCGAATGTAAAATCAACACTGATCGGTGGAAATGGGATAAGCTAATGTTGGTTTCTCCCTTGGACCTTCTGTTGTCCAAGATAAACGAAAAAAATGAACATCAAACAGTGCTGGAGGCTGCCTTGATGGGCGCAGGGAGCATGATGGTTAGCTGACTTCTCCCCTTGATGCCTTGAAAGAGATTAAGAAGTTTTTCAAATAAATGAGAATAATTTTTGGCAGGCAAAGAATGAGTGTGATTCTGCATTTTTGTTTGGTTTTGTCTGCTCATTATAGCTCTCCTTTGCAGAGCAAAAGGCTGGGATTTGTTTCACCTAACTTTTGCTATGGAAATGTAGGGAGTCTAGTCTAAAGCAGACTATCAGGTCCGCTGTAGAGGCCATATCAGGCATCCAAAGGTCATTGCTTCCCTTCCTAAGAAATGGCACGGGATACCCCATGTCCTGAAAGTGCTGGAGGGAGAAATTAGAAAAGGCATTTAGAATAGATGCTCAATGTTAGGTGCCCACAGTTCAGTGGAAAGAGTGTCATCTGTACGTTTAATTAAAAAGATAGGCGGCAGAGTACCAGCTCCCTGGAGTCTCTATCCATGTCCTACTTTCAAATTTCTTTTGACTATCCTGGGACATGGCTATACTCTGCCCAAACATGGACTCAAGTGTGTTTGGAGACCTCCACACAGAGAACGTGAGTACCCTGCAAACTTGCAGGTGAAATCGGTGGAGCTACCTGCAGTAATCTATTCCACACAGGGAAGACACAGAATCATAGAATGGTCCAGGCTGGAAGGGACCTCCATAGGTCATCTAGTCAGCAGGGACACCCCCAACTAGACAAGGTTGCCCAGGGCCTCCTCCAGCTTCCCCTTGAATATCTCCAGGGAAGGAGCCTCAGTCACCTCCCTGGGCAACCTCTTCCAGTGTTCCACCACCTTCACAAACAAGAACCTATTCATAATATCCAATCAAAATCTGCTCTTCTTCAGCTTGAAGCCATTGTCCCTCATCCTGTCACTGCAGATCTTTGTAAACAGACTCTCCCCAGCTTTCCTGTAGCCCCCTTCAGGTACTGGAAGGCTGCTATTAGGTCTCCCCGGAGCCTCCTCTTCTCCAGGCTGAGCAACCCCAGCTCCCTCAGCCTGTCCTCATAGCAAAGGTGCTCCAACCCCCTGATCATTTTCTTGGCCCTCCTCTGGACCCACTCCATCAGGTCCATGTCCTTCCTCTATTGAGGGCTCCAGACCTGGATGCAGTACTCCAGGTGAGGTCTCAACAGAGCAGGTGGTAGTGTCTCTGGAAGCGGCACTACCTGCCTGCAGAATGAGGACAGCTCTGTTCTAGGTGGCTTGAAAATAGGAATATACCAGAATTAATTATGAATTGCAGTCCTTGCAGTCAGTAGGCCCACTAAGGACAAGGAAGGGAAGTGGAACATGGAAAACTAAAGCCTATTAATGAGGACAGCGAAAGATTAGCAGAACTAAATTTAGAGCATCAGAGGAAAAAAGGAGTTTGGCATTCCAGAAACTCAGAAGGCTCTCACCCTTGCAGAGTGTGATTCAAGAACTTGGTTTTCCCCATCCTCACCCCCTTAAATCAATTAATCTCACAGCTGAAGCTTAAAAACTGTCAGTGGTAAGTTTTACTGTTTAACTTGTGCACGATGGACAATTTGCCTTTGGAGAAACTGTGGGGAACAAATTCCTATTATAAATGTCATCTTCTGGGATGCACTAGTTGAGGGATAGCAAGTAATGCACAAAAGGTGCCAAAAATAATTTCATCCATCTCCCTCATACGGTACTGACGAATGTCATGAAATAATGAAAATCTTCTGAATTTATGAATGGCATAAAAATTTAATATCAAATAACATCAAAATGCCTATACTAGGCATTTTAAGGTTTCTAAATGCCACGAGATATTTTATCCTTTATTTGCCATCAGATAGGATATTAGTCACTTGAAGAACATATCCTCCATTAGGCAGAAAAATCCTGTTAACTCTTTGTTTTCTTCCTTTTCCTGCTATAAGTATAAAAAAGGTTTTCTCTTGCTCACAACTTTGGTAAAACCTTTCATGTTCCTGCAAGGGGATCAAAGGGTAAGACATAAACATTAACCAGATGATTGATTTCCTTGAAAGCTATTCAATGATACTCACTGCTACAGAAGAAGAACTGCTTCACAAACTTTAATGGCATTACTTTTGCAACAAATCCTGTGAAGCAAGAGTCAATCCTACTCTCCCTTTGAGACCATATCTGTTTTCTGCGTTTGTATATGATGGCACGAAGTGCAGAGCTCAAAGAAAATCAAAGCTGTTGTTTCTGCTTTGGAAATGGCATCAGTCTCTCTGTTTACCGAAGGAGATGAGAGCACGTATGCTCTGCAAAGGTGGAATTCACCTGTATTTTAAGACATTCACGTCTGCCAGAGCCCCTCTACAACCATTCGATTGTAAATGGACAGAAATACATGTTTTATCAACTATGTTTAACTCAACTTGAAACTGAAGCCTGAAAATATGCTGAACTGCACCTCTGAAGAATCTGTTTCTCACCACTGACTGTAAAATATCTGCATTAGAAACAGCAGAAATTAAGAGTACTGAATCCCCTTTCTCCAACAAAGCAAGTCACTCTGTGCTTTACCGTACTAAATGAGGAGAAATGGGTATTTTCATGGTGCTGCTCATCTGATCTCTTCAAGTGGTTAATCTACGATGAGCTGAGCCATGCACTAGCCACCACTGACCAAACCAGCTGGTTCTCCAGTGACTGGAAAGTCTGGATGACAGTCAGATGCAGAAAACTACATTTAACCAGAGGAAACTCATCCAAAGCAATGTTAAATCCCCACGGAAAGCTGCTGACATTGCCAGCTGCAAGGCTAGATGACATTTGCTGGGCTCACTGCTCACAGATCACCACAATTGCCAGCAGCCATCCTACAACACGGGTATGCAGGGAAGGGTCATGGGTTGGCTTCTGTTTGAGGCTCTTTCTTGGCATAGTACATTCAGACAAGGGCACAGAGAGCCCCAGTGATGACCTGACTGCTCTCACTGGACTCTGGATTTCTTCCAGTACAGGAACTATTCTTTTGCCTAAGCATAAGTTTTCTGAGATACCCTTACAGTACCTGAGCAATCCCATGACATGTGAACTATGGGAGAACTGCAACTTTCTGTGGAGGAACCTGGAGACTGCCTGAGGCATCCTGGGACATCTAAGATGCCTGTGAGTGGGCAGCTTCATTGAGTCTCATAAGTCTATCCTAGAGCAAAATTAAAGGCATCCCACTTCCACTAGCTTAACTTTAACACAGCCACAATAAGATATATATATATATACATGATCATATATGTCTATATACGTTATAATAATATATATTATACTTTTTTCATTGCTTTGCTCTGTTGGGATAAAGTTTTAAAAAATATTCTTAGGGAGTTGTTTGGGTTTTTTTCCTCCCATTTAACTAACTCTGCTGGATCTCTAAAACCCAGTGAGCAAATGTTGTACTCGGGAGAGGAGAGGGCACGAAGTATCAACAGCAGGCAATCATTCCACACGGCTGAACCAATACGCAGGGGTCCCATCCTGCAAGATGTGATATTACAGCAGCTTCCGCCTGCTTTCCCTGGGCGTTGATGCAGCAGTGATGAGCTACTGAGAATTTTTGGAATCAGGGAGGTTACGGCGCTACAGTAGGACTTTGGGGGGATTTTGAATTTCCCTTCTGGGTCTGCAAAGACTTTTGGTGGGGCCTTGGGCAAGTCATGTAATCAGCGTGTGCTGGTTAATTAGTGTAGCGTCCTGGTCTGTTAAACAGGGATGTTATTGTATCCTGCTTTCCATTCATAATCTATCATATGTGTTTGGACTGTAAGGCTGTAAAAGTGGAGACTTATCGGCTTGGTGCATAATCTGCAGTGCAAAAGAGCTTAATTCTCTGTGGAGGTCTGCAGGGTTACTATAATAAAAATAGTAAATAATGACTATGAACTGCCAGAAGACAAAAAGTCCTGTCGCTGCACGGCCCTTGAGACCTGAGTTTTAAATGAAAGCTTCCCAGAACATGCCGAACAGCGAGTTAAGCTACTTTCTCCATTAACCTACCCTGCCTGTTATTTGTCAGGTTAATTTCCTGGCCTGTGGCCAAATTTGTCATTTCAGCAGAAAAAAAATAAATTACTTTATTGCATACGGTTTCAGGTTGTTTATTTTATGTCAGGGCCTTAATTAATTACAATGCTAAACTGTTCATTTTGTACCACAAACATACTATTACACAGGTTGATTCAATTTTCACTGCACAACATCCATATTATTGGATTGCACCAGGAGCCACTTTCGCATCCCTGTGATCCAGCGTAGCACGTTGGGATAGGAGAGGGAGGATGCACTAACGGCTTGGACATTCATGTATGGCTTGGAAACCTCCTTTACCTTGTGCAAAGGGTTTGTACCTCCCTCTGATTATACCAAGTGGCTCCCCCTGGGATGTGATGTGATGTGGAACCCCACAGGTAGTGAAGCCCCAAACCCATTTCACTGAGATGAGGTGTCTGGTTTGGCTTACCGAGAAAAGTGGTGAGGAATCTGAAGTATTTGGGGCACGGCCGTACCACCACTTCTCCCACCTCTGCTTCAGGCCAGCACGTGATGTTGTCCCACTGCCTGCTGCAGCCTGGGGAGAAGAAAAAAGCAGATGGTAGAACAAGCACGAGTGGTATCTGCTGGAGGGAGCAGAGGAACCAGGGGGGAGCAGAACAGCTGCTGAAAGGTGCCTGGAGCCTACCACTGCAGTGCAGGTACCTTTTGGAAGGAAAGAAACAGACATGTTTTCTTTAAACATTCAGCTTTTTACCTTCCCCAGTCTCTGAAATTCAGCGCTGGTGGTGTCTGTAATTTTCCAGAAGTCAGCACAGAAAGAACAGATTGATGCAAGAACCAGGCAAACCAGAGTTAATACAGCACAGTGCCCTTTTTTGAGAGGAAAAAGTCAGAAACGCCTAATTAATTATCTCTCTTCCTTGCCCTTATCTCTCCCTCTTGCTTTAAAACATCTGATCTGTGCACATGAGACGTTCCACTCCTTTCTCTGCTTCCCCCAAACTTCTGTCACTGTCTTTTTCTTCCTCTTGAAACGATATCTCTGTGCAGGGGATGTGCTCAGCAGGAAGGGGACACTGCTGACAATCAAGAGATCAGAAGCCGAACCCCTTCTCAAGAAGCAGCTTTTCTCCTTAAAAAGGGAGAAGGCACAAACCACTCCTGAAGCCTGAGGAAGGACAGGGCTGTCTCCAGGAGATTCTCTCTATGGAAGGGTGGTGCAAGGCAGTATGGTCCTAGGTATTCAAGCTATGAATGAAGGTAGAACCAATAAAGCTAACTTCAGGGAGAAAACTCGGGATTTAGTTAAATTAAGCACTTCTGGAGATACTTTGAACAGAATGAAAGCTTTCCAAGAGGAAGAAAATTATCAGGCACGTCCTTCCTATGGAGTTACAATATGACTTTGTCCTTTTATTTCTGCTTTCTCACAAACGTATCACATACATGCTGCACTGCTGAATAATGTAATGTTAGCACTGACACCAAAAAGGAGCTGGCAGAATTGAATTAAAAAAAAAAAATACATCAGATGTGGTTTTGCCTTGACATGTGATATATATATATTACAGTTCTTACTAGATTTTTGAAAACATTTTATTTTTTCTTCCCCCCCCTTAAAATTTCCAACAGACAGGCACTTCAGTTGCTGCCTGGATTAGATAGATGGGTTGTCAACAGACCTCACTTTTTTATAGCACCTCTGCTCTCGGTTATTTGTCATGGCCCATTAGACTGCAACACTTCCCCAAATGTGACTAACATGCTGCTGTTAAGGTCAACAGCCTAACAAGAGAAACTAGAATATGAAGAAGAAAGCTTTGAGAAAATACTCATCACATGCAAGCAAACGGAACTATGAAAACCACTGTCAAGATGCGTTTCTCAGTAATTATATACCAATCTGAAATTCCTCCTTTAAATCATCTTTTACTACTTGAGCTAAGAAAAAGGCCGGTGTCATCATCACTCTGTTCAGACTGAGGCAGCATGCTGTCTCAGATCAATAGAGAGCACACAAAAATGCTTTGAAGCTGAAAAAAACCCCTCCTCAGCTCACTTTCAAAGTTATTTCAGAGGTTTTTCCTTCCTTCTTCCACGAGCAAACAGAACTTTTCAAATGAAGTCCTGAGGTGAGTTTATTGAGGCCTGAAAAAATTAATAACTGACGGTATCTTCTTCGTGCACACTCTTCTGTAGCATTCATTAAAATTCAGTTTTCAGGTTTCTAATATCAGGTGCAAAGCTCAGTTTCCACAGCATCACACTTATCTGCCACCAAACAGCCAGCAGCTCCAAAAGTATTAAGATATTAGATATTCTGCCCATGGGAAATAGATGATTTCATGACAGGATCTTTCGTGTTTTGCCATCTTTACTTCCATCAACCTCAATAAATTATAGTGCACCCATTACCTCAGGACAGGTTATAATGCAAAATAAAATACCAGGTGATAGTATTGGGTGGGTTTTTAACTGTGCTGAATTATGCACTTTGAGAATTTTTGTGATCCGTTATCTTTTCCTCTGTTAGAAATTTTCACCACAACCTGTGATGCATGAAAAGAGCTATTAGGGGTTCACTTTTGTAAAAAAGCTCTTTAATACAGTGAAGGCACACAAGATTGGTCTTGCAAAACACAAAAAGTTGATCTTTGAAATTTATTGCCTCTGTAAAGACCTCTTCTATTTGCCTATGAATTTTCCAACATTGTCCTTCCTTAATGATCCCCCTGGATGTGCTGACACTACCTGTGCAGCCTCCTGGAAGAGTCCAGGTTTTAAAGTTGGGATTCATATACCTAAATTTATGCATCTAAAAGTCAGATGCCAATGGAAACCAGAGCCCTAGTTGGCACTTCATCTCACTGAGGGATGGTTATCCAGAGTTCAGAAAATGAATAATTCTTTGGAGATGGTGTTCTCTCCGATGACTAGAAGAGGGCCTGCATGAGTAAACTCGAGTTTAATGAACTGGAACAATACAAAGACTGACACCTGGTTTGCATTTACAGTCCAACCCTCGCCACTTACTCTGCCATCAACCCATTGTACCATCAGGCAAAAATTTGTGCACGTCCATCAAATCCAGAGCACAAATGACCTTTATCAAATACCCTTCCAGCAAATGGTTTCCCTTCTCCAGCACTGAGAGACCTTACTCTGTCAAACTGCTGAGATCGGGGAGTTGGCTGGCAATATTTAGTCATAGAATATTAGAATCATTTTGGATGGAAGAGACCTTTAAGATAATCAAGTCCAACTGTTAACCTAGCAGTGCCAAGTCCACCACTAAACCATGTTCCTCAGCACCACTGCACCCATCTTTTAAATACTTTGAGGGATGGCGACTCCACCAGTTCTCTGGGCAACCTGTTCCAGTGCTTGACAATCCTTTTGGTGAAGAAATTTTTCTAGTATCAATCCTAAACCTCCCCTGGTGCAACTTGAGGTCATTTCCTCTTATCACTTGGTACCTGGGCGAAGAGACTAACCCTCACCTCAGCACAACCTCCTTTCATATAGTTGCAGTGTGTGATAAAGGTTCCTCTAAACCTCCTTTTCTCCAGGCTGAACAACCCCAGTTCCCTAAGCCATTCCTCACACAACTTGTGTCAAGACCCTTCAACAGCTTCGTTGCCCTTCTCTGGAAAGGCTCCAGTACCTCAATGTCTTTTTTGTAGAGAGGAGCCCAAAACTGGACACCTTACTTGAGGTGAGGCCTTGAGTCACGTCACTGTGACAGACCAACACCTGAGAAAACTATTTGAAGGCAGAAACAGCTGAAATGTGCCTTGGAAAATGGAAATTGCTGTCTTCCCTGTGGCATCAGTTGGCCTTCATGGATGTAACACAGACGACAATTTGTTTTGCCTGATCAAATCACGTTTGGTGATTGCTCAGTTCTTCTCCATTATTTATTTATAAATGTTGTCTTCTCCCTTGCAGGCAGTATCTGCAGGGAGGATGCAAGGTATTTATTAAGCCCTACTGAAGGCAGCAGGTAGAAATGAGCCATGCATACACCCACTGTTCAACTCCATTTCAACCTAAAGAACTCCTCTGCTCATTTGCTTGTTTCCAAAAGCCAGGGAATACACACTGCCAAGGGCTGTGCTTTGCTTCATAAAGGATCACAAGTGAGTCTGGAGGAGCAGCGTAAAATCAAGCATGTGGCTTTTTCAAGACAGTAGCATTTACCATATCCCTGGGTAATCAGGTATACTCTTTAAACTCTTGTCATTATAAATAGATAGACATGTATGTATAAGAGAGCCTTTTATTTTTCAATTATTTTAACTGTGACTTTCAGACACTCAGCTTTGTTGCCTGGTAGATCGTGAAGCGCTCTCTGGAGCCAAACATCTTCTGGAGGGCTGCGGGGAGAAATCCTTCACAACTCTAATGAAGCTGCCTGTTAACCTTGCTTCAGATAAGCAGATCAAACCGCTTACCACTGCAATGTAAGGCATACAATTAGTGTAATTACTAGCAGCCACTTGTCTCCCTCATGAAGCAGCCTTCTGAATTCTTACTCAAGGAGGACCAGCAATGAACTGTTGGCCACATGCTGGGGCTCAGATCTTTACATCCAACAGCTCAGCCTCCCTCTTTGCAAGACAAATGCCCCAAGTGCAAGCCAAGGGTTGCACTAGTCTCAGCTGGGCTTTACAGAGCCCTCCTCCAAGAGGGTCTGACTCAGAAGAAGTGGCTGAAGACCACTGACACAGTCCTGGCTGCAGTGAGTGAGGAAACCCCATCACAGCTGCGGAAGGTGATAACCTTTCCCACTGTCTCCACTAAATGTGAACCAAAGCTCAAGCCCTTGTTTCCTCTCCCTTTAAAAGGTTAATAAACAGAAAACAGATCAATCATCAGGAGGCACAGGTATACAGTGGTTTGCAGAACCAGCAGGCTAGAGCACAAAACCCATTTATTTGAGTCATATCTACACTTACAGCAAATATATAGTCAAAGCTTATCTAGAAAGCAGCAGAAAATAACTTTCCTTCATAAATAAACATGACTTCCAGAGCTCTGGCACGGCTCTGAGATGTAACTACGTTTGGCTGAGGAGAGAAATGAATGGCAGTAGGCTGGTGCCAGACTCTCTCTCAACCCAGGTGAACTCCCAATTCAGAAAAAAAGCCCCTTCAGCCCTTCTCTCATTTGCACCAAATTCTCCCTAATGTATGGGGTCACTCCTGGTCTCTTCTGGAGGATGTTCACATACGAGACTTTTGCTCTCTTAATCCATGTTCAGATGCAAATATGCCCATTTGATGCCTGGCATATCTGGAGATCTCTGCATGCCTCTTACTACCTGCAGGTAAAAAACAGGAAGGCAAAGGTGCAGCTTGATTAAGCCAGGTTAAGATATCACTGGGTACCATCACAGGCTGATGCACTTGCAAGGGAAAACTCATTTTCACTCCAATTTGATATCAGCAGGCAGTTCCCAACCTCTCTGGAGTTAGGACTGTAAATAGCTATTGGGTGACATTTATTCCCCTACTGACAAGCTCATGCAGAAGCGCAGCCCAGGTGCTCACCTGTGGTTTTGCCCAGTTTGGTCTCGTTACAACCAATTATCACTGCATCAATCTTCTTGGCCCAATTGAGCACTAAGCTTTTGCCTGACTAAAGAAAACAAACCCTAAAAGATGATCCCTGCATCAATCTACTGACTCAGTTCCAGACAGGCAGCTTGAATTCAGTTGCAGTAGAGGACAGGAAAACTCATCATGAACATTGGGTTACTACTACTTCCCCAGACTCTAATGAGCAGATACTTCCTGAGTCAGGGATAATCTTCTATTTAAGTCTTCAAAGTTGTACGTCATAATAAAAAATATCTTAGATTCTTTTTCTTCCATAAATCTTTTAAATTAAATACAATTTGATATTCCTTTGGAACACATGAAAATTTTTAAAACTCACAACCTCCTGGGCTGAGGAGTTTCACAATTTAAGTGTCCACTGATAGGAAAAATACATCCTTTCCTGAATTCACTTTGAACCTGCTCATGGCTGGTTTCATTAGGGATTGCCTAGTTCTTTTAAGACGACAAAAATATTCATAACCTAACCACAATATCCCTTCCCCTGGGGAGAAAAAAAAAACATAAAGTCCTCCCCAGGCATTTCTTTTTCAAGCTGAAATGTCCTAGCCTAGTTGGTTGCTTCTAGCAATGAAGCAGTTCCCAATCATTTCTCCCTTGTACCTTTTGTGTTTTTAATTTTGTCCTACCCTGAACTTGCAAAACAGGGTTTTACCTTATTTTTCTGTGACAGATTGGGTTTGACTGGGGCTAGCTCAGCTCCAGGCTTTCACTAAATGAATCCTCCCACCCTTCCCTGGTAGAATGCAACCCTTTCCCTCCATATTCACTGCTGTGCTCTTCTCCTCCCCCCAGCCCCACTCAAGCAACCTGCGGGCATCTCTCCTCTCCTCTCCTCTCCCAGCTCCAACTCACCACCTTTTTTATTTTTATCAACGCTGACAGGCTGCTCTGAAGCAAACCCATCCCCCTCAGAGCTCCCCTTTCAACTTCCCATGGCTTTGCATTTAATTTGGATATTTTTTTGCCTGTCATGCTGCCTGCTCTCACTCCAGCACTGTAGGCAGGAAGTGACAGAGAAACCACTTAACTGAAGGAAAACCACAGTCCTGCCAGGGCATGCAAAACCCCGACACTGTAGCATTTGCTCTTTGTGGCATGCTCATGTGCCTTTAGTCTTCCCTCAGTGAGGGATTTGCAGTTCCAGCTCAGCAGAAAATGGACTCGGGCAATCGCAGAAAGCAGAAAGGATCCCCAGACTGAGATAAGCAAAGAGAGTTTGCCTTGGACTTTGCCTCAATATCTGTCACAAAACAGGTATTGATTTCATTTTTCCCCACTCCGTACAAGCTGGAGAGCACAAGAACTCTGTTCCTTGCTATAAAAACTGGTTTGCACTTCTGCAGTGGCTTCCAGCAAGAAGCTGTCCGAGCACTCACCAGGAAATGTTAAAAGATATCTTTCTTCCTAAATGTTTGCAGAAATTTGACTCAAAGACGTATGAAGGAAACCTCACCTTAAGCCCCAGACTGAGTCATTCTAAACAGCGTGAAGGAAATCACCAGAGACTTTTTCTGGAGGATTATTTTTAAGCATGAAAATCCTCTGAGTTTTTCCATCATCAATATCTACTAGGAAAGAAGTTAAAAAAAAAAAAAATAAAAATTCTAATCTTTCAGCCTTTCTTTAACCAACAAACTAAATAAACACTTAACTTTTTTTCATCCCTCTGCATGACTCTCTTTATAAATCAATTTTGTGAGCTGAGCTCTTCTGCCTAATTCTAGAACATGTAAACTGAAACAAAAGATCCAAGATTTAAAACAAAGATTTACAAAAAGGACTGCCAAAACCATAATTTATCTCCTCATCAGTATCTAAACAAGAGATAGATCTCTAGTGCTCTGACATGGAACATGCTGAGAGGATTATTCTGGGGCTTCTTCATTCCTCACTCAAATTTCCCTGCTCTTCCAGAAGTTGTAGAGAATTAGATTTATAAAGAGCCAGACTTTTAATTTAGGTACTTACTCTTCCTATATGGCTTTTCCCATGTTGGCACCTCCAAACAGTAATTTCTGGTCAAGATGACTAGGCTAACCATCTAGCAATGCTTTTCTGACTGTTGGGGAGGCAAGAGTGACCACCTTGACAATGTAAGATCTAAAATGGGACTCAGGCTATAGCTCCTCCGGATCTCACTGTCTTGCCTACCAGAAGGAAGCAGGGATGCTGCAAGGAAGAAAGCATCAGAGATTTTGTGGGTCTTCCTAATAAAACAGGCCAACCAAGGACAGGACACAAGTGCAGCAGCTTTCACTGATGGTTCAAGTACTGTAAGAGTCAGGAGGCTTTTCCTCAACTTTCAGTTCAATCAGTATCAAATCCTTTACTGGCTTAAATGTATACTGCAAATCGAATGGTAGCATCAAGATGACAGCTCAGGAGACTTGGCCACACTAATTAGGCATAAACCCTCCCATTAAACAGCTCGGTTTGACTTGCTCATTGAAAATAAAGAGGCAAGTGACAGCTCCTTGTAGCAATGAGTTCATGGTTTACCAAGCTAGAATAAGCTGTGGAGAGGAAAGGTCTCTCCAACAGCATTTACGGCACGATTATCTGGTTGCTACTTTAAAGGATCTTTCTGTACTTGATGTGCTTTGCAATAGAGGAGATTTTCAGCCAACACTGTGTGGCTCTTCTTCAAAGTAAGTATTAGGCTAAGGTATAACACCCCACTGAAAAAAAGGAAGGGTCAAATGGAAGTTTCCTCTACAAACTCTGAGTCAGAGACTCCCTGTCCTGCTACTAGAACGCTAGTTACACAAAGCTAGAGAGAGCCTCACCACGTAAAATCCTCATGATCTGGCTCTTGCGTATTAAATGTGCTGGGATTTGTGCTGGAAATGTGGGTTTTGCCCATAAATACAGAGGAACATCTGCAGAATCAGGACAGGTTGTGTGGAAGCCCTGTACTTTAGCTCTGTAGGAAGGGCCAAGAGGAACCAGAAAGCTTTAGTTTCACTTGAAGGCATATTTAATGGTTAGAAGGCAAAAGAATAGAAGAGCTAAATTTGTGAGACACTGATAATTTAAAAGCTTTCCATAATAGGAACCCTACTCAGGCCTGGTGACTGTAAAACGTGGTACCTCTGATCTCCGCTTCTCATGTTCTCCACAATTTCACTTTTCTATGTTAAAAGGTCTGGGCATCAAGAAATAAAGGCACCTAGATTACAGAAAGCCTGATGCATAGTAAAATCAGTGGAAAAATTTCCAGCAGCTGCAGCAGGTTTTGGATCCCGGCCACATATTATAAGGGGAGCTCAACATTAATTTATGGCATATGCTAAGTTTTCCAATGTACTTGGTCCTAAGTAAAAAGGATGGATACCATCATGACAGTGCTCTGATATGGTCAGNGGCAGGAGGTGGGGAGGATGGGACACACACAAATACAAGCAGTTGTCAGAAACAAAAGCTCTGCATAGATGGATTTCATCTGAGCAGTTATCCAGAGCTTTGAAAATGTTTTGAAATTGCTTTCCGTTGATCTGTAGCAATGGCATATTCTCCTTATTTTTATAACCTTTGCATGACTAAGGCAGTGTGCCTTTATATATTATCTTATGCTTAAAAACAGAAAGTAACCAAAAATCTCATGGCATTTAAAAATGTTACATATCCTCCAGAAGAAAATGCCTTTTTCAGTTCAAGACTTATGTCCACTAAATGGCTGTTAATCCCGACAAGCCACAAGACAGCTGTTCCCATATCAAATAGACACTGCTGTTTGTTAGAAAGCTTGCAGCCAAGACATGTCAGCAGCAGGAAAAACAAAAGCAAAGCCTCCACCCCTAGAGCATATTAAGGCAGAAAACAGATGCTGTAACGTCTTATCTCATGATTGTGTCTGTAGAAAGGTGAGGTCAAGACAAAAAAAAATCAGCTCCTTAGCTCTACAGGGAAAAAGGATGAGATGTTGTGTAGAACTGTGTTTGAATTTCATGCTGTTTGTTTGTAGGTGCCTGGACTTCAGGTGGCAGGGTGGTCTCAGGCAGTGACGAGCAATGAGGAGGTGCCGCTATTCAACTGGGAATGAGCACTCCTCAGCAGAGAGGTGCAAACCTCCTTGAGCAGTGGGTTACCAGGCAAGGATGGACAGTCAGGTAACAGCTTTGTTAACTCAAAGGGAAAACACCTTTGAGTACTGTTTCCACAGAAAAGAGACTCATGGCCTGGAAGTATGGCCATCAACTTCAGAGTAGATCAGAGCAACCAAAAGGCTGGGGGCTGCTCACATCCAAGGGTTGAAGCTGGTTTTACGACCACCACAACATGTGCTTCTTTCTCAAGTTTCAGATGCCATCTTTCCTAGTGTGGTCAAAGGAAGATTATCCTTGGAAAAATACAGGGCAGGTTTCTTTCTTTTGAATTTCCAGAGAGCAGGCTCCACCTCTGTAAGAGTTGCAGCATGAAGTGTTGGTGACTGGGAAAAGTCCCAGAGCAGATGAGGAAAGTGTTAATGAAGGAAGATCATTTGGAAATAACACGCAGTAGCCTGTCGTAACTGTGTACCTGTCCAATAACTGGAAGAAAAATTTCTGCTAAATAAAAAGCACCTTCACTGTGACCCTTTGTATCACCTAGACCAGAGTAATAAAGTACAGTAAACAGAAAAATAAGGAAAGACAACATGGAAAGAAGTCCTGCTGGTCCCTTTGACCTTAAAGAGATCATTAAGATCACATGTAGATAACTATTTCAGACGGGACTAAATTGTTCTCCAGGCTTTATTGAGTATGTTGACTAAATCCTCAAGGGTTGATTTAGCTGACCAGCAGTAATCTTTTAATCCCTTTCCTGACATCCCAGGATACATGAGATTTTTGGAGGAGCTGGTGGATATGGTACAAGACTTATGAGAGCCCTCCACAACTCTGAAATAACAACTGGTGGACACACTGATTATTCAAGAGCACCTGTTAGGACTTCGACAAGTGGCTGAGGGCTCTCAAGAGTCAACTCCTGTCCAAGGGTCTGACTACTTTTATTGACGTCTTTGACTTCTCTGAACCATGGGGACAAACTGGCTGCTTCCCCTTCAAGCAAAGGTCCTCTGCAGGCCTTCTCAGCCTAGGGTTAGGTCTCTCTTCTAGCTGCACCAGTACCACCTTACTTTATTACCTGGAGTCCCCCTCAGGTGTCTGCCAAGATGTATATTTCTCCTGGAAGCTACCACCCTTCAAATCTTCCAGTTCAGTGGCTCATCTGAATGTTCCCTCCAGCACTGAGTTTGAAAGAGTGCCTTTTTGCTAACAAAATCTTCCATCCTCATGTATGTTAAGGTGTAAGGAGCACCCACATGGGAACTTGGGCAGGTCTAAGGGATGGGCTTCGACACATCAACCACAATGACGGAGCACCTGGAGAGATGTCGATACCACACAAATCTGACTGGACCATCATCAGTCCCAGGAGGTGTTATACAACTGGAAGGTGAGAATTCACTTGAACTTCTGCAAGCAAGGAACTATTAATTATTTCTTATCTTACTGCACTATAAACAGATGGTGATGAATAAACAGACTCCTAATTTAAACTTCATTAACGTTTTTCCAGCCTGACTTTTAATTTCCATATGTTCACTACTTCTTCTCCCATCAAACACGCCTTGACTTCTTCAAGGGAGACGATAAAGAACCCCAAGCCTCAAATTTGGCTTTTCAAGCCAGCCTCCGCTCTGGGCTTGTGGAACAGCAAAAAAAGTTTACAGGGAATAAACACCACAGTCCATTTACTACCTGGATTTCTTTGCACGTGACAATGTTGGCGATGAGCTTACAGAACAGCTGTGCTGCCCACAAGAAATAGAACACGTTAAGCAGATATGAACAGGCACTGAGAGAGGGATTGGCACTAATTTTTTATTTTTTTTTTTCATGTTTCCCACTTTTCTGACTTTTTGATCAGGTTTCAAATCCTGCTTGCAAGACAGAAAGGTCTAGATTGCAAATATAAATTGCTGTGCTGATGTACTTTAGGTATCAGAAGCAGCTCAACTGTAGCAGCTCGTTGATGGCTATTGGCAATTTATACTGATGTTTGGAAAACTGTCTCAGAAATCTCCACACGGTTGAACTGTGGGGAACAGAGAGACTAAATTCTAGTTCTGACTCTGTGAGATGCTGACAGCCTCCAACTGTGAAGTTCTGATCTTGTTTCACTTAAACTTAACTTCTGCAAGGATTCAGGATCCAAATCAAGCCAAAATTCTTCCCTTTCGGAGAAAAAATAAAAACAAGTCCTCAAAAACCATAAAGCGGCAGAGAAACGTAAAGTCTTACACTTGTGAAACAGTAATGCCCTTCCACACATACAGGCTGGAGAGAAGGACCTGGTGGTCCTGGTGAACACCAAGTTGAACATGAGCCACCAATGCCACCTTGCCACAAAGAAGGTCAATGGTGTCCTGTGCTGAATTAGGAGCAGTGTGGCCAGTAGGTCAAGGGAGGTGATCCTTACCCTCTATTCAGTGCTGCTGAGACTCATTTGCAGTGCTGGGTCCAGGTCTGGTCTACCCAGTACACAAAAGACATAGACATACTGGAGAGAGTCCACCAAAGACTGCAAAGAAGATTAAGGGACTCGAGTATCCCACATATGAGAAAAGGCTAAGAGAGCTGGAACAGTTTGGTCTAGAGAATAGAAAGCTCAGGTGGGATCTTACCAATGTGTTTTGTAAATGTAAATATCTGATAAAATTCAGGGGAAAGCAAAAAAAAAAAAAAAAAAAAAAAAAAACCAANNNNACCAAAAAACAACAGAGAGGCAACGGGCATAAACTGAAAACCAGGAAATTCCATTTAAACCTAAATTTTTTTTCCACTTATTAACAAACTTAAACACTAGACTAAATTGTCCAGAGAGGTTGTGGAGTCTCTATCTCTGAAGATCTGAAGATAGTCAAAATCCAACTGGACATGACTGTGAGCAACCTGATTTGGTTGGCTGTGCTTTTGTCAGGGGTTTGGACTAGATGACATCAGGAGGTCCCTGCCAACCTCAGTGATTGTGGGACTCTAAGCCATGCAAAAAACCACATCCCATCTGCTCAGGTCATCAGGCTCTGGTGTTGGGAGTCTTCTGCCTGCTATTCCCACTGCTTTTCCACAAAGTGCTTTCCACTTACCATACAATGACATGCTTCAGGCACAGGGGCATGGTCTCCGGAGCTGCTCAACCCACCCAAACAAGAGTCATAGTACCTCCTTCAACTGCCATCCCTAAATGACTCTCTGCTTCTGAAAGAGTATCTGATTGCAGAGGGGACTGATTAGCAATAATGGGATAAACAGATAGTGGGCTGTGCCAACCAACTTCAACCTGATCACTTTCCTTGGTTTTTAACAAAAAAGAGAGGGTTACTTCTTTTTTTTTTTATTATTTTATGTTTTAATTTTTATTTGAGGGCTTTAAGTTAATTGGACAGTTTGCAAACCATGGCCACAGAGAGGGGAAAATAAAAAAAAACCCACCCTCTTTGCTCAGGGATCATTACACACACAAAAAAAAGCACGGGGAAGTCAGTAAGAAGAAATGCAGTGGTGAGACCTGCCTTGCAGCAAACCTGTAGGCGCAATGTCTTTCTTGTAGTGAGGGGCCCAATGCCACCAGAGGAGCAGCCCTACGTACTGAGCGAGCAAAGAGAAAGAGAAAGAAGCAAGCCCAGGCTGCTGGTATCACTGTAGCTCCTCGTGGAATGTAAATTCTTTTCCACAAACAATTCTCAAGAACTTCACATCATGCTTACCCAGCAGGGAGGCAGAGAGAGCTCTCACTGAACCAAGTCAGTCCCATGATTTAAATGCCTTAAACTGTCCAGGCAGGACTCCTACAATCACTGGCTGCTACAAATTTGGGATGAACTGGGAACCTTTTGAATGATGCAACCAAACCCCCAGACCTGACCTTATAGCACAGCGGTCTTGCAGAAAGCAGCGCTGCAGGGTCACTGGTGGTGTAAGTGCACCAGGATGCTGCTGAGCTAAATGTCCCAGCTCTTCTGGACACTGGAGCACTGTCAGGATGTTAGGTCCTACCTTGTCAGACCGATGACAGCACTGCATTTCTTGGCACTGGCATACAGGGCAACGTGGCTTTGCGTATCTTAGATATAACCTGAGCATTCCCCAGAAACTCCTCACACAGCTGCTGGGAAAACATAATCCACAAAAATCTGTACCTGCAGACTGATGGATGATACTATGTACAGATTTATTTGGGAGAAGAGGGGTAGAGAAAGAGAAGGGACAATCTAACATAGATGGCATAAATTTTCTCTTTTGGGGTGTTATTTCTCCCCAGACACATAGTATCTTCTAGTGAACTTAAATTGCAGATGCTGCCAAAATACTGTGTTTTCTATTCCTTTCTCCCACAGCACCTTTTTAAGTCTCAGTCATAAAATAGCTGGACAATTTTCAATTTCTTTGTCCTTACCTAACCTCTGGCAGATAGGAAAATACTAATATTTCTATTTTAAAGGAGGAAAACTAAGAGCAAGAGACCCAGGCATCACCTTAATTGCAGCAACACTGCTGCTGTAGTTGCAATAATCTCTGGATATCACGTAAGGCAAATTTTGCAGGGAGACCAACTGTGAGACTAGCATGGAGTGGGATTAAAACATGCTTAGGGTGGGGGAAAAAAAGGCTTCCACCGCTAATGCTTCACATTTGCTTGACATCATTACAAGCAGACATCACCTGTGCCATTCATGGTATTTTGTCTAGTATGTCCCAGCTGTGCCTGCCATGAGAGTGACCCATCTCTGGCACGGAAAGCCAGACACCTCACACATAACAAAACTATGAATGTCACTAGTCCAATACCCAGGTCTGTCTGGGTGTGATGCAGTCCAACAGCACTTTCTCCTTAGCTGTGTGATAAGGGGAGGAACAACCAAACTCCTTTCCCGACGTGTCCAAACCCAGAAAAAAAACACCAACAAGAAGCCGCCTGCTGTATCATTTCAGAGAAATGGTGCAGCCAATCTCACCGAGTTGAGTTTCAGGTCCTTTAGGAACACAGTGTGCACTGAGATCGAGATGAAGCATTTTGTACGTCACCTCCTGCCTTAAGCAGGGAAGAATCCTGCCACTTCACAGTAACAGGTTTTTTACAAGATTTTTTTTGTTTTTAATAACACCCCAAATTACATTGTGAGCGCTCTTTGGGGGCCAAAGGGATGGAAAGATCATCTAACAAATACCCAAGTGAAAGTTTAGCTTCCTGAAATGCAATTCTGTATGTGAACAAACAGATTCATCACTCCTAATGATGGAATTGGGACTTCACCTCGTTTGGCCAAATCCCCTCCAAGCCAGTGAGTACCAGGAGAGGAACCACCTACAAAGAGTGGCTGTTTCCAACACAGTTGAGCTGCTCCCTAAGAATCCCCTCATAGTAAACAAAGACCTCACCAACAAGTAAGACAATCTGAACATGATTCATCACATCCTAAAAGAGATGCCTGCACTTGGGCAGAAAGCACTAGAGCTACCTAAAATCGAATGAAGAAATCCCTTACCAAAAGTCACTCCCACACAATGGCTATTTGCCTGTGTGAAGCAGACCACTTTCAGTCTACTTAGTCTTGATTTTAATGGTGAAGAATCCACTTCTGTATTGAATCACAATTGTGACTGTACATCTTTACTAGATATTTCAGCGTGGAGGTAAAAGGATAAAGGGGCAGAGGACTGCAAGGGTATCCCTGCTTGTGAAATCAACCCTGTGCTGCAATACCCATCTGCATCCTACACACCCTTTCATAAACTGGGCAAGCACTTCCATGAAGTCAATAAAACACTCCTTCCTGCAGATCTCCAGAAAGGCTGTTCAGTATCCTCTGATGGTTACAAACTTCCTTTAAAGTCCAGACTTTGATCTCAGAGCTGTTTTATTCTCCTGTGTACACACTGCCAGCTTAAACTGGTCTTCCCTGCTGCTTTCTTCCCAGCTGCATCTTCTGCTGCCCTTCCCATGCTGAAAAGCTAATGTTTTCTCATCAAAGGTGATCATGCTATTGTGACCCCTATGTCTCTTCTGTGTCCCTGCTGAAGTATTCCCAAATGTGGGTAACTTCACGGATACTGAATCACACTCTGAATAAGGAACAGAGAGACTCCCATCCCACTAATAATCATAGAATGGTTAGAGTTGAAAGGGTCCATCGAGTTCCACCCCCCCTGCCATGGGCAGGGACCCCTCCCACCAGACCAGGTTGCTCAAAGCCCCATCCAGCCTGGCCTTAAACACTTCCAGGGATGGGGCAGCCACAACTTCCCTGGGCAACAGGTTCCAGTGTCTCACCATCCTCACCCGAAAGAACTTCTTTCTGGTATCTAATCTAAATCTCCCTTCTTCTAATTTAAAGCCATTACTCCTTGTCCTTTCACTCCAATTCCTGACAAAGAGTCCCCCTCCAGCTCTCCTGTAGCTCCCTCCAGATACTGGAAGGCTGCTCTAAGGTCTCCCTGGATCCTTCTCTTCTCCAGGCTGAACAACCCCAACTCGCTCAGCCCATCTTCATAGGAGAGGTTCTCCATCCCCTCTGATCATCTTTGTGGTTCTCTGCTGGACCCATCCTGTGATCCACGATTGCTGATGCCAGGAACAGCAATTGGTACCTACTACCTGCACTAAAAACACAGAGGTTTAATTTGAAAAGACACCACCAGCTTCGCCCCCGCATATACACCCACTATAAGGAATGGGTGTTTGAAGATAAAATGGCATTACAACAGACGTTATTCTATCAGTGGAAATCTACCTGCTTATCCTGAGCCAGTGATCAATCTCAACACTACCATCAGGTGTTCTTAATAAGTGACTAATCTATATGACACATCAAATTACATCTGTGATTAAGCCCCTCCGATCAATAAAATTGATAACGGCTTCTAAACAAAGCTTTATTTCCAGACTGTACTCAAATGGTGTGTTTCCTTATTTCCACTCATTTAATTAGAAAGGATAATAAATTGGTTGTTAAACCTCAAGTGATTTTCTTTTTGCTGAAAGGATCTGGAATGTGCAGAAGGAAACACACCTACTCAGTCATAAATCACAGCATTACATTACGGATGGCAGGGAATCTCAACTGCTTTCCATTCTCCCTCTCTGGGGGGCTGATCTGTATTAAAATTACGTTTTTTCCTAGGAGTTTTACTGGGCTTTTCTCTTTCCAGCAACACTCAGACTAAACAGTCATCAACTTCATACGTTCTCATACCATCACCTTCATAAGATTTCTCCCCAACAACCCTCCCCCACTACTCCCAACCGCCAAAGGTCAAAGTTCTATTTTGCAGCTATGCTCAGCTACATGTATAGAGTTATGGAGCCCCACTCCAGAAAAACATCTTTTGTGACCTGCTTGTGCTCACATACTGAACACTCCAAGGCCTGCTGAAGTTACCTGTCCACACCAGTTCCAAAACAGACTTCTCCATAAGATGATTCACCCATAGTCACCCGTTTGAGAGCCAACACTTTCAAGATGCTGATTTCTTTCTGCTGACTGCAAGCACAGCTGTGAGCATCGAGGTAAGAGTCAGATATTGAGCCTNGGTCTCCCCTCAGCCTCCTCTTCTCCAAACTAAACATGCCCAGTTCCCTCAGCCTCTAATACTTGCTGATGTTTTGGGACAAATGGATGTCAAGTGTTTTCCACACAGTTTGCGTTGTAAAATTTGGTTGGACACATGCTGTGTCCCTACACACACTTGTTCCATACTGACGACATCAATGACCATTTCTACCCAGGATAGGCAGACATACACAAATGACATCTGACATTACCTCAGGAGTAGCAGGTACTGTCTCCAATGACAAAGCACATTTTATAGTGCTCAAAACTGCAGTTTCTGAACCATTTAATGACTATGGGTAGTCACTGGTGGGAACGCAGAATTATGTCAGCCCAGTATTTCAGCATTCCATCATGAAAAACAAACTCCAAAGGATTTTTATATACTTGCTAAAGCTTGGGCATTAAGGGCTTGCAACATGACTGAGTTTTTACACCAGAATAGGGGAAAAAATTTTTAATGGTTTAATTCAATGGAGAGGAAAAAAAAGCTGGTTTTGATTAAACTTTCCAATGGGAAAAATCATTTTGAAAAAGCAGACACCCCTCCAACATTAACACTTCAAGTATTTATTCTTCTTTTTTTTTTTTAATGTACTGTATTTAATTGAATTTCTTTAAATGGCCAGGAAAATAAAATTAAGCCTTTAATTGGCTTTCAGATGAATGTTTTAAACTATCATGACTTTTTCCTTTACCACATTCCAGGAGAACTTTTCTTCAAACAGCTCCATTTAACTGTACAGGGACACTTGAAATAGTTTCCGAATCAAAGAAAAGTGTACTTTAGTAGATCAAAGCAGGGGACAAAAGCCATCCTTGCATTCACTAAAGCACCTCCAGGGATCAGCTTGTCCCCAGGATGTTATTCTATCACTAATAGCATTGTGCAGAAGAACCTGCCAGTCTGTAGCCCAAGTGCAAGCAATGCCAAGTGAGACAGGATGAGAAGACATCCTCTTCCAGAAGATGGGATGCAAACATCAAGAAGGATACGTCTCCTTCCACCCTTCCCCCTGTGATCCCTTGGTTTTGGAGCCTGACAACCTACCACCGGTGCCTGCATCTCATTTACTCTCAAAACCAGGACCTGTAACTTGAAGGAGGCACTTGGAGGGCGAGAGGTCCAACTCGATGCCTCAACCTAGGGCTTTGACAGCACTGCTGTGCGGTGGGATGGGATGGAACAGCACCAAACCCAAAAGCTGATCTCTGCCACACCGATTTCTGCAATTTAAGACTGAGCACAGGTGGCTGTTTCAAAACTTGCCAAATACTCTGCAGGCTGCCCACTGGGGAACTGTGCTAGTGTAGACTCTTTCAACATTACCCACCCATACCCTGTCTCACAGGTTGCTCTGCAGCTTCTGTGCTCACAGCAACATCCATCCTGGAGCCTGCCCTAAAACCCCACGTGTCCAATGCAGGGTGGTTAAGGGAACTGGAGAGCCTTGCCTGATGTGGTGTGTGCTCCATGTCACAAAATCATAGAATTGTATAGGTTGGAAGGGACTTTTCAGATCATCGAGTTCAACCATCAACCTAACACTGACAAAAACCATGTCACATGAACAAAGACAGGACCTCAGGCACCCAGCCCAACTTCGTAGATACCTTGCAGCCTTGGAGTACACCCTTCCTCTGCTTCGCCACCAGGACAGGAGTAATTTTGGCATGGGGATGGGAGGGCAGTTTAGCAGAAGGAGAAGGTTGCCATGACTTTNGAAGGGGCTGCCCAGAGAGGTTGTGGAGTCTCCTTCTCTGAAGACATTCAAAACCCGCCTGGACGCGTTCCTGTGTGACCTGCTCTGGGTGTTCCTGCTCTGTCAGGGGAATTGGACTCAATTTTTCAAGGTCCCTTCCAATTCCTGATATTCTGTGACTTCCCTTGAAGCAACCCAAGATCTATGAGAACTTCAAGCTTTCATATCCCGGGGCAAAACTGGTCAAGACACTTCCAGTTCAGAGAGACAGATGATTGACTGTGATTTAACACATTGAGACACCTAAGCTATGCTTACCCAGCTGAGAGGCAGGGAGTGATCCCCAGTGAGTTATTCAAACTCTTGGTTGACCGAATCATATTTTGGAAGTACCTGTTTCTCTCCCTCCTAATGTAAGAGCTCAACATCATCTGGAGTAACTGCCCTGAAGCAGAAGGGGTGAGAAATGGCACAAGCAAGGCAGATGTTCACATCTGGGTGATGTTGGCTTGCAGGCTAGGGAGGGAAGAGAACGACCCCATACCTGAAGTCTGATTATCCCCAACAAGCTCTGCCAAGCATTGGCTGCGCTCCTCTTCAATCTCCTGCATGATGCTGCATTCAGGACGTGTACTGGATGCCTGCAGAAAGGATAGAGAAGAGAGTGAGCAAAACCTGTCTATCCTGGGGATTTATGGCCATCTAAGCTCTCCTGGGCCACCGCACAACGGGCATATGCATGCAGCTTTTTTTTATGTTATCAACCTAGATGGGAGTGTAACAGAGAGCCTACTGAAAAAACAGCATTTTCCTCCGTGCCTTCCTTAAAAAACAACAAAAAAACCACAATAAAGCAACCTGTTTTGTTGGTTGTTGGTTTTTTTTTTTTTTTTTTTTTTTTATGATGATCAGGAGCAATTCTACTTTATGCTCTGAGAATCCTGCCTGCCTAACCTAACACCAACAGCTATCTAGGGCAGGAAGATGGCAGTTTTAATATTCATGCCAAGAGCAGTGGGATCTGTGCTTACATGGTTTATTCCCTCCATTCTCACATGGCCTGCCTCCTGGCTCAGGCTAATTCAAAGCAAAACAAACCCCAAATCAAATAAGAACAAAATCTCTGATGCAGATTAGGAGATCAAGGAGCTAAAAAGCAGGAAATTCCCCATGACATGACTTTTTCCCCCAAGTGGTTTCTCCTCAGTCAGACCTAATTATGTTGTGTTTGTAACAACACAACAGTGGCTATAAACTTTCAGGTAATTAATTGTGGACTCCTTACAACATGTAATTCATAAACTCTCTCGATCATAAAATATACAAGTAACAATTTGCACTCTAAAAAAAGAACCAGGAGCTGGACAATGGGTCACGTAACACAGTGTCCCCTTGTCAACAACAGGCAATCAGCTCTGAGGGAACACTTTGCTTCATGGTCTGGCAATTGCAAGCATAAATTGAGGTCCCATTACACACGGCGCTGCAGAAAACCCCGTTTCTTTCAAAGAGATTGGAAACAGCATTCAGCAGGGAAAAACTCCACCACCAAGAGACAACGAGAGAGGAATGATGTGAAAAAAGCAGAAGTCTTGGCTTGAGTTCATACCACCACTGTTAAATGTGATGCAGGAAAAACCATGAGAAGGGTAAGCTTCAGGGTCAGATTTTGAGGACAGGGGATGAGCCTTTGCCTGTTATAGAACAATGATTCAGGGTTCCCTCTTGATGGATTTTGGAAAAAGCATATATTTTCAACAGAAATAGGCAGAGGAAGGGGAAAAAAAAAAAGAAAAAAAGTTCTTTTCATGTCAGATTTTAAAATGTGTGAGCTTTTCTCTCTATATATATCTGCCAGACAAGTCTGTAAGACAGAAGGACCAGAAATCCTTTGAAGGAACAATTGTTTGATGTAAATTGCTCTTTGGATTAAAATGATAAAATAATTTAGCACATTAAAATTATTCTCACCATTTCTGATTAACCCAACCTGCTCTCTTCCCTGTTTCACTACGTGTCTTGTTCAGATTGTAATTTCCTTTAGGTTGGGAATTGGCCTTGATTAGTAGTGTATAAAAAATTGTGTGTTTATCTAAAAATAAAAAACAAAACATACGAGAAGGGGGGGGTATTATTTGTAGTTGTCTTGGTACTCAAATGTTTCTTTTTCTCAAGGGGAAATAAATCTTAGGAAATTTTATCTCGGCTCATCCAAAATACCATAGATTCATTTTGTTTTCATTTACAGTGCTTCTTGCATTTTTATTTTAACCTCAAAAGAGCATGAGGGGAAGCGTGAGAAATTTGTAGAACACTTGCTGTAAAAGTAAAGATTGAAATGTTTTCAAAACTTTCAGATTCTTTCAAAGGAAAGTTTTAACTCTCTGGACTTAAATTATTGCCAAATTCATCTCACATCTATAAATAACTCAACTTTTCACTTTATAAATTAATTCATACAGCTCTAACTTTGATCAGGGCTGGCAAAGCCCTGTCTACTTCTACAACTTATTTTAATATTTATTTTTTTTTATGCAGTAAATTTTCTACCAAGCCCATTAGCAAGTACTTTACTGCCTCAATCTTCCCTTCACTAAAAATGCATGCCTAAATTGGTTGATTGCATATTTACCTCAATGGCCTGATATTTACTTTTGTGTAAATGTTTTATCATCATTCAAAAAAAAAAAAAAAGAAAGAAAGAAAAAAAAGGCTGATTCATCGTTAGTATTCTGAAAAGTGGGCTTGTGATAGACTCAGGTAAACTTGACTATAGATGTAATTTGAAAAATCTTCTATTTTTTTCCATCCAGTCCAAGAAGAAAGACATCTGTACTAGTCAAATCATTGGAAAAAGAGTGACCAATAGCTGAAACACCAAAATACAGGTGATCTTGGCTTTTGTAGTGCTGGCGCTGACTTCTGGCAAGATTTTAAGTAAGATGAGCCAGCTCCATTGACTGAAGGAGTATTTAGGTGCCCAATCCCCACCAATTTCAAGCAGAGCCCGATGCTGAGGTGGGATTTACTCTCCTGAATATTGCTATTTAACCTCAGTTGAGATGTCCTGGGGTATCCCTCTTCACTAGCAGCTTTTGTTCCAGGGGGCATGGGACTATATAAACTGTATGTTGGATTGGCCAACCCTAAACCAGCAACCTCATATATACTAAGCTCTCTAAAACAGTACTAGATACTTAAAGGCAAACAAAGAGTAAGTTCGCAGACGACACCAAGCTGGGCAGGAGTGTTGATCTGCTTGAATGCCAGAAGGCTCTATGGGGGGCATCTGAACAGGCTGGATCAATGGGCCAAGGTTGATGGTGTGAGGTTCAACAAGGCCAAGTACTGGGTCCTACGCTTAGGTCACAACACCACCATGCAGCGCTCCAGGCTTGGGGAAGAGTAGCTGGAAAGCTGCCTGGTAGAAAGGACCCAAGGCTGTTGGTCAACAGCTGGCTGAATATGAGCCAGCAGTGAGTCCAGGTGGCCAAGAAGGCCAACAAGCACCCTGGCTGATATTAGAAATAGCGTGGCCAGCAGGACTAGGTCAGTGATTGTCCTCCTGTACTTGGCATTGGTGAGGCCACACCTCAAGTGCTGCGTTCAGTTTTGGGCCACTTACTACAGAAAAGTCATTGAGGTGCTGGAGTGTGTCCAGAGAAGGGCAAAAAAACTGGTGAAGGGTCTGGAGCATGAGTCTTGTGAGGAGCAGTTCAAGGAGCCAGGGTTGTTCAGCCTGGAGAAAAAGGAGGCTGAGGGAAGACCTTATTGCTCTTTACAACTACCTGAAAGGAAGTTGTAGAGAGGTGAGGGTTGGCCTCTTCTACTACATAAGAAATGAGAGGACAAGAGGGAATGGCCTCAAGTTGCACCTGGGGAGGTTTAGGATTGATATTAAAGAATATTTTCTTCACCAAAAGGATTGTCAAGCATTGGAATGGGCTGCCCAGAGAACTGGTGGAGTCATCATGCTTCAAGGTATTGGAAAGATATGTAGGTGTGGTGCTGAGGGATGTGTTTTTTAGTGATGGTTTTGTCAACACTAGGTCAACAGTTGGACTCGATCTTAGAAGTTCTTTTCCCACCTAAATGATTCTATTATTCTATAAACAAAAAAGAAAGAGTGGGCTGTAAATCACCCACTTTCTCAGTGGGACACATCTTCCTTCATTTTAGCTGTGTAAAAGATAAGTCTGAACTGATTTTTACTATTCTTTCTAGTCCACAGAGAGCTAGTGAGCAACAGCGCTGAAGGCTTTCATCCCCCTTCACTCACTGTAGTCAGACCAGTTTTTACTAAAATACCTACTATTCATCTAGAGAAGGTCAGTGATGTGTGAATTTAACGTTTAAAGACCTTTAACTGATTCATCAAGGTCAACAAACAGTCTTGCATTGGAGGCCTTCTAGTTTATGGCTCCTTTTCCACATTAACTAAACAAGTAAATAAATAACTCAAAGAATCACAGCAACCCTCCTTCTTACATCCTTAGTGATAACACTAATAACCCTCACATATCACAGTTGTCATTGCTATAGACTAACAAAGGCAGCTGGAATAAAAATTAAAAAAAAAAATAAAATCACAGTTTAGGGCATCATTAAGAAATAGAAAAGTGTGATTTTGACAGGAAAGTCTTTTTTTGTTGGTAGGTCGTGGGGTCAGCTGGCATGATGGTGAGCAGGGCAATAGTTTCAGCTGTCTTAATTCACTTCCCAGTCAAGAAAAGGCTCGTAACTGAAGAAATCATTGAAGAGCTGCGAAGCTTGCCTGCCAAGAGGGATCTTCCATGAGAGGAGAGGCTGAACAACTTTCCTTCCTTGGTGTTTTCCTCCTAGAAAAGCTTGAAGTAGACTTTATAGACAGCTTGGTACAAACTCACTTTACTTCTTCCCCAGCTCTGTTTTTATTTTGCTGTGTTGTTTTGTTTTGTTGTGGGTTTGTGGTTTTTTGTTTGGTTGGTTGGAGTTGGTTCTTTTTTTTTTTCCCCTGTGGAAAATACAGAGATTTGGGGCTTTGGCATCTTTCACTGCAGCCAGCGACTCGCCAGGCAGGCAGACATATGGCTGAGGACTACACTAATTCACATTTCCCCATCCAAAAAGTGTAGATAAAGGAAAAGCATGACCAGCTTTGGTTGGCTCACATTAACATCAGCTAGCGAACCGTAATCCAGTGTCCTGGGCATACCCATTGTGGGTGAAGCTGAAATCCAGTAAACTCTCCTTCGCTAAGCCCTCCTGGCATGCCCAAGATGCCATGTAAAAATTGCAGTGCGTTTGTCAGAGGTCATTTTTCCTGCACACACGCTGAAGCCCTGAGCCAAAAGATGAAGGGAATGTTTTTCTGGATGTGATTTTCTGCCGCTCTGAATTCTGCAGCTACTCTCATGTGGATTTATCCCCAAAGTCTTTATTAATGAGAGTTTTCCTTCCCTCTCGATCCCAACAATTGTTAGAGGATTACTGCACAGTCTGCCACTGCAAAGAAAGCCATTGTGTACACTCTTTAATTAAATACAATTCAAGGGATTGTCACAGGCTGAAGGAGCCGCAGAACCGTTTCGTCTCATCTATGCTGTTGGCTAACCATGGGCCAACTCCTTTGCTCACATGGTAACTCCTCAAAGGCAGGTGGGGTTCACAGTGAAGCCACAGCTACAAATAAGCAGGTGTATGAGCCCACAAGCAGCTCAGCACCTCCCTTTCTCCTGATCCCAGTGTGTTCCCCAGCTCGCCTGGAGCTCAGCACATGGAGACTCCAGAAGAGGTAGGGAATAGGGTGACCACAGTGATAACGGGATTTGGAATCAAACAAATGATGTTTGATGATGAAATCACATCCCTCACCCATTTCGGCTTAGCTCCCAGAGTCTACAGAACAGTGACACACGGGTATGCTTCGAGTTACCTGAATTAAGATCTCTTATACCTTTACTATCCTCCCATAGCTTCTGTGAAGGTAGTAATGGTGTAAGATAAGAGCCTTAGTTACTGTCCTACGGTTTCTATAACACGACTTCAGTCACTGCTGTAGGTGGAGATGAAGTTTCTCTACTCTTTTTACACAAGAAAAGGAAATTAAAGATTTTAGCAGGTTGGTCTTACTTCAAGACTCAGTAGGATAACCTGAAGGACCTATTTCTGGATAGTTACCACAAGAGTTTACCATTAATTTCAGTCCAGGAGATTTTCATTTATGTTCATTATTTGCAGGAACACATGACTGAAAGACCTTTTTATGCAGCAGCACTGGCTTTGCTTGCTTTCTTAACTTCATTGATGTCTGTCTTAAAACTAGATTTTAAGTTTCATTTTAGTTTCTTCCTTTTGAGCATCCTCAGAAAAATACAGATTTATTCCTACAAACCCTATTCCTAAAAATACTGTGTACAAGTGCAAGAATGAGCAAGGACAGTGGAGCAAAGGAAGATACTGACACAGAATTTTTAGCTATACACTTTCCAACACAATTTCCACCAACAACACTGTCAAACCTAGAAGCTGCAAAAACTCTTGTGGTCTTGAGGAAGGAAAAAAGTATTTATAGAATACTGTCATTATTTGCTCTTCTAAAACACCGCTAATAATCCAAAACCGTGTTACAAATATGTCAGGACAGCACAGGGAAGTAAATGCTAGATACTAGTAATACAGACGTAAACTGAGAGAGAAAACCAAGCTCAAAACATTCCAAACACCCTGTGTGGCCTTTGTAGGATCAATAAAGAAGGACTTGCAAAACCAATGTTTTTAAACAGAGGCAAGCTATATTCTGCTATGACCTCTACACGTTGGAAATACACTACTCTGTCACCAGCCATCAGTAAGGGACTCTCCGAGCACGTGAAGCAGCACGTGTCCCTAAGAGACTTTTCCAAACAAAAGAGGTCCAGGCAAATACCCAAGTATCCTGACTCTCACTTTGCTGTTCAAACTACTCCAATTTATGCTCCTGCCAAATACAACCATGCCAATAACAGATCTATCATTTGACAGGGAGAGCATATGTTTTTTACCGACTCAACTAAGCAGGCTCTGCTAAACAAAGGCAACTTGGCCAAATCAATCCAGCAGCTTGGAGGCACGGAGACTTCATTTAGACTCACTGTCCCCTTTCTGTGTGAGGGGTTGGAAGATCAAGGCAACATGTGCAGAGTGTTTTGCAAAGAGCCTGAAGAACCAGAAGGAAAGGGAAGCTGAGCAGCTGTGTTGCTTAACTCCTTAGTGACGAGCTTCTTTATATGCCTCACTTGGAAAGCAGAGCTGAATTAGGGTCTTAAGGAAGGAGTGACACCCTGACACTGGAGTAATGGCACATAGCAATTAAAAGAGAGGCAGCACTTAAGTAGATTCCCACTGCTGAACAGGAGCTCCAACGGCTAGGTAAGCACATTTAGCTCCTTACTTTAAATTATCATTTGGAGTATCTAAGTATAAATTTCCTTCCCAGGAAGCTCAGATGAAGGATTTCAATTCAGGCTACTGCAGCAATAGAGGGATACTGCAACACTGAGATCAGTGGTGCTTAGATCTACAATTCAGAGCAAAGTGGTACAATATATCTCTTACGACTGAGAAAAAATAAGCCAGTAAATAAACAACAGTGATTATCCCAAGAGTACACAGGGGCAGCAAAGAAAGGAAAGAAGTGGACTCTATTACCCGACTTTTGTAGAAATTGGAGGGCAGCAAAGTAACTTGCATGTTTCCCTGAACTACTGGCCATTGACTGCTTTTAATTTCTTTTTAACTTCAGGTCTAAGCAGCACTTTTCCTCAGCACCAGGCTGAGGAGAATTCTGTTCCTTTTCTTAATGATTTTCCAGAATCTGAACTACTAAACTGCTCAAAACCTTCTGGAGGTATTTCATCTCCAAAGCTTCTGCTCATCCAATTACAAGAACTGCATAAATACAATGGAAATGCAGATCCAAGAACTGCTTCACCCCCAGGACTCAGAAACACGATTTGGGGATCCATGGGCAAAAAGTACACGTCTCTAATGTAAACGTCTACCTACATACGTCTACTTCACATTGATTATCTTTCCTCACCTGAAGAGAGAAGTAGGCACTTTTAGGGCATGAATCACTTCAAACTAAAGGAACTGTCTAAAATAGGTTAGACTTACCCTATACTGCTCCAGCCAGGGAGCCTTAGGCAACTGGCTGAGGGGTGGGTGTCTATACTGAAAATGTCTAAAGTTAAATGAGAGAAAACACACAGATCTGGGCTTGTGTCTAAACTGAATGATTCCCCTACAGACATCCCCATCTTTCCCCAGCATACTCCAAGAGCAAAAGTGAGATGATAAGTGGCAGGAGCCCTATAGAGAAGTTGAGCAAAAGACTAGTAAGCACTCTAATTCTTTTTACAGGTTGTGTTGTTTTCAAGATATATCGACTTTGAAATTCTGCTGTTCAGAAAATGTACTCAGCTTCAGGTGAACGTGTAGATAACCTGTTAATACCATTCTGAATTTCTGCTTACCCAGCACTGAGTCATCTCCTGAGCAGCCACCTCTAGACTGCCGTGCACAGAAGAAAGCATCCCTAATTCAATTGCAGGCTCAGAAGGGACTAGAAAGCCCTGAGTCGATGTCTCAGCAAAACCTGTGAGTTGCTTGTTCTCAATCCCATATTCAGGATTCTAACTGGTGAAAAAGCCTCCATTCATCCATCTCTGATTCTAGCCTTGGACAACCCCACCCAGTCCTGCCTGCTCTTTAGTACATCTCCTGTTGTTTCAGTTTGCTCCAACTGTGGAAGTTTTCCTCCTGAAACCAACCCAGATCTTACTACCCACCAGGTCCACCTGCCACAACACTGAAGAAGATTTGGATGAACTCAGATCTGCTCAGATAGTCTCAGATAGTTTGGGTGGGGTGTAGAGCAGAAGAGGTTCCCAAATCCAGAGCAACGGAGACTGGCAGTTTTAGCAGCTCCCTGGGGAATCCACAGGCACATAAGTGGGCAGTTCAGTGTCACAGGAGGCTGTGACAAAATAAGATAAAAATCACAGTGAAGTCCCTGTGGTTTCTTCCCTGTACTTCATGTCCTCAGTCATCCCCTAGACCTCTCCCACTGCCTGGGAGATGTGTATACACAATGTGTACACAAAACCTTTGACAAACAGGACCCCAACATCCTCCTGTAAGGCTGGCTATTGGATATAATTTATGACCAGGGAGATGGATAATGCAAGCTGGATCTTCTCTAGTTCTCAGAAATACTGCAGTGGCCTGGTTTGAGAAACAGTAGTTTTAGTTAACGGGATGGGCAGCTCCTTCTAACTTTTAGGGGAACTGAAAGCTCTGAGAATGTCTAGGAACACAGTGTTAATCCAGCATTACTGCACCGTCAGTAAAGCAAGGGCTGGAGTTACAGACAAGGTCTGGACACCAGGCTTGCCCACCATTCAGTGCTGGAAACCTTCACAGCTGCAATAAACAGCAACTTCACCTGGAGCTCTAGTGCTCTCTGGAAAGGATGCGTTTCCCATGCCCAGCTTCTCATTGCAGCCTTGGAGTTCTGTGGTTTGGGTTTGTTTGGATTTTTTTTTTTATGCACTCAGAAGAGGGTTGAACAGCAAAGTGGCAAGGGTACAGCAGCCAGTTTCCCAGGCACGGCTTTTCCGCTTTTCCTGGGCAGATTAGACA
This sequence comes from Nycticryphes semicollaris, assembly GCA_013400055.1. NCBI lineage: Eukaryota > Metazoa > Chordata > Aves > Charadriiformes > Rostratulidae > Nycticryphes > Nycticryphes semicollaris. The sequence continues at coordinate 1,361,382 of VXBJ01000248.1, read as the reverse complement.
CTCTGAAGCTCAGTGGCAGGCAGCAATGTGGACAAAAGAGGGGCTTTGGCTTTTACTGGGTGCCCCCTTGATGCTTCAGCACAGCAGCATTAACACCTCCAGCTGAGCAGGCAAAACGGGACACATTGAGCATTTGGAGCACTCAGTGATTGAAACTTTCCTGAGCTCACTAAACACTAAATGACTGCAGGACATGGATCTTCCAATCTTGTAGTGCAGCAACCATAGGAGAAAGGAAATTGGGTCAGAGCATAGGTTTGTCAAGGTCAATACCACTTCTCCAAGAGCAACCAGGAGGAGATGAAGGAACAAGACACATAGAAAATACAAGAAACAAGACCTGCACATTATAACCCTTTCTAAAGTATAAATCTTCCAGCAGTTGCCACAGCACCATTCCATAATACAGTTGATTATAAGCTTTTAACTTTATTGGTTATCAATACCTTTAACATCTTTTATTAAATCAAATTAGGACCAACTCCAGGATGACTTTGCTATCCATTCATCACTTCCCATCCTGAAAAAGCGTCCCTAACAGGACTTGTTTGTGCCACTATTCAAAGTGTTCTGTTGAAATCCAGGTACATGCCTGGAACAATATCTAAATGCATCTCATTTCAAAGAGTTCACTTCAAAAGACTGACTACCTACAAGGCAGTGTACAAGAAATACAAAGATGTTGCCAAGAGATGAGTTTTGTTCATTCAGAGACCAGGAAGAAATGAGTCTTCCCTCTTTCAAACGAAGCAGAAGTGATTCAGTCAACAAGGCTCTGTTTGAGGATGTTACTTATGGATTTACAAAGCATCCTTTGTAAAGCATCAGAGCTCTCTATAGAAAGATTCTTCATGGACAGTATGAAGCATCCAGGTGTGTCTCCTAGGAAGAAGACCCTCCTGAGATGAGCTCCCATCATAGGCTGTGTTTTAGAGCAAAGGAGCAAATCATTGTTTGTAATAATGAGGGAGTCAAGACTACCACAGTGATTTGGAGCCACTCCAAGCACAAGAGCAGCAATCTCCAAGAAAATCAGGGCAGGACCATTCTTCCCTTCTCTGGCTGAGGTGGAAGGAAGCAAAAGGGCAAGAGACTTGCTAAAAGGCGGGATGGAGAGCAAGGGAGCGTTGCTACCACGAAGAACAAAGGTTCACAAGAAGGGAGAAAACCATGCAGAGAGCAACTGAATGAGATCCTTTCCTAAGAGAGGACAGGGTGCACACACACATGGATGCAGCCTTGACTGAGAAGAATAGAATATGCTGGAGATTACTGTCTGGCTGTCCAGAGCTCTCCTAGAGGAAAGCTACTAATTACATTTATGTTTGGGAGCTTTGAATTCAGGTATTGTTTTTTATAAACCTCGCTGTGCCCAATGTCTAGTCTACATACAGAACACAGCATATCTGAGCACAGAATCATAGAATCATTTGGGTTGGCAAGGACCTTAAAGATCATCTAGTTCCAACCCCCCTGCCATAGGCAGGGACACCTTCTGCTACACCAGGTAAATTGATAAAGAGGAATATATTCTCATTAGAACTCGGTGGGCTGACTAAAGATGGAGGTTTTTAGGAGGGACTTATATTCCTGGAGGGAGACAGTAAACAAGAGTTGAAACTATCAGCATTCACCCTGCAGCAATTGAGTGGTCAGCGTGAAGGATCGGTAGGAAAACATGGGAATAATTCAAAACATGGTTCCTCTCTTCCTGGCTGAAAAGACAGGAGTGAAAGCTACAGGTTAAACAGGTTGTAATGTGAGCCTAAGAGCCTTAGACACACACGGAAGTTTAACAAATACGACATGACACACACTCACACATGCTGTCTAAACCAAGAATGCATGCGATACTTCCACCTGAAGCGAGCATTGATGTTTTCCCAGGAGCCTGAGGGTCACATCTAGTATCTCTGACAGCCCCAACCACCTTCCTCTTAATAACACTCAGAATAGTCTCAAGATTCCCGAATGCAAGAATGCTGTGACAGGGCTGCATCTCAACTACTGTCACTCCTGCTGAGTACGGAGCTGAGTGCCAAGTGAACAAAGTGAAGTGTCAGATGCTAGAAATAGCTGCGTGACAAACCAAAGCAACCCAATTTCCATGGGTTAAACATGGCAAGACTTGGCCAGTGAAGAGTTTACCAATGGCTCTAAGGAATCAAGGATCTCATCCTTGCTTCCAGCATGGCATCACCATCCCAGCTTGGCTGTTAGCTATGGCTTTGTTTCCCAGTGGTCCCTGAAGCAAAGTCAACTGGCAGCTGCTTTTGACGGTGCAACTAGATTTTGACGAATGAGATACACAAGCAGATAACTAATACTACTTTATTGCACTGGGCATTTTCTTGTGTCATTCCTTACCTGCTAACAACATGGATGAGGGAAAAGTGTTACCCTTAAAAGGGAAAATATACAAAGACACAAGTGACACAGAAAATGATGGAGGTGCTGAGATGGCAAAGCCAAATCTTAGCAGTAAAACATCACCAGAACTCTGGCTGTAGATCTCAAAATGTTTTACTAACATAAAATATTATGTCAGTAATATATAATATTTACTTACATAAGAACTCTACCCTCTTTTTTTTCTTGGAGAAACCAAGGCAGAAAGACCAAGATCACCCAATAAGCCAGTAGCTAAAAAGAAAATAAAACAAAGCCAACCAAACAAACAAACAAAAAAAACAAACACAAAACCCCACCAACAAAAAAAAAACCCAACCCATAAAAATAAGTCAATAAAAATGTCAGGTTGGTCTGGCTGTCTCCCAAAACCTCCTTCCGTATACCAAAGATAAACAAAAGCAGAGAGAAAACCCCCAAAAATACTTCACATTGTGTGTTAGCAGCATTTGCATGTCTCTAAAAGACCTTCCCATATGGCAGTGCACGCTGATGTCTACTTTTGTCAAAGATGTCCCGCATGGTATGAAATATTTAAATGTTCTCCTCAAAATATGCTGGTCAGACAGCAAAGAGGCAACAGAGAAAAAGGGAATTTGGATGGAAACAAGAATGGAAAAGGAATCAGCCCTTGGTCTGTGGGAACAAGAGAAAGACTTTAAATCTCACTTGAGGAGTACTCAACATGAGGAAAATAATAGATAATTAGGAAGATAAAACCTGAGCACGACATTAGGAGTGATCAGAACAGCCAGGCAGAGTGGCTGCTGGCTCTGGGAAGAAAATAGTACTACTTCCCAGCAGCACAAGGGGCAGCAAACCTCTGATCATTGCGAAAAGTCTCGCCTTCACTGTCAAGACCAACTTAACTAGGCAGAAAAAGTCTTTCAGGGATATGAATAAAAAGAGAACAACAAAAGGCGGCAGGGGGGAAGTGAGATTGCTACGCAAAGTGCTGAAATTCCAGAAAAAAATTAAACATAGCCCCCCAAAAAGGAGAAGTCACGTGCAGCCCCACCCCCAAACTTCTGTTCACTAGCTTCTCCAACGAATAAAACGGAGGTAAAACTATAATTTTACCAATACAAAGTGAAATAGCTACACATGGTGAGACTGACACAGCTTAAATAATTGAGAACAAAACCCAGGCTGACTGGGAAGGCAAACAAGGGTAAGAAAACTGTTGTATGAGATGAAAGCTACTCAAAAGAGAACAACATGCTCAGATTGGATGGTGGGAGTGGTACCATCTGGCTGAAAGTCAACAAATATAATGCTTTTTTTATATGTAGGAAGGAGAGGGGAAAAAAGATACAGACAGCTATCAGCAAGTTAATCTGAGCACAAAAGCACACAAGACTTTTGAACACCACTTGAAGGAAAGAGTAAGTGAAAGGGTGGCAGCAAATGGAGATTTGGATAAAATACAAAGTGTGCTATGATTTACTTTTGATAAACCAATGTAACTTGATAGCCTTTTTTGATAAGATTCCTAGCTAATTTTTTTTTTTTTTGAGAGAGGAAAATGAGTGGATCTAACCATTCTTCACTTCAGTAAATAGTCTGATGGCATGTCAGAAGGAAATGACAACCTTAACGATAGATATGTAGATTAGTACAACTGGAAGGAAACTAAGGAAGTGGTTAAGTGTGATAGACTGTGGCTGGGGTGAAAGCAGAAACACAGAGCCCCAGGGAGGTCTGCAGCTATATTAGTTAAGGATCTATTGGCTTTGTGGTATAAAAGTAGTGTAGGTATGAAAAGTAGTGATAGAGGAAAGAGGGAAATACCAACAAAAAGGTCCAGGAGAATCTAAAACCTCTGCTGGAAATGACATAGCAGAAGGACCTGTTAGTTGATTGAAACTGAGGGTTGCTGGACCACATACAACAAAGCTGACCAACTAAAACGTTATAAGCAACATACTCTTCTCCCCATGGTCTCTGTCTCCACAAACCCCTCCTGGGGCATTTTCTGACTGTCCCCATTGAGGGCAATGCTCCTTGGTGAGCAGGAGGGTGCACGTCTTCTCAACATGCCTGTAAATGGCCCATGAAGATCTGCTTACAACTGGAGATGGGGCACAGGCCCTTAAAAAGGGACAGAAAGGGATAATTTAAAGGATGATATGGTGCTTCTGGATTAATCAGTATTAATTAGCCCTTCACACAGCCACCTCCTCCATGCCTTAGCAGCCCTCACCTGCACTGCAACTTCTCATCCAGAGCCTGATCTTTCCTGGCTCCTTTCCAGCATCCCTTGATGCTGAACGCTTGGTCACATCTAATCAAGACACAGCAGTGGTACCAGATGGCTACCCCAGAAAACTGCAGTTCTGTGTATTAGCTACATCAATGCTGGAAAGCCAGGAGGAGGGGCAAACAAGAAAATGAGAAAAAAGAAAAAAAGAAAAAAAAAAGAAAAAAAAAAGAAAAAAAAGAAAAAACCCACCAAAGATAGAAACTAAACCCAACTTTGGTTCAGGGAAAGAAAGTACAAAGCTAAGGCAAAAAACCCCATTTTGCTGACTCCCCATAACTCATTCACATGTGTAAACTGAACTAGTTGAGAGCCAAGCAGTAGCATGCAGTGCAGCAAGAGTATGAAGGAGGAGCACAGGGAATGTCTAATTTCCCTGTATTCACTTCCAGAAGGGTGAAAGGAAAGGAAAACTACTGTTAAGAGATCAGTTCTACCTGTTGGTTATTCCTCCTTTGTCTTGTATGACTTTCAAACACTGAATATAATACGGGGTGACAGAGGAGGAGGCTTTCTGGTGTCCCTTTGATTTCACTGGGATTTCAGTTCTCAAATGACCTTGGGGTGATTTCAGACTGTTGTTCAGCTTTTCAGTGCGTGCATAAAGAAACACAGCTCTGCATCAGCCAATAACAAGAGGGGTCATTTTGCTAATGTAGCCTAGGAATCTACTCTCTCAGTGGTACTGAGTAATGATTTGTGGTTTTGGCAGAACAAATCTGAGATAGTCAGATGCTCTGGCAAGCTGAATATAAAAGCCTGAGCCCCAGAAAAAGCCCAGTCCTGTATTAGTGACACTGGTATTAAGCCTCCAGCTAATAACATAATCATGGCCTGATTAACTAATTCTCTCTACTTGTAAACTGATGGAAGTTCATCCAGTATTACAGCAAATAGGTGTGAGTTATCCCTTATAATTGTTTTAACAACCTGTTAAGTAGTAAATTTGGCTAAAGATATATGCCAGTATCACTCAATGCAAGGATGCAGCAGAGGCATCCTTGTGACTACAAGAGATCAGGTAGTGCCTAATGTTACGACATTGAATGAAGAAATGTTGGCTGGAAGGGACCTCTAGAGCACACTGGTCCAGCCTTCAGCTTGAAGCTAACACTACTTTTGCTCAACCACTAATTTTCTTAAGAAACTCCAGGCCTGGAGACTACACAAGCTTTCTAAGCGACTGTTTGATTGCTGAACAGCCCTCATAGCGTAGAAATCTCTTTATTTGTAAGTAGTCTTCAGGTACTATTTGAACATAATCTTGGGGATGACACAACTTGAGCTCAAAAAAAAAGAAAAGCCATACCAGTACCTCTTATACAGCCAAAGGTCATCTACACAGTTAGGTGTCCACTTTTTCACCTTTAAACATAAGTTTGCATTGGGAGGCAGTAGATTTTATGGAGAGTAAAATATAAGAGAGACTTTAGTCAAAGAAATCTCTACTGACTTAGAAACAGCCAGGATTTCACCTACTTTCCAGGTAGCTGGCACAACATACACCTGGGCTAACCGACACGGCAAACTTTGAGAATGGCATTAAAAAAAAACAATTAAAGGTCTGGAAAACCTTCCAATGCAAAAACAAAACATCCCAGCTAAACTTAGAGAGAGGGAAGAAGAAGAAAGACGTTTAATCAATCACAACTGACAAATGCTGAAACCATAAGATTTCCTACCAAGGATAACTATTTAATGGGGAAAAAAAAAAAGAAGCTTAACAAATTCCTATGACTGAATTCTCTAATGAGACAAATGTGGATTAGAAATTAGGTGCTGCTTGGGAACGGTTTAACAGTGACTGGCATGATTTACCAGAAGAGATTCTTTAAATCATTCCAGTCCAAAGCAGAAACTAATGTTTGGGGCTATGCAGATGGTCAGACTAAATTTCACACAGTCCAACCGATAACCTCTGGAAGCCCTTTACACTCTCACCCAGCCTGTGATTCTGTGTGAAAATGATTTCAAGCTGGCCAAGAGAAAAGGGAGCAGGTGCTTTTCCTGAGATTCTTCTTTTAACAATCCAGCTATCACATTCATAGATCAAGGGCAAAGAAAAAACAGCAAAGATTAAGAAGGTTCATAAGGGACCAACTATTCTACCCGTGTGCGATATGAAAGAAATCGTATTAATGTTTTCTGACATGCCTTTGTCCTATTCTTTCTGAAGTGTTCCCAGTGACAGAGACTCCACAGCGTCCTTAAAGTCCCTAATCAATTCATCGGCTTCTCTCTGCTGACCATCAGAAAGATTCTGTCTGTTTTGTGAAACCCTAAATTTAAGGCGCAAATTTGTAGTTCTACCCAGACTGGTTATGGAGAACAGATTTCCACCCCTGCTGCTTCTTACTTGCAGTAGTCTTTTCACATACCTAAACACAAGTTGTGATTTCTCCCTTCTGTGTTTTATGGTTTTGGTTTGTTTTCAGAAAAAACATCCCCAGTTCTTTAAATTTCTTCCCCAACAGCATTCTTCAGACCTTTCGTCATTCTTCTGTCCCTGTCTGGACTCTCTCCAGCTTCTTCAAGGGCTTTTACCCCAAAACCAGACACATCTGCTCCAGTTAAAAGCCTGCTGGGCATCACTTGCCCCTTTTCATTTAACCCAAACAAAAGTTTGGTTCTAGTTTATTTTTTATGTTACTTGCAGCCCTGACATAACCAATAGCCAAAGGTAAGAGAGGTTGCTTGTGGGTTCAGCCTCTCCTCTGAACCCTCAACAGGAAAAAAAAAAAACCCACTTAAAAGAGGCAAAAGAGACTGAGAAATTCTGACTTTGCAGAAATTCTGACTTCTTTGCAGAGAAGAGGAGGAGGAGGACGACAAGAGGTTTCATCAGGAGCAGGAACCAAGAGTATCTCTTCCACATCCCTTATCTAAGTCTTAGGGATAAAATCACCTTTCAGCAAATTCCGGTAATATCAGTGCAGCAGGTGAATGCCACACTCCAATGAACTTTGTGTTTTCAGAGTCACTTACAGCTGAACAGGACAAATAAACTGCAGGCAATAACACCGTTCCAGAGGAGAAGTAGAAAAGCTATCTGAAAAGGGCGTCCCCCTTCAAACTTTCAAGCTACCAAAGTGCCACAACAGGTTCCAATATCTCCTGGACGTATACACTCACTTTGAAACAGAAAGGGAAAAATACAGCTTTACCCTACAAAAACAACAGTAAATGATTTTAAATGTTTCTTAAATAAACACAGCAAATCCTCATTTTAGTTTATCTCCGTTTATAGAGTCCAGGAGCTCTAATCATGAACCTCACTGAGTGCTCGCCAGAAAGATGGGTTTCAGAGCCTACCTGGAACTTTCCTCATTATAAATAAGGACTGAATTGCCTTCAAACATCAGGAAGCTTAAACGAACATCGAAGGAGAAACTTGTGCAAGATCTCCTTGAAGTGGTCATGGTGCACCTACAGCCACAAGACACTGCACCCCTTGGTCAAACACACACACTCACTGAGTATCACAGAATCATAGAATAGTTTGGGCTGGAAGGTACCTTAAAGATCACCAAGTTCCAACCCCCCTGCCACGGGCAGGACACCTCCTACTAGAGCAGGTTGCTCAAAGCCCCAACCATGAACACCTCCAGGGATGGGACATCCACAACTTCCCTGGGCAACCTGTTCCAGCATCTCACCATCCTCACAGTAAAGAATTTCTTCCTAATGTCTAATCTAAATCTCTCCTCTTTCAGTTTAAAACCATTACCCCTGTTCCTGTCGCTATACTCCCTCATAAAGAATCTCTCCCCATTTCTCTTGTAGGCCGCCTCTAGGTAATGGAAGGCTGCTATGAGGTCTCCCTGGAGCATTCTCTTCTCCAGGCTGAACAACCCTATCTCTCTCAGCCTGTCTTCATAGAAGAGGTGCTCCAGGCCTCTGATCATCTTCATGGCCCTCCTGTGGTTCCAGCAGGTCCCCTTCCTTCCTCTTAGGTAGGCATCAGGTCTGCCCAACACTCGCCCAAGCTTCAGTGCTTGCTCTTCCTTCCCAGGATGCTGACATCTGACATGACTGTAACTGTTCACGTTGTGTCCCTCCTGCCCAGCTGCCCCTGGGCCCTTTTAGTTCATTTGTGATCCTTGATACTCCTTCACCTCTTTGCCTGTGACAACATCTTGTGTTAGCGGTGTCTTGCCTGGTAGTTTAACAACAGCCAGTGTAAGACCTTCACCTGCAATCCACAGCCAACACCGCTGTCTCATTAGGGTATTAATTTGGGATGTGACTGGAAATAAGACGTCACCTGCTAAGCCATCCATCTGCACTTTTTGTTTCTCTAATAACAAGTCCAGCCAAGTGTATCCATCCAAGGAGGATAAATCTCACAGCTTCAAGAAAGTCTGGATGTATGTAGAGATGAGACTACAAGCAGATTTAAACCCCTGTTAAAAATCCCTCTGCAATAGCTCAAGCTGCCATCAAAAGTTTCTAGGCACAAAATGCCTTAGGGGAAAGGACCACAAAACCCTTGGCATCTTAAAGCAATTAAGGTGCATAATAAATAAATAAATAAGTAATACAGTGCCTTTTCCCTCCAGAATTTTATCTTGAGCAGAGGTTTCTTGGCCACAGTGCAAACTCCTGGAAGTCACAGGTTTCCTGCAGAGTCATTCAGCCGAGTAACAATTCAAGCATGGACACACAGCAAACGTATTCCAAGAATTTTCTAAAAACATTAACTGACGAAACCCAGCCAAGTTTTGCAGCTTGCCATCCAAGCCACATGCATAGGACTATATTCTATAAACACAGATATATCTCTAGAAACAATAATACCAAACAGGAGATCCCCATTTGCACCGTTCTTTTTCTTCTCTGGTATTATTAATTGTACTAACCATAAAATTGTTAATAAAACAGCACTTAAATTGTTATGAACAACGTAAAACCATCTCCCCATGAAGTGAAAGGAAATGAATGAAGTTCCCCTCTCGGATCCTCTCTGTGAACTGTGGGAAATTTCACTGCACTGATGGCAATGTTTATTAACAGTTGGGTTTTGAGTAAACAGTTGTTGCAACAAATTGATTGCTGCACTTCTCTGTTGATAAACTAAGTGTGCTCTTCTCTGTTGATCCTTCATACCTTTTCAGGGAATGTATGCCTACACTTTCAGAATGATGTCATTAAGATAATGTTATCTTTTCCCCACCTCCAGCTTCTGATCTACATCTTCTGGAAAGCAACTCCAGTGCATTGGGGTACCCTACTGAAATATCTGCACCTACCCCCAAATTATGCTTCTCTGACAAAAGCTGTCTTCACTCCTCTTGTCATCTGTGTGTCCTACTTGACACATAACAGTCTCCTCGTGGTGGCCATGCACCAGCCTGATGATGAGGTACCTCCTTCATCACTTGTCCCCGGTGGTCCTGTTTACACACAGTGCTGTGAGACAGGTCACGGTCTTCTGGAAGGATGGGCCAGGTGGCCAAAAAAGATGACAAACTAAGCCAAGCACGGTTTTCCCACTCCAAAAGATTAACTGTGAGTAAAACCTAATCTCAGTTCAACTATGAATTAAAAGAAGGAATTGGAAATGAAAATAAATAGGTAAACCAATGACCCAAACCCAGCAATATTTACCTAACCAGAAGAGAAATACAGATAAATGATAATTCATGAAGCTTAGAGGCATTACTTGAGAACCTCCATGAAAGATCTGTAATTAATAAGAATAAGAGATTAATGAAAAGTTATTATTTTCAGGGTTTTTTTTTTTCATTTGGTTGGTTAATTTGGGGTTTTGTTTTGTTGGGCTTTTTGTGCCTTTTTTGGGTGGTTTTTTTGGTGTTTTTTGTTGTCTTTTGTTTTTATGGTTTTGTTTTGTTTTAGGTTTTGGGGGGGGTGTTTGGTTTTTTTGTTGTTTTGG
>VXBJ01000248.1:1330616-1344047 GCA_013400055.1 Nycticryphes semicollaris | reverse complement strand
GGAGGGGGTCGATACGAAACCCTAGAAAGATCCTGCCCATCTCTCAACAAAATAGTAGCTTTCCAAGGTGAGCCGTTTCCATCTCCTACACTCACCAGTCTCAAAGCCAAACATGGATGTGTTTCCAGCCAGCCTCCCATTCTTACACTGATGGGTAGATCCATAACTGTGATACGTACCTTGCTCCTGCTAACGCGTTTTTTGCCTTAAGCAGGTGGGTGAGTGCTGCATTGTGAACATTATCACACCCATTGCTCTCCCTCCACAGCAGCTGAATAACCTACACATCATACAGGCAGGCTTCTTCTAAGGCAGACAACACTTCCCTTTCAGAAACGGGCCAACCTCCAGCCCAAGAGAAGTCGGCTTGCTGGCTCTCAGCAGTCTGTTCTTGCACCTCACTCCCCTCATTGCTACAAACCTTCCCATGCCCAGCCTGATTCAACCCCATCGAGGATACAAACGCTCCTGCACCAGCACTGGTACCATCCCTGTAAAGATAAGACACTTCCATTCCCCAACATTTTCACGAGGGCACACGTAAGGGGTAACCGCATCATTCCCATGACATTCATTTCCAAGGTTTATCCAGCCAAACACTAACTACGAAGTCTTTATGATGTAGGCAGGCAACAGTGAAAAGAAATAAGTGTAAGGCAGGTAAAGCAAGTCCATTTTTCTCATTCCTAGATTAGATTTTACTCATTCAAACCATCGCGAGCGGAATGTTCACGTACAGAGCCTGGAACTGACCTAAGAACTTCTCCACTCATCCAGTGCCTGAATCATTGCCCCTTTCCAGCTGCATCCAGATGAACCATTTATTGGATCATCTCCTTCGACCCATGGCTACCCCAGTGGATGCTGTTCCTTGCATGTCCTTCTCCCCAGGCTACTCTGCAAGGGAAATAAGCATTTATTTTTAGGTGCATTGTACTCTGACTGGTTGGGCTCTTCTCCCAGGGCTGCAATATATATTTAATACTTGTTCCCACAGCTGACAGCCCAGGAAGCTTGAGTGGCGAGCTGGCAGCGAAGAAGGAATTATGAAGTAGAGGGCCATCAACCTGCCAAGCATTTTAATACCCCTTCTAGACACAGAGACGTGACTTTTCAGCAGTCCCGTAGTGGGGAGGAAAGCGAGCCCGAATCAAAGGCACAGTTGCTGTTTTATGATGACGAAGATTTCAACTGTATAATAAGAAATCCTGTCAGATCTGCAGGAGAGAGGAACAGGAGGAGAAATACACTATTACAGCAATATGCAGAGAAAAAAATGTACTGGGAAAAGGCAGTAGAGGAGAAGACAACTGCACTTAGACCGCTCAGCGTTCCCAGCACAGGCTGTCCCTGGAAGTGCTATGGCTCTGGGTTGTTTCTAGACAGAGGTGATCCAAGTGGGATCAGCAGATCTGGTGAACAACCCGTGCAAGAGGTTCAGCTCAAATGTGGGATTGTCCCACAACCAACAACTAAAGGCTGAAGCTCCTAACCTCTTTGCAGCTGGAGTTCATGACTGCTGCTTTCATGTTTCTCTTGCCCGTTGCTCCCAGCTGCCCCTCCACGCAGCAGGACAACCTCCTCCTCTCCCTCATCCCAGCCCTCACCATATCCCCAGGCAAACAACATGCTGGGATCACAGGTCCCAGCCGCTCTCTGAGGCCTCCATCACAGCTTGTAACAGCCATTTGGACTCTTCTCCCTTCTGCATCTTGTTCCAAAATGTAAATACAGTGTTGTCGAGCATTAGGTGCCTTTCCTTCTGAAAACCTCAGCCCTTTACTCCACAACTGAATTTTCTGTTCCTGGAAGATGCCCCTTCAATAAGCCCTGCCTTTGTTTTATCTCTGTGTAACAACAATATGTAGGGGGAAAAAAAAAGAAAGAAAAAAAAGAAAAAAGATTTGAACATACAACCAAAGGTTCAGCTTTATAGCTAGGTTTAAAAATATTTCCAGATGCTTATTGGTCCCTTAAGACATTTCTGAGGCTCAGGTCAAGTAGACCTAAGGCAGCACGCTCCAATTTTTCATTTCCTTTCCATCTACAAACCCGTCAGGGCTTGGCTAACACAGTTGAACCACCAGAGCTGTCTGGAGCTGGGAACAGCTTCCCAGTCAAAGGAGCACAACAACAGGAAAAAAAGTGAACCTTAAGAAGTGGAAGGTAAGTAACTCTACGAATACCATGGGTGCCCTATGTTGGCAAAGACCTCAAGGAGACAGAAAGGTTGTTCCTGCCTTATATCCCCAAGCTTCTAAGATCCAAATGAAAACAACAACCAAAGTGGAAGGCACAAATACGTGCGCCAAACTTATGAGTCTCTTCCTTACGGTGTGTAAATTTAATTATAGGGTAGATCAGGCACTTCCAGCACAAATTCAGTCACTGACATTGAACCTGATGCCTCCAGAAGAACTAGGTACCAAGACAAACAGATCTCTAAAAGTAGCATCTCACACTACAGTTTTATTAAGTGTTATTATAGCCATGATTGACTACTGATATATGGGACATAATATTTTTTTATTAGACTGACTAGTACAGCTGGAGAAAAAGAAAATCCTCTGAAGCTGTTTAACTCTGAAACACAGAAAACTTCCAGATACGCATACATTTGATATAACTGTTCTGAGTTTAGTCAAGTTAATTAATTACAGGGGAAAATGATAATAATAAAAAAAGAGTAATTAGCACCTGCAGAGCAGATCAATCACTTAGCCAGGGAGGAGCTGGTAGGACTGTCGGCCCTCATAAGACTGCAGGGGTGGGCAAGAGTTATCACCTCTGTGGCAGCAAGAAACTAGCAGGTGGTGAGACATGAAGAAAACTGCAGCACATCATAATAATAATGTCTCCACTGAGTTTGAGGTTTTTAATGCCCAGAAGAACCTTGGAGGTTAATTTGTGGTCTTCGGCTTTCAGAGATACGCTCTAGGACTACCACTGAGAAGGATGGCAGAGATGGTTTTGCAATAAGTCACTCTCTCCAACCAGCACCCCTCCCTTCCATGTTGTCCCACTCGAAAACATCTTCAGGCTAAACCCAGAGCAATTACTACTCCGTTTTGTTTCTCCTTCAGACCTCAGGAAGCACTGACATGCCCAAAAGAATTTTTATTTTATATATACGTGTGTATATATGTATATTTCATTTGTTCTAATAGAAGCTCTTATTTATCTTGATAAACCTTGCCTTATCTCCATTGTATGCAGCCATCCAGAAGACAAACCCTTGACACGCTGTTTGCTGAAAACTGTATGACTTTCCCAGGGGAGGGAGGAGAGAATGGGGCAAGGAGGAGTAAAGGTTTATTTTGCCAAAAAAACAGGGCTGTAAACAAAATTTGGTGGAGAGGATGAATACCTGCAGCCAAAAAGCACAGCCCTTGCCCCAACTACAAAACGCTGGCTCCAGAAGGCCAAAAAAACCCAAAAGCTTTGCACGGGGAAACTGTGCAAAAAGGGAACTATATGAGTATCAAATAGTAGAACAAAGCAGAAGGGGCAGGAAAATACTTTGAAAGGAATCATTGCAGCACTGGAATTAAGTGTACAGCATAGCTCTCCATACGGCTCTGCAGTCATGTTTAATGTCATTCCCCTTCTCCCAGTCCTCCCCGCCCCCCCAAAAAAAAAAAAAATCCAAGCAGCCCAGCAGTTGATACTTGAGCACGTCAGTAATTCTTCACATAGTGTTTGGCCTCCTTTCAGTGCCCTGTGAAGCTGGGAAACATCTCACCAGCAGAATTTTTCCTCTTCTTTTGAGTATGTCAAGCAAAAAGAAAACTTGGTTCTATCGTGGAAAAAAGCTGGAAAAGCCCAATCATGGAAATGAAAAATAAGCAAACAAATGGGTGCAGAGGTTGCAGGAAACAAGTGGCTTGTTTCAATGCTGGCTCTTTCACACTTGCACTCTGCTTTGAAATGACCCCAGGGCACTAGGAGAACCTTGTGACATCTCCAGGGAGGGAATCCCAAAGGGGTTCCCAGGCTGGCAGAGGAGGGAGCTCCATCATCCCTCCAGGTAGCTCCCAGCACATGGCAGGACTCAGCAAAGGGAAGAAAACAGCCACAATTCTTGCATTCCTTGCTGAATTGTCCCAAATTACAGGTGGAAAACCAGCCAAGAAATACCTTGTGCAGCTCAGGATTGAGCCCATCACCAGTGGCGTGAGGAGGATGGAGTGGCTTTAGAATCATAGAATCATTCAGGTTGGAAAAGACCCTTGGGATCATCGAGTCCAACCATCAGCCCTACTCTACAAATTCCTCCCCTACACCAGATCCCCCAACACCACATCTAAACCACTCTTCAACACATTCAGGGATGGGGACTCAACGACCTCCCTGGGCAGCCAATACCAGTGTCTGACCACCCTTTAGCAGGAGGACACATACAACCACCTCCACCAGCGCTGCTGCAGCCTCCATGGCGGCGCAGTTTTCCTTCCAGTGAGGGCTGAATTGTCCCAGGGAATCTCTCATTTGCTCCCTCCCTCTGCAAGGAAGCACATCTGTGAGGGCAGTGGGATTTAATCTCTGGCGAGCAAAATCCTGAGGACTAGGGAAGGTGACTTAAAAAAAACAGACCACAAGTAGGGGATGCCCCGTCCCTGGAAGTGTTTAAGGCCAGGCTGGATGGTGCTTTGAGCAACCTGGTCTGGTGGGAGATGTCCCTGCCCAGAGCAGGTGGGGTGGAACTTGATATCTTTAATGTCCCTTCCAACTCTAACCATTCTATGTTTCTATGAAAAAACAAACAAAAAATCCCCAAGTACACACGTCCCACCTAGCCATGAATGGGATGAGCTTTCTCAAGTTTCTCCCTTCCCCTGATAAACGGCTAAGGGTCTGTAGTGGGAAAGAAGCTATATAAAAAAAAATAAATAATAACAAAAAACCCACTGCATTCACTTAAAATAAGAGCTGAATTTGGCTACAGCAAAGTAAAGGTGGGAGAGGTATAATCTCCAGCAGGATTTGGACTCTGTTGTTTCCAAGCTGAGGGCATGAAAATGCTGAGTATCAGCACTGAAGTGGTTTTACATTCTGTTGAAACTGGACATAATTGTTACAGCTTTTCTTTTATAGGGGGTGTGGGTATCACCACGTTCAGCATATTTAATTTTATTTCCTCTTCTTTTTTTTTGCCTTTCTTAAAAGTTCGATCAGCAGTAGTTTGGCCACTTGGGAAAGATGAAATCAAAGCTGCTTTTCAGTGATGAATAAAGCAGGCTGCAGGGAAAAGCTCAGTCTGAGCAGGTTTTCTTTTTTTTCCTCCATTCTTACACAACACAAGAGAAGGGGATTCAGCTCATAGCTTAAGATCTCTAAAGGTAGGTGTCTACCTGAGGGTGACTGCACTGTGGTCAATGAAGGTTCAAAAAGGTACGCGTGGTACCATTCGAGTTAACTTTATTTCCTGTGGTAGTAGCATCCACGTGGGGCTGCCAGAGAGCACAGCATCTACTGGGGGCTTTGCTCTCCAGAAAGGTACGATGTGGGACAACGGGATCTTTTCCTGCCTCTCACGTGGCCTGAGAGCCAGCAGCTGACACGACACCGACAACACTACGGGCCACAGCAGGAGCTCGGCCCATCTGGGTCACACGTAGACACCTACACAGAAATGCCAAAAACGTAGGTGTCCTAATCTGCATGGTGAATCCCACCCCAAGGTCACCTGCAAGGAAGCTCCCAAACTGATTAGCTGTGATAGGCAATGACATTTATAAGGGCCCTGGAGATGCTCACTGCTCCGATGCCGGCTGTGATGTTAGTGATCACCAGGTATTAATTGAAACATCTGTTAAACACAGAATCAAGGCTGGAGCCCTGAAGAAACATCTTTTTAAAAGACACCCAATAGATTTCAGCTTTACAAAGGAGACACAAAGTATTGATATTTTCCCCTCCAGACAAGAATTGTATTTAAATAGATTTTTGTTTTTCTTTCCCCCTTCCCTCTTGATGAGATGCGATTGCGCCGGCACGAAGATTAAAAACAAAACGAAAACAAAACAAAACCAACAACTGTGGAGCTCACACTCAGCTTCCCAGCTGTCAGGAGCAGGAACATCCCCAGGCCCACAGCAAAAAGCAAGAAGGGGATCATGGGGATCACTGCAGCTCAGCAGACAGAGTTGAGGGGGAGTGTCTCCATACTCAGCTCCATTGGTCTCTTCTTGACTTCGAAATCAGCGCACATCAACAAGCCAAGGCGTGACATGTTTCAGAAAAATAATCCTGATTTGGTTCTGACTTGGAAAATAATCCCGATTCAGACCTAACACTTGAATTTAAATGCAAATGACAGAAGTGTAAATCTCTACCTCCCAGCAGTGCAAACAGTGAAATGAATGGTTTGTGACTGCCCTGGGGGTGAGAAATCTACCTAATGTGACTAATGGAGGAGTTTAAGGCTGTTAGCAAACACTGTTTCAGTTGAGTGGAAAAGTGACTTTGCTGATGTGAAGTACATCAGGGTCTCTGAAATTCATATACATCCCAGAAGCTAAAATAGGTCTTTAAGTCCTGGAACTACTTATATATTTATATATATATAAGTTAGTGCTGTAGATAAAATCTGGCACAATAAACTGCCAGTAAAGCAGCACTAATGTGTGTTTTCCAGCCTTAAGCAACCCTTAACACGTACCCCCACGTGCAAAAAGGTCCCTAAACTGGCTTTATAAACCAACCATCTAAAAATTACTGGACTGAGTTCTGATGTCACCTGCGCTAATTACCTCATACCGGGGCTCCGCCGCTGACTTCAGGCCTCCGCATCTGCCTTGCATCTTCACAACTGATGGATAAATATCAGAGGCAAGGACCATCACAACAAGGAAATATCACACCTGCTTCTGCCTCTTAACCTTATCTGTTCGCTTCCAGTGGGTCAAGCCGTGTTCAGGTAGGCTATTTTTATATTTGTGCAGACTGGCAATTATTAAACGTAAGTGCTCTTGCTATTATAGCTCTTCCCTCATTAGGGTTTATGCACGACGCTAAACAGTTTAAGGGTGATTTGTATCGAAGCCAATAGCCAGTAGATGCTTCTAATAAAGCTGAAATTTCAAGACAGAAAATCTCGGTACTCCATTAACCACAGCCTTATCAGAAAGACAGTTTGCACTTTTATTTACATCTCCAGAAGCCTTTGGGTTTTCTAAAAAAAGCCAGTGCTGAAGAAGTCTGGTATCACCGCACTCAACAAGTAAAACAGCTGTAAAATGATGCAAGGAGCATCCAGCAACCAGTGGCTTCAGGGAACCCAAATTCTTCTAAAGAAGCATTTCCCGAGTGCTAATGAATGAACTTTCCCTGCCTTAGGGCTCTTGTAATGTGAAAGGTGAAGTTCATGCCTGGAGATATGAATCGTCCCAGAGAAATCCCTGGTGGTCAGGCATGAAGCCATGCAAGCTCCAGGTTGCTCCAAAAGGGAATGGTGACAAGGCGACCTCTCAGCTGGTGAACTGCCTTCCCCCCAGCCATGCACAGAACCTCTCTGCCATGGCATTAGCTGTGTTAGGTCCGGGTGGAGACCAGTTTGATGGCTGGCATCACTTCCCTGCCCCTCTCATACCTCAAAATAGTCTGATTTTTCTTCCACTGCAGCCCTCTGGGATCTCATTTTCAGGGCTAAAGTTATCATCCCTCTTGGCTTGGTTCCCTCCCCTAAATGAAGCTGTGAGAGCTCAGGACTTCTGGAAAACATCGTGGAAGGGAGGGAGCAGTGAAACAGCAAGTGCTCAGCACTCACTGAGGGAAACCTTGTCCAGCTGCATGGGGCAGGATGAGAAACGAGTACCACAGCACAGCCAGACTCAGCAACACTCACAGAGGGAGGAGGAACTTCTAACCTGCCTGTCTGTCTGTCTGTCCATGCTCTCCATCCCACTTACTGGGCCAAAATTCCAGCCCCTCCTGCTCTGGGGTCTCCAGACATCTCTGACTTATTTTATCTATGTTTTTATCCCATGACTGAGGATTGGTTTGGGCTGCATTTATTAGATTTTGGTTTTGACAAAGGGCTTTCCTCTCCTTTCCGATATGGAAGAGAGAAAGTTGATGAGACCAGAGAATGCAGCTCTATTTAATCACACAACCTTTTCCAGGCACTGGAAAAACACCTATCCATTTCCACTGAGACAGCATGAGGCAGAAGCAATCCCATTCTCAGCAGTGACACTGCCATACTTGTGCTGACTTGGTCTGAGGGCAGGATGTGACCTACTGTGGTCAAAGAACCAAGCAAATTACTTCTCATCAAAACTTGAGCGACAGCTTTTATTCCGCACAGATAATTTGACTCCCTTCCTAAATTTGAACCACAGATGCCACGCAGAGTGTGACAAATCTCCTCCAAGCATGCACAGGTCTGACTTAAAAAAAATAAAATCATCTCATCTTGGCTTCCATTGATCTACAGAGTGTCTGGTGCCCTTCCTCAGACTGCCAATAAAAGAGATGCTTGATGCTGAACAGGAAAACTTTCTTCCCGTCCCTCTTCCCTCTCTCCTCCACCTCCAATATAGATTTATGTCTACAAGCTAGCCCAAATACCAGTAACTTCCCATTCTACCAGATTCTGCATACCAGTCTTCCCAGTTGTTTCTACTGAAGACTATCTTATTTAGTTTTCTTCCCCACCTGAAAAATAACAGAAACTCTGTATGTTTGACATTTCAAAGGCAGCCTTGAAGCTGGAGGAGAGATGGAATATTTCTTCATGACACAGACCCATCACGTACTCATGCCCCAGTTGCCCATTTGCAAAACATACAGAGCACCTCCCTGTTTTCATCCACCAACTACCATGACTCCTCCCTGGATATTCAAGTGAGAAGAGTGGGCTGCATCAAAAGAAGCGTGGCCAGCAGGTAAGAGGTGTCCCTGCCCATGGCAGAGGGGTTGGAATTTGATGATCTTTAAGGTCCCTTCCAACTCTAACCATCCTATGATTCTAAGAGGCAAATAGCTCTCAGGAAAGCCGTGCCACTACGAAAGGATAAAAACAAGAACAAAATGTGCCAGGCAGCCTCCGAAGCCATCACTGGATGGACTCAGCACAAAAACCAGCACGCCCCTACTTTGCATTTTTATCTGGTGCAGCCCTCTGGCTGTCACAGCACCGCTGATAATACAGCAGGAAGGGATTTGAAGCAGAATGTATTTAAAGCAGTATAAAAAGGAGGGAAAAGAAATAACATAAACACACGCACCCAGCACCCAAATTCACGAGCCAAGCAGCTTTCCCTGTCCATGGTCCCACCCGAGGCTGAAAATTCGGCAACTATCCCTCTCTTTTTTTAAAATACCACCCTTGGTGGACTCATGCCCTTTTAAGACACATCACAGTTCCCCTCCCTCCCTGTCTGGTTCTCTCTGGAGTTTTCCCCACTGGAGACAAACCTCCGCAGGGAGGGTGTGATAATTACTGTGTGAATCCCCCCGCTGACAAGGCGGTGGGCTGGAGCAACACACTGTTGGAAACAGCCTTAAATAGTCCACACAGGAGATTTTCTTTTTTCCCCCCCTCAGATACTGTCTTTTTGCCTATTTTGCTCTCCATAAGAGTTTCTAAAATATGTGTACTGCTGAAAATACGTACTCTAAAAACTTTCAGCATCACAGAGAGGCAATGAGACTTTCAGTTACCCAGGTATGGGGTTGGGCAACTGGTTCTCCTGGATGGCTTTAAATAAAGTCAGTCATGCGTTTATACATGTATAAATTTAATAAATTGTACACCCAGTAACACACTGAGGTTTTGGGGCAAGGCCTTTGTTAAACACCAGTTGTCACTGCTAAAAGATCCTTGTGTTGGATACAGGAATAAGGCTACAGGATTCCAGCAAGTACCTTGCCTCTTTGCCCAAAACATTGATTATTTCATTTTAAATGTATTTATCTTACTTCTCTTATTCTCAGTCAATGACAGGGTGAAAGAGATAGGGCTAAAGTGGCTGCCCTGTGAGTTTAAATGTAACTGATTCCCTCATGCGTCTACTTCACGGCTGGGGCAGAATAAAACTCTGAAGATAAGCACAAATTACACCAGCTGGACCAGATTTGACTAAATCAACAAGCTTCAGCCTGAAAGAATCCACCAACTGCTTCGAATTATCCATGTCTTAAATATTTATGAGACACACGCTGAGGAAAAAATAAATAAATAAATAGTAGTCCAACTTGTACCCTGTCAGGTCAGATTATCTTAGTTACACCCTTGAAAAGGTGAACTGACCCACTAGTACCTAAAAGGGATTATTCTGGATTTATATCATGGCCCCTCCACCGCCACCTTCAGCACTTCTCTCCAAAACGTTAAAAGCCGAGTGTGGCAGGAGGCAGGTCTCTGGTGAGCGTGGGCTGATGAACAACAGCAAATGAGATATTCCCAATTCCTTTTTTTCCACATTTGTAGATCACGAGAGGCCGAGGTGAAAGTTTATAACAGCAATTAGAAACCCCACGGCTGCAAGTGTTTTATAGCACTGAACTTCTCGATCAGCCAATCGTTCTCGTTCAAAGTTTTTCCAAGGACGTACCAATAAAAATTATCACAATAAATTATAAGAAAAAAAAAAAAAAACAAACAAAAAACCAAACAACAACAAACCAACAAACCACCTCTGCTGAGCCATCGCAGGTCCCAGGGTCAGGCTGTTACAATCCCAGAGTTACTTTGGCTTTAAAAATGAGCACCGAATTCCAGGTTTAAACTGAGAAACAAAAACAGCAGGGATTTTCTCTAGCATTGAGGCACTTTGGTATTAGTCAGCTTGCAGATCAGCACTGATAAAGAACACGTGAATCTCTTTAACCCACTAGTACGAACCAGGTCCTGGGAACATTAACACAATGAAAGAACTAGAAAGCAACCAAGGGTTCCACAAAACCAAGGGCAAAGGAGCGAGATGAAGTATAAAAGCACAAGATAATAAAAGGGTTGAAAAGGAAGCAGTACAGGATTATGCTCAGGCTGTGCCTCGCTGCTGTCCCAAAGCTCAAGGGGTTTGTGTTTATTGATAGCAATGCTCAACCCAAGAACACCAGCATAAGGGCCCAATCCTGCCACCACTAGTATGTTGAGCTTCAGCAGGCTACGTGACTTAACTCTCTGCAGGATCTGGCCCCCGACGACCTCTTCATGCCAACAATCTTTAAAGAAATGGGATTTTTGCCATGGGCTTCAGTGGAAGTGAGAGTTGGAGTAGCTCCAGCAACAGACGGGAGGGCTGCCCCCTTCTCATTTCCCCAGCTCCAGCCCCGGACGTGAGCTATTTTGGATCTTCCCTAAAGCAAAGTCTGTAGAATTCCAGGAACTAATTGCCTGGTCATTTTGTTATTAAATACTTTAAACCATTTTCCCAGCCTGTTCTTCAAAGAAAGTCTTGGGCGATGCAGATATTTGAGTGGCTCACGGTGACAGCCAAAGAAAATTGAAATAAGGCCATTTGTCTCAAGAGACAAAGGGAGAGGAAAAGAGAGATGAGTGATGCTGTCCCAAACTTGGGTTACCTTCCTACCTTCCACCCTCTGAGGCTCAGCTTGGTTAATCTGATTCTGCTTGCTGGGGATCAGGGTGGCTTTGCCTGAACCCCTGTCACCCGCCGAGCAGAGCATCAGAAGCGACCTGCAACCACGTACTGATGGTGAAACCTAGATCCTGTGGGCAACCTTACCCAACCCAACGGGACGCTGGTGAGGCCACCTCACCTTCCAAAGAGAGAAAACAAGTGTGGGAGAACATTAGAAGAGAGAGGGGAAAATCAGCCCCAGCCAACACCCAATCTCCCCCCAACTCAGCCCCCAGCCTGCTGAATGAAAACGAGCGGTCTCAACAGACACCCAACGGTGTGAGGAAAGATGATGGAAGAGTAAAGCTTCACTGGAATGTGCAGAACCCCTTGTCTGAGCTGTTTGCACAGAGAATTAGCTTTCATGTGCACACGTGTGCGTGCGCACGCAGACGCCTCGGCCAGGAGAGACAATCCCGTTCGCTCATTCTACGCTGTGCTACGAACCGTCCGCGGCGGGAGAGGAAACGGCACTGCCCCAATCAGGGACCTGCAAGCATGGGAATTAGAAGCAGAAGGGGCACAGCAGCCAGAGAACACATCCTCTGCTCCCAGCTTCTGCTCTTGCCTCAAACAGCGCATCCACGTGAGGTTTTAGTGTCAGAGAGCAGCACTTCGCCAAACTTCTCATGTGCGACTGCTCTTCAACCAGGGGAAGGTCCCATCCCAGAGCCCCCTGCCCCTGTTGCTGAATTGCTGCTGGGAGATTTCATGCCATTATCCCTAGTTTATTTTATTTTATTTTATTTTATTGGGGGGGGGAGGGGGTTGGTGGGAGCTTTGCACAAAACAATCAAGCTTCCGGACAGAAACCAAAGCAAACTGCAAGCCTGTCTGCAAACCTGAAACGACAACAAAACCAAGCGCTTCTCCTGGAATAAAGCAACTAAAAACCCCAAAGAGAATTCCTCCAGCTCAAGAGATCCTCTCCCTCTGGAAGAGGAGCCATTCCAAAACACACTCAAGCAACTGCAATTTTCTATATTACTGGGGAGGCGTGGGGAGTGGTGGGGAGGGTTGAGTGGGGGGAAAGGAAAGCCAACAGAGATATACCTGCCTTAAACCAACAGCGCTCTCAAAAGTTGCCCAAAGTTTGCCCGAGGCTAAAGCGATAAACCGAAGGAGCTGGCGCCGGGGGGCGAGCCGGTACCGCGGACGCGGTGCTCAGCCGCGCAGCGTCCCGCCGGGAGCACTTACCGCGGAGAGGAGGCAGCCGAGCAAAGGCACCACGACACCCAGGACCGCGTACTCCATGCTGCCAGCGCCGCAACAGAGGACACCCCGCACCCCAAAGTCCCAGCGCTTCGGCGGAGGCTGCGGACAGCGCGGAGCTCCGCTCCCCGCACCGGCCTGAGCGCATCCAAGAAGAGAGGGAGGAAGGAGGGAGACGAGGCGNTCTCTTCCTCCTTCTCTTCCTCCTGTTTTTCTTTTTTCCCCTCTTTCCCTTTTTCTCCCCCCATTTTATTCCATTTTCATTTCTTCCTTTTGTCCTATTGCTTATTTTTTCTTTTGATTTTATTCTTTTTCTCTCTTACCTCTTTCTTCCACTTTTCTCTCATATTTCTTATATTTCCTTTTTGCTCCTTCCTTTCTCCCTTTCTCCCTTCCTTCCCTTTCCCCATCTCTCTTTTTTCTTTTCCCCTTCTATCCACCCCCATTTTTCTTTTTTCCAGTTTCCTTATTTCCCCTTATTTTCACCATTTTCCCCTTTTTACTCCTTGCCCACTTTTTATGCCTTTTCACCTTCCCCTCCCCTTTCTTCATTCCCCTCTCCCCCTTTTTTATTTTCTCCTTTTCTTTCAATTCCTTTTTACTTCCTTTACTACCTTTTCACCTTTTA
>VXBJ01000248.1:1209296-1330448 GCA_013400055.1 Nycticryphes semicollaris | reverse complement strand
GAAGGAGGGAGACGAGGCGACCCCACCACCGTTCCGCACCGCCCCGCGCTGCTCCGCTCCGCCGGAGCCTGCCGCGCCACCGCCCCCGGCCGCCTCCCTGCGCGGGGCGGGGCGGGCCGGCACCGCCTCCCGCCCGCCCCCCGCCCCAGGTGCAGGCGGGCCCGCGGAGAGGCTGCGCGTCCCGGGGCGTCCCCNCCTTCCTTCCCTTTCCCCATCTCTCTTTTTTCTTTTCCCCTTCTATCCACCCCCATTTTTCTTTTTTCCAGTTTCCTTATTTCCCCTTATTTTCACCATTTTCCCCTTTTTACTCCTTGCCCACTTTTTATGCCTTTTCACCTTCCCCTCCCCTTTCTTCATTCCCCTCTCCCCCTTTTTTATTTTCTCCTTTTCTTTCAATTCCTTTTTACTTCCTTTACTACCTTTTCACCTTTTATTTTTCCCCCTCTTTTTTTTTCATTTTTATTTTTTTTTTTAATCATTTCAATGGGATGGAAAGAAAAGGAAGCTGAGGAAAGCAGCAAAGCTTGATTTTCCATTTTCACCCACCAGCCCATGCAGTCACTATGGGATTCTTCCAGCTCCACAGCGAGAATTTTGCAAAAGCATCTAACCTCTTTGCAGGGCCTGGGGCTCTCTGCTGGATTTGGCCCTGAGAGGGTGATGGGAAGTGATATTATTAGTAGGGGTAGTAGTTAGAGGCAAAGGAGGTGTCCCAGTATTGCCCTGAGTTCTACAAGTGGATTGGGTTGTGCTGGGAAAGTGACCCAGCACTGCTGGGGGAGGAATGGATGGTTGGGGCATTTGGCTTCTTCTGAAAGCTGCTTGGTTGGAAGGGCTTAGATGGACCAAAGTTTGCATATCCCAACCCGATTCAGTAAATCTCTATGTCCTTTTCTGTCCTTGTCCCCAGGAGAAAAAAAAAAAAAAAAGAGAGAAGTTCCAAGGTGCAGGTCAGTGACATGATATTTCTGGATTTCTCATTTTGGAAGAACATCTCAAGACCAGCATGACCTGCATTTTTGATGCGAATGCAGCAAACCCTCCCTCCTCTCGCATGATACGGAGCATTTCACTTCATATTAAGGGCAATGCTCTTTTCCTCTGAAGAGAAGCCACAGGTATAGGCTTGTGTGAAAACCCAAATGAGTCTTACAAATGAAGCTAAGAAGAAGAAAAATAATATCCTCCTTTGCTGTTCTTTTCTCCTGCTAGATTTTCAGGCTTAAGCAGATGGACAGATTTGTTGGCTTTTAAACCACCTGCCAAGGAGAGAACACAAAATCCTCATATTTGGGAGGTCCTAGAGATAGCTCCCTAATTCCAGGCTGTTCAATTTACTGGCACAACCAGGAAACATGCCATTTGTAGAGAAGGGGCTTAAGAGGTTAAAATCCTGGAGTTATATCCAGTCTCCAGCTCTCTTTAACAAATTGCTTAAACATTCACTTTTTAAAGATAAAGTGCAAAGGATGAGAAAAACCAGTTTAGTATCTTTTTTTTCCTCTCTCTATGGAAAAAACTTGTGCTCTTGTGAGTATTTGAAGGACTTCCCTCCCCCAACTTTTTTCTTTTGTATTTGATGTGAAAAATCCCAGTCCTATCTCTTGTTTCTCATTGCAGGCCTGATGGTGGCTTCTAATTGCCAGTGGAAAAAGAGGGACAAGATGTTAATTACATCAATTAGTTGTAGAACGATTTGAGCACGCAACAAAGCTATATAAAGCTCAGTTCAGATCGTAAAATGACAAGGGAATGGCCGATTAGCTGGCCACTACATCTTGCAGATAATAATAGCCACTTTATCTCTGCTTATTTCCTTTATTCCTGCAGCACGAACGCTTTCAAGTAGCCTGTTAAGGACAGATTTTGCCTGGGCAGGGGGAGAGGTGAAGGTATCAGCAGGTTTTGCTCTTTAGTTTCTTTCAGAGAGCAAACCTGAAGGTTTTGTGCTTTTGTGATTTTATAGGAAACGTCTCAACCACTTCTAAGTGGGACAACTGGCCCTGCAGACTGCACCGGATGGTGGTCCAGGCAGCCTCATGTCCTGTAGGCATCCAGTGAATGCCACGGTGCTGGGAGCTTGATTTGAACCCAACTTTGCGCTCATTTCATCCCACGCTTCCAAATGTCACACTGCCAGCGACCACACATTCCCTTCTCCATGTGGCTTAAGATTTTGGATCAGTCCCTCATTTGCAGGCTGAAAAGCTTCATGCTCTCTGGCCTGGAGCCTGTGCCATACCTTTGGCATCCTTTTTTTGCCTGCTTCTGTACCTGTTCTTCACCCTGTGTCTCCTCTCTGGGACAAGGATGGGAGTCAGCTGGGTTCAAAACATTGGTGCGCTGTGGTTTTAGAGTGGCATAGAGATGGTCATGGTTTAAACCTTTATTTTTTGCCTTCAGTGGGTGAGGACAGGAGTATTTCTACGTATTAATTTGACTTCCTAATGTATTAGAATACCAAAATGTATTTTCCCCAAAGGATGGTTCCGTTTTGAGTCTACCTCTGTGTAAATCCGTGCAGATACGCTGTGGGAGATGTTGCTCATAGAAAGGTTAGAGTTGGAAGGGACCTTAAAGATCACCAAGTTCCAACCCCCCTGCTCTGGGCAGAGACACCTCCCACCAGACCAGGTTGCTCAAAGTCCCATCCAGCCTGGTCTTAAACCCTTCCAGAGATGGGGCATCCACAACTTCTCTGGGCAACAGGTTTCAGTGCCTCACCACCATCACAGTAAAGAACTTCTTTCTGGTATTCAATCTAAATCTCCCCTCTTCCAATTTAAAGCCGTTACCCCTTGTCTTGGCACCACACAGTACTGGTACCTGAACCGGTAAATAAAAGCAACTGGGGTGTTTCCTCTGCATGTTTTTTCTTCTCTGCCCCTGGCAATTAGAAAAACAAAGACTATTAACAGTAGCCTCTAGAAGGACGCTATTTAAAAGCTGATTCATATGGCAGTTTGCTGAAGGCTGGATTTGCTGTTCTGTGCCCTTGGGGTTATGTTCCCCATTTAGCTTTCCCTCCAAACCCAATACAGTGCATCTGTTCTGCTTTCCACTTTGTGACTTTTTATTTAAATAAAGTAATAGCATCACATTCCATAAACAAACTGTGAAATGCATGTCCATGTATTCTTTGCATTGGGATTAGAGACAAGCAAACATTGACTGTGTTGTTTTGCAAACACAACAATTACATCCACCTACAAGACTTCATTATTTGCAAAATGTAGCATAAACAGTTGGTGGTTTCCTGTGTTTTAAGTCTCCTTTTTTGTTTATCAATTAGTAGAGGAAGGCTTTCAGGTTTAGTGGATCTAAGATGATTTTCCATTCCGGCTCTCCCCCCTGGATTTCTTTTTGTAGGTCTCCCCTAATTTGTTATGAATGCATTGGACCAGGCCTTGAGCTGGTTTAACCAGCATCGCTCCACTGCTCCGTAGAGAGAGCTCTCCATTTACTCCAAATATTTATCCAGTGCAGTCTCCTACTTCAATGTCATAATGAATAAATGAATTTAGCAGCCTTAATTTTCAAAATTAAATTCTGTTGATCTGTGCACCCATTTCTGCCAAGAAATACAGGTGTTCACAGCTATGACCAACCAAAGGGATTCAGTAGGACGTCTTGACTGTAAACCTGCTGGGACACTTAACCAAAGCTACTTTCCAAGTCTTTAATTGCAAAAAAAGAGATCTTAATACCATCTGTAATTCAGAGCAAAAGGCACTCCGCAGAGCAACACCAGGAGTGGAGAATGTGAAATATTTCATTCTCCAATTTATTAATTAAACTTGGCAGGTGAGGCATTTAAATTTAAGCAGCTTCATGAGAAGATATTGGGTACTAAATGACACTTCATTAGGAAAAAAAAAAAA
This sequence comes from Nycticryphes semicollaris, assembly GCA_013400055.1. NCBI lineage: Eukaryota > Metazoa > Chordata > Aves > Charadriiformes > Rostratulidae > Nycticryphes > Nycticryphes semicollaris. The sequence goes on along the minus strand of VXBJ01000248.1, from coordinate 1,326,567 downwards.
AAAGAAAGAGCATAGCATAAGGCAATGGCTGTTAGTTGAAAGCAGGAAAATTTAAAAGAGGAATGAGACTTCCCACCTCCTCAAATTAATGGAGGTGATTAAGGATTTGAAAAAAACTCCACACAGTTTAGTGTTCTCCATCTCTCTGTGGTTTTTTGTAGTGACTGCTGGGTGCCTTCCAAAGAAGACAGGCTCAGGACAGGGCAGCTGAACAAAATACCACAGCCTGAGAGGTGCACGAGTATGGGCTTTATCAGACCCTTCTAAGCTTAGAGAATGGATGCAGTTTATTTAGTGGTGGACGTTTAGAATTTAAATATTGCCCCCTGAGCACATTTTGTCTAATCTATCTTGCATCCTTTGGGATGAAGTGACTTGTGCCCTTGTCTCTATGGACTATGTTGACCAGATCTCAACTGACTAAAGATAGTTCTTATGACAAGCATGAAATGCAGGTGTTTGTAGGTAGACATCTACAGTCACCACTTGAAGTCAGCCTATATCCCTAAAACGTCTTTGCTGAATGATTTTCTTGGCAAACACAAACAGCTGATTCAGTGTAGGTAGAGCTTCAAACACCCAGCCAAACCTGACTTATCTCTGTCCCCACCATTCACAATTCAGATTACTCTGTACCAAGCCCAGCAAAAAGAGCTAAGGATCAAGGCCATGATTCTTCAATTAAAAAAAAAATAGCATTTCAGGTGTATTCGGGGAGATATTATGTTATGGTGAAAAAGCTTTCAAAAGTGAAGAAAGATAAACAAGGTGCTAAAACTGAAATGAACTGTCTAATGTATTTGTATGCAGTTGTCAGCTTTATGAACAGTCCATAAAATATAGACTATAAGCCCATTTTATAGCTTACATATAACTATCAAGACCAGAGAAGTTAAAACAACCGAAACACTAACCAGTGAATGAATGATGAGACTGACTGTAGAAAAGCCACATTTGGTTTCACAACAGCAATTGCACAAGCCAAAAATAATGGGAAGGGACAGGTTTTCAGCTGGTGTAAATAAGCCATATCATATAATTTCGTAACATACCATATCATATCCATGGGATTTTCTGGGTTTTTTTTTACCATCTGGAGGTCTAATCCTCTGAATATACATTAAACTTACCTTTTATTGAAATAGTATTGCACTATGACGTTATTAACAACCATTATTAATTTTTATATCTGGTATTTTTTTTAGTGCCTGCAGCCTCCAGTTGTGGGTCAGGTTTACACCATGCTGTACTAAGGAAGAAAAAGGTTTTACTCTGCCAAGCTTACCTTAGTAGTAAAATGCAAGACACAGAAGGTGGGCTCAAACTCATCAAGGCAGTACTGTCAGCATGATAGGTTAGAGGTTACAACACTGTTTCCTGGTCTGTATTCCTTTTTTTTTTTTCTTTTTTTCTGACCAAAGAGTATACAAACAGCCTAATGTCCTTTTAAAAGTTATGAGTTTTGAGTGGTACTAACCACACTTTGGCTGGAAGCGCTGTGGGCATAAGTATAGGTGCAGTTAAGTCCTCTAATCTGTTATATAAATGTTTATTGAAGTCTTCAACATGTCACTGGGATTTACTCACTTTTTTTTTTTGTGAGCAGAGCAGAAGAGATAACCCATAGGATCTCAGTAAATGAGACCATTAAAGAAAGGGACACAGAGAAATATTGCAAGCTTTGATTAAGAGAGAAAACTTAATCTTAACACTGCATTTACTTTATGCACAAATCCAGCAGACATCACTTGTCATGCTGAGTTCGACCACCAGGAAAGATAATGTTTTTTGAGAATGTGTTCTCTCCATTCACTTGCCTTAATTGTGATCCTAATTCTAAATACCTCTCCTGTAAAGCATCTTTCCTCCAGTTACCATCTGCTTTGAGTTCTCTCCAAGCATCAACCCCTTGTTCCATAAATAGAAGTCAACCACAGAGGTTCCTTAAAGGCAAACATTCATCCCTTGGAGCAGAAATCATAGAATCATAGAACGGTTAGAGTTGGAAGGGACCTTAAATATCATTAAGTTCCAACCCCTCCTGAGATATGCTGGATTGCTCTCCAGGCTCTTCTGACCAAACTGACCAGCTCTTCAGTGATTGCTGTCGGACTTTAGACAGCAACGTGTCAACTCTGAGACTCAGGTGCCTGGATCTGAAACTAAATCCCACCCAAGGAGTTTGGTGACTGGTTATTCTGAGAGCCAGAGGAGAAGCTCTTGATGGTCCCTGTTCATCTCCTAGCTATGTCTCTGCTGCTCAGTGGAGCACAGAGAATTGTGAACTAGCTACCTGGTTAGGACAGCAGCACAGTTCAGTGGGGTGTAGCCTTGTGTGAAGATACTAGTGCAGCCCTAGGAAAAGCCTAAAGCAAGTTGACGGCCACCCAGCAGGGCTAAAAGCTCAAACCTTCTTTCCTTTCTGTCCCCAACAGTTACCCAGTGGAGCAGTTCTCCTAGAAATCTCCATTTGGCCAATGATATGGACTCATAAAGCTATGAGAGGAGCAGAGGTGGATATGTGAGAGCAGAACCTGAAACATCTGAAGAGCATGAGTGAAATATACCAATTAAAAGGATCTACTTGATACAAGCAGACTACAATCTTGTCCTTGGTCTCTGTGACAAGGGCAAATTATCCAGCTCCTGTTGCTCACCTCACTCTGTAAGCTAAAGATAGTAGTAATTACCTACCAAACTCCCAGGAGAGTTAAGGATTAATTGCTTCATAGTACTCAACATTTATTTTCACACAATCAATGCCACTGGGAGCAGAAAAATAAGCTTTGCAATTACTATTACATATCCACAGGGGAGCATTCACTCACAAAGTCCTTGGGTATACAGTTTTCTTAAAAATAATTTTTAAAAGCATATCTTATTTACTTTTGGGCAGAAAAAAAGAAACTCTTTGGGCTCAGGAATAAGGAAAAAAAAAACCCAGCCCTATGCAAACAAATGAGCAAGAACTTTCTCTGAACTCAAGAGGGCAGTCTGCTGGAAATAGAATGAATTAAGGTGAGTAGAAAACCATGCATTATTAAAACAGCACTATTTACACAAGGAATACAGTAAAACCGCTCCAGGGTACATGATGTGCTAAAGACAGGGAGGATATAGGGTGCCTGGCTCTCCCTCCCTACTTTCTCCCTAGAGCTTTGCAGAGCAAAGGACGAGAGAGGAGGCAGTAACGGCAGTGGTATGTGTACAGAAAACTGATAAGCAAAATACCTAGCATCACTACAAACATATCTCTTCAGATAAACTGTGTCCAGGGGAGGCAGGTTTCCTCCCAGGTCCTGACCACCATGAAGAAGCATTTCACTGGCAGCAGAACCCTCACGAAGCAGGGCACCCAACTTCTTGATTGACATCAGAGATTACACAAGCTAAAAGCTTGGGCTAAAATACGACACTCTATAAAGACTGAGATAAACGTTCACCCTTATCATTAGAGGATGTGACACAGCTCATGTTTTTGTGGAGGAGGAGGCAGGAAATGGAACATTTTACACAGCCTGGTCAAATACATGACAGAGCTTCTCTGTACAGAGAGTATTTGCTGCTGGTATCCATAGATCAAACCCCAAGGAGTTTCTGATTGGGTTATGAGAACCGCTGTGGCCAGTACCAGGAACTATGTTTAAGACCTTACCAGCTTAAACAAGGAATTTCTATACTGTACCTGATTTCTGTGATATGTGTGGTTTTACATTGTAAATAAATGTTGCAAGTCATGGTGTAAACTGACAAGTGTGATACACAGTGAATAATAGATTTAGGGCTCTTTCAAGCTCCCCAGTTGTACTGGTTCTGGAAGATCCCAGCTTTCATCCAACTCTGCCTTTCCCAGCTGTGGACAAAATCTCCAAAACTTCTGAAAGTGGGTTTGCCAGGATCCTGAAACTGGTTTTGAGAAGTCTGAACTGCCACGTTTGTCTCAGTAGGAATTAAAGTGGAAAAAGATGACACTTCAAAAGTGAACATTGTCCATCCAGTTGGTGGGGGCACTGAGTGCTGGTGCCCTAGGGGAACACTGGACTCAGATTTACAGGTAGCCAGACCCTGAGAGGGAGGTGGAGAGTGGGAATCAGTGCCCAGCAGAGCATTTGTGGCCACACTGCAGAGAACTATTTTATTTTTTAACACCTGCTGGACTGAGTTTCTTTCTCCTTTCCAAGTTCAGCCCCAGCATAAGGAAAGATCAAGCTGACATCCACATACACCAGGATGCTTGTTGGGATTTATCTGTCACAGGAGCTCCTGTGATTTTTATTCTTTAATTTTCCACTCCTCTTCCAAAATGGAGTGCAAACTCCGTCTGCCTTCATTCCCCTATTTTGCATGCAATGAGGGAGCTCTTCCATCCCAGCCCACAGCCGCCTTGGTCTTTTCAGCTGTGTTCAATTGCTTCCCCAGGAGTGGTAGGCTTGGTTGGTGGACGGCCAGTCGTGCAGTACACCCAGGCCCTTGCAGACTCATCCCTAGCAAGCATGAGTTGGGCAAACAGCACAGAGATCACCAGGTCTCACTGGATCCTGGGCCTCAGTGATGGGGATTAAGGAAAGGGGAATACAGCCCTTTCTTTCACCCCTAAACCGAGTGATTTTTTTTGCAACTCAGTTGGAAGGCAGCTGGGTCTGACACTTGCTGGCTTTCTATCATATGTCTCAGAAATCTGGGTGCTTAAAAAAGAATAAATAAAAAAAAATAAAAAAAAAAAATCAGAGACTCTCTGAATGGTTACCGTGAAGGTATCTGCAGGCTTGGAGGACTCTCCTGTGAGTTCATCATCTCACACCCCAGAATAAACCTGATATCACTCTCATATTAGTGGGGAATGAGTTTCTACAGCCCCCTGATTTTATTTTTGGCAGTTGATGAACACTTTTTGTAAGACCATTGATCTTTCTTCTGTTTAGCTGGGTTATCCCTCATTTCCAACTCAAACCTGCTACTCAAAATCCTTCTTGCAGGAAATGAGGAAAGCTCTGCTTGTTTCTTTCTGCTCAGAGTATATTCTCTCGGAGAGAAAGAGTCCATCCAAGTGTTATGGTTGGAGCTTTTCCTCCTTCCCTTCTTACAGTTAGGGGTTTATGTCACTTGCTTGACTCCCTCATCTGATGCCTTTCTTAAATATCTGCTGCCTCCAGGACGCATTTGTGTAAGAAAATTCAGCATCCTCACTGCATGTTAGCAAAACATTACATCTACTAATAGCGAGAAGTGTTATGTTCCAAGTCCCTTCAATGCACGTGAAAAATAAAACTCAGTTTCTATGGGGAATAAGAAATGACAGTTCGTTCTCTTGAATGAACATTGTCTAGGAAGAATTTGTTTGACATAAATGTAATTTTCCTGATCATTTTTGTGTGGGTTTTTTGGGTTTTTTTTGAGACAACCCTTCTTTCCTTACAAGCAGAAAATGGTCTCGTGCCCCAAATCTTCCAGACTGACTATACAAAACAGGGAAACCCTCTTCTAATCCAGGGATATTTGCAGATGAAATCATGTTAGATTTAACTGGATTGGCAACAACAGACTTTCCATGTTCCTGTCATTTTTTGACAGTATAAATGCCAACGACATGATGATATTCCAGAAGCCACCATGTCCCCAGAGAGGTCCCCTTCTCATTTTCTGTGTTAAGAGAGGAATAACAGCAAAGGAGTTAAAGCGTATGGCATTACTTTGATGCCTGTGAATTGCAACCATCTCCAGGAGGTTTGGCACTGGATTTTTCAGGGAAAAAAGGATTTTTAAACTGTGGATGCTGCTGTAGGTATCTAGAAAATATCAGACATATACAGACATGCTTCCCATGCAGAGCTAAACATTATCCAAAAAGATGACATAAAATACGTCAAAGGAAGTGAAACATCAGGCTCCAGTGCTTTTGAGTTAAGATAATGGTATTGAATTTATTAAGGTTTCCCTGATGTGTATGCTCTGTGCTGATGTCTTCTGTATTACCTGGTGACTCTGAAAAGGATTTCCTACAGAGGTGACTGGCCTTTCTGAAGGGCAGAAGAGTTTGGTACTGGATTTTTGCCTTCCAGGTCCTAACGTTGCCATGCGTTGGACTCATTCCTCATGTATTAAAGGCTTGGCATAGCCCCAGTGAGGTTCACTGGAGTTGAACGAAGTTTTATTTGCTTCAACAAAAAATATGACCCTTGGCATTTATAACATCAATCTTCTCCCTGAACGCTACCTTATCTCACTATTTACACTCACTCTGCTGTGGTTTTAAAGTGTCTTCTTTTCTGTGTCCACCTCTTGGATTGTAAACCCTTCAGAGCAGAGCAGTTTTTCATACTTGTGTTTCATGCTGTGTCATGCACATCTTGGTCAGCAAATAAGCACTTCGGCCTGGAATAGCAAAGCACAATCACTCACCCTCCACAATTTCATGCAGGGTGGGAGTGGTATATGTGTACTGGTTCATCCTGGGCTGGAGATAGCCTGAAAACTGGGCTGTATGCATCTGGTAAAAGAACAAATATTCTAATGCAAACATTGAGGACAGCTTCAAGCACTTGTGGTTACGCTTATGGAAAATTTTGTCCTCAGGTACCCAAGTTTTTGGTCACAGGTAAGACAGGGAACTGACACTTCTACTATGAAGACAGGCTAAAAGAGTTGTGGCTGTTCAGCTCGGAGAAGAGAAGGCTCCAGGGAGACCTTATAGCCCCTTCCAGTAATTAAAGGGGGCCTACAGGAGAGGTGGAAAGGAACTCTTTATCAGGAAGCATAACGACAGGATGAGGGGTAATGATTTTAAACTGGAAGAGGGGAGATTTAGATTAGATATTGGGAAGAAACTGTCTGCTCTGAGGGTGGTGAGATGCTGGCACAGGTTGCTCAGAGAAACTGTGGATGCCCTGTCCGTAGATATGTTCAAGGCCAGTTTGGATGGGACTTTGAGCAACCTGGTCTAGTAGGACGTGTCCCTGCCCATGACAGGGGTGTTGGAACTCGATGATCTTTTCTATCTCTATGATTCTATGACTCTATGCTGACCTCAATGAGATCCTGCTGTCTTCAGGCATTCATAGCAGGCAAGATTCCCAGGAGAAACTGAGGGTGATGGATGTGTGCTGCCCATAAAACAACCCATTGACAAGAGCAGCTGGGATAGAAAACTTACAGTTTCTTTTCCCTATTTAATGCCACTAGTTCTCTGAGGGTGAATTTAAAGGCAGCTGTGCCATATCTTATACTGTTTGGGGAGGTGAGTGGGTTGTACTCACTCTGCAGTGAGTCATCCCCATCTTGTTTAACTGCAGCTTACCAATTTTTGTTTGTTTATGTGTGTGTTCCAAGCATATCTGATTGATGATGCATGCGGCTCTGGGAACTGACTGCATCAAGTCTCCACACTTTCCGTCAAAGTTTTTCAGCAGTATGGGTGGAGACTACAGGATGTAGCATCAGATAGGCAGATACAATTTCACAGTTCTAAAGATGTTCTGATTTACCCATTTATCCATGCCCAGGTCAACCTAAAGTTGTCTGCTACCCTGTGTACCAAGGATGACTATAAAATGTGAGCCTGTAATCAAGTCCAAAATGAAAGCCAGTCTTGCAAGTGAGAAAGTAATAATTCTAAACAATGTAAAGCTAACAAGGAATCTCTTAAGGAATTTGATAATTTTAAACAATGTAAAGCTAACAAGGAATCAGCTAAAGCTTCATTTTAAGAAATTATCCACAGTTAGGGAAAAAAAAAGTAGACTTGTTTCAGTTACTTGGTTCAGTCTTGTTCTAAACTTCAGTTACTCAAATGCTATTGAAGCTGGTGGAGTTATATGAAGTGATTAAAGCTAAACGTTTATTCAAACTGTTTCCGGTCTGGGGACTTACTCTGGATTTTCCTGAATTGGGTCAAAATCGTCCCAGATCAGATAAATAGGACTCTATATGAGAGCAACCAGTCAGGCCCAGACAGGAAGCAAGTGTCACCTAAAAAGGTAGATATAGATAGTGGCTGTTTCCTATTTTCTCTCTGCTGTCAGTACATGCCACACTCATGAGCCACAGGCTAAAAAACCTGCTCTGCAAGGGAAGTGGCTGGTTTTAACTCTTTAACGCGTACAGCATGAAACCTGTTTCACTTGAAGGAGGAGCGATGGCATTTATACCTCCCCTGATAACACTCTTTCCTCCCTGCAGGGACGACTGTCTTTGTCAAGGGCATAGAGCTTCAGCCTTTGCTGAAACAGTCCCGAGCAGAACGAGTTTCACTGCCAGGAAATCCCAGTGCCACCCGCTCCCTTGATTCCCAGGGGAGTCTCTCCACGGTGGAGATCCTCAGTGTGGCCAGGGTAGCAAAACTCAACTTTGTGCATGCTCCATACCACCTCTGCTTTTCATGCTGTGCAAGGCTTGGTCTATTCCTGGACAGCAAAAGGGCCCTGTAATAAAAGTCAGTATTTACACGTTTCTTTAATTGTGGCCACAAAGGCAAGCACACTCCCTGTCAAGAGTCAGCCTGTAAATAGCAAAGTGTTATCGCAGTGCATCACAATTTGCATCTTTAGATAATATTCCAGCTTTACTGGAGTCGCTGTGTCTTTTGTACATAAAAAAAAAAAAAAAAAAAAAAAAAAAAAAAAGAGCATTGCTCCCTTATACAATCTCTTTGTTGGGCTTTCTGGGTGGAATTTGTTTGCTTAAACACAGGCAGACAGTGCCATTTGAGATACCCCATTGTAGCTATGTGAATGTGGCAAACACGATACAGGATCTGCAGGATTTGCAATACATCTGTGCTTTTCTGGACAGGCAACTAAAGCTGGGCAAGATGTAGATATTGTGTCAGAAGTGGTGTTGCTCCTTCACACTGTGCTTGTGATTCTTGAACTTTGGAGCATCATATTATTCACCCAGCAGGTAGAGGGAGGTGATTCTACCCCTCTACTCTATTCTCGTGAGACCTCACCTGGAGTACTGTGTCCAGTTCTGGAGTCCTCAGCAGAAGAAGGACATGGACCTGTTGGAATGGGTCCAGCAGAAGACTGGGAAGATGATCAAAGGCATGGAGCACCTCTCCTATGAGGGCAGGCTGATAGAGTTGAGGTTTTCAACCTAGAGAAGAGAAGGCTCCAGGGAGACCAATATCTGAAGGGAGCCTACAGGAGAGCTGGAGAGGGACGCTTTGTTAGGAAGTGTAGTGACAGGAAAAGGGGTAATGGCTTTAAATTGGAAGAAAGAAGATTTAGATTAGATACGAGAAAGAAATTATTTCCTGTGAGGGTGGTGAGGCACTGGAACCTGTTGCCCAGGGAAGTCCCATCCCTGGGGGTGTTCAAGGCCAGGCTGGACGGGGTTTTGAGCAACCTGGTCTGGTGGGAGGTGTCTCTGCCCATGGCAGGGGGGTTGGAACTTGATGATCTTTAAGGTCCTTTCCAACTCTAACCATTCTATAATCCAGTGATATTATAGTTGTTCATATGTCTCCCCAGACTTTTAACAGTCATTGGAAGTTTAATCACTTGAACCCAGGGATGATGTAACTCATCCTGTAGACATCTGAAACAAATCAGATGAATCCTGTTTGAAAAAAACCTGCCTCTGTCCTTCAACAGTAATGCGGCTCAGGGTTGACTAAGTCAGGTGTAGAAGCCTAGGCTGTAGATTTCTAAAGCTGGGTAACATAGATTTCACTGGAATTCAGGGGTCTGTTGTCTCCAGCTGTGATTAGCTTAACATAAAGAATGTGTGAGACCCATTTATCTGGACCACAATCTAGACCTTTCTCCTTGGAAATTCTCTCATCTAGGAGTGCTTGGTCACAGTTACTGACATCTCCTCCAGGTGTGCCCTGTGCTCTGGTTTTGGCCATGTTGTAGGTCACTTCAGGCATTGAAATTGTATTCTGAATGGAAATCTTGATGCTGAAATGCTCTCAAACACTGCATTATTGAGGGTTGAATTCAGAGAGACAGCACAAGCTGTGACCCAGGACCCTCAATTCAAATCTGGTACAGTGCTTCACTCCAGCTATTTCAGCAAATTGATACTTCTCCTTTTCATCCATTCAATTTGCTTAAATTTAAGGCTTACTTGCCCAATCCTTAAAGCCGGTAAGTGCAATGGTTATACAAATAATAACAATCAGAGCTGAAATTATTTGCTTGGACTGACTTCCAGTTTGAGTTGGGAAACAGGGAAACAATGATCTGTGGGCTCCTTCAAAGCATGGTCATCAGCTTGAAATTCACTTCTACAAGCATGATACTTTGGTTTCAGTGTGTAATGAAACATGATAAATGGTCTTAAAGGCTGTAGATATATTAGTCTAACCCTCTATATTCCATTCATTTCCAAAACCTATCAAGATTTCTCCATTTCTCAACTGAGCTGGGGGAAGTAGAGGCAAATAGCTAAAAAATCCATAATTGTCATTAAACGGATTGAAAAAAAATTATTTTTTTACTTAACCAGGGGTGGATTAATAATCACCTTGTGGAAGGAATCTGAATATTATAGAAACAAAGCCATAAAACCTTGACATGCTAGGTACTTATGATCCTTTTTCACGTGCGTCTCATAGCAGTGATAATATTTGCAGAGATATGCCCTGGAGATCTTCAGGCAGCTTTTATTTTCAGGCATATGAACTTTGCATGTGCTGCAGTGATCTCAGCGTGGCAAAATACTTTGACTGCCTGTGTGACTTCCAGGTCTGCTGCTCAACGGCGTCACAAGGTGTGTCTGCTCAAGGCTCGTTTTCTGGCTCCTGGACTGATTTACGTGGCACAGCAGGGAGTGCCAGGACTCTGCTCTCCCACGCTGGCCAGGCAATCCCACCAGGCTGGGCTCCAGCACTGCAGAAAATTTTCAAGTCCTTCTTATTTGCACAGAAGGTGGTTTAAGGAAAGCATTAACTGGAGCCCAAGAGGTGGCTGGGCATGCAGATATAACCAGCGTTCAAATGCTGGGACTTATCAGCACATTATTTATATTCTCAGGCAATTATTCATGAATATGCCACACTGATAAGCTGGATCAACAGACAAAAACATTGATTACATTAGAAGTACCGGGGAAACCTCACATCAACATGATGAGAAATGAATCCAAAGCAGAACCCACTCTCCAAATGTGTCCAGACATAAGGGAACACAGATTGCATCCTCAGAAGTGGACGTATTTTTTCCACAATGAGCTGAATCAGCTCCTGGAAGATGATCCTGTTTTGATCTGAGCATGGTAGACCACAATCTCCCTCAATTGACAAACACCCACAAGGTGGGTCTCTCCAAAGAAATGCAGTCTTATGTACACTCTCCAAAGCTACTTTAGGAGGTGATAAGTAGATCAGACCTTTACAGCAAAGTGAAAACATGAAGGAAGCATGATGGTCCTGATAATTAATTAATAAATGAACTCATTGGTTGATTACCGTGGGCACATCACCACAATGATGTGATTAGTTTACTTCTTATACCCTACCTGGGTGGTCTGCCAATGTTTTGCAAATCTCTGCCAAGGTTTGAGATGTGCCATATGTTGCCATTTAAAAACAGCTACAATATCTGTCTGGTAGTTGTGATCAGGGGAGGCCATCTGCAAAGGCAGCACTCAAATAGTATGTCAGTGACAATACCATTTCAGAGCGACTCGACATCCTGCAATATCTTTAGTTGTAGCTACATCCAAAGCCACTGGTAACTGTAACCGTGCAGAACAATTTACCATATGGGCATCTGGAAACTGGTGAGGCACCACCAGACATATTTAATTCACATCAATCTCCAGTGAAGTCATCAAAATCATAAAGGGGATGAATATCTCACTCAGACATGGCACAGAAATTGAATCAATTTCAAAAATACAGCCAGTTTTTCATCAAAACCTCCATAAAATCAATCTGCCACTTCAGACTATAGCCCAAAGGCTTGAAACTCACAGAAATTACTCAAATGCAAAAAGAATGTTTAATTGCATGCTCATTTGGGAGGAGAAATGTAAGACTGTCCCTAGATTCATTTTTCAGGCTAATTGAGTAGGACTGAAAGGCCTGAACATCCTCATTTGATGCTGGACTTTAGAAAAAATATCCAACATGGAAATTTGCCTTGTGAAGAAGGCTCTGTTTCAATTATAATTGCCTAAGTAAAATTTAAGTAAGATGTTGCTGTACTGGATCAAATCATGGTCTCTCTGGTCCCAAGGGATTTCTTTGATAGTGACAAGCATGTGGCAGGCTTTTCGAGTTACTCGAAACCTGATGCAAGACATACACTGGGCTGTATCATGGACACAGCTGTTCATATCATGAATATAGACTTTATGGGAAAAAAACCCCAACTCAATGGATATAATTTCAGGTCACAGTAAGGGTAAAACCCATAAGAGCAGGCTGCCAGTGGGGAATGAGCTTTTCAATGTCACGTTCCTTGCCATGTAGCAAATCATAATGGTTTCCTTAATTCATTGAGACCTCAAATGTGAGGAATGTTTGACTGACCTGCTGATATCAGTGCCCGATGCATGGGATCCTCCACTGGGAACAAAGCAGTGTTATTGCATCGTGAACCCATGGCATCCTGGACAAGGTGAGTGGGCCACACACAGGCCATTTATAAAGCATGTTTGATGATTACAGCATAAAATGGGACAGATCTGGTTTGTTTTCAAGTATAAAGAGTCATGAAGTAGTCAGCTCTGGGACAATTCAGCCACACGAGTAGTTTCTTCCTAATCTCCATTTCTTGGTTCTTTTATGTCTGAAGAAGAGAATGTAAATCTTTTCCCTCAAACTCCCCAGTATTTTTAACTCATAGTATTTAACTCTGCATATGCTATTTAAAATCTTGGCTGGCTTCAGTTTCTTGCAGAAATTGGTTACATTGGCTGACTGTGTGGGAAAGCAGTCCTCTGAATCAGCTCGTATTTCAGTGATCTTCATGGATTTAAAGGCCATGGCCATATGGGATCACTAGCTCATCCACCCTCATCTCTTACATAGTATGAGATATGGGATTCACCTCACCATTATTTAAACAGTGAAGTTAGAGATAGACCAGCTGCTCTAAAATTAGATGCTTTCCCTCTGCTCCTTTTACAATCAATGGAAAAGGATTGTACCTTGCATAGGGTATTTCATTCTTCTCTATGATAGATTTTAAATGTAAGATGTGCAAATTACTGGGACTGTGGACTTCTTACAGTGAGTTTACTAAATGGTCTTTGGCTGAGGCATAGCTCCTACAAAGGTGAGTACTTTGTGGCTGAAAGTTGCAAGAGATGGAGAACCCACTACTTTTTTTCTTCTGCTACTTATTTCTCACCCTTGTTATTAGAAACCAAACTCCAAAGGTATTATTGAGTGAATTGACATTGCCTATAAAGGGAACCTTGTGTAAGTAGCTCAAGGGGAAATACGTGCCTTGAAGTAAGATGAATCCATCCCCATTCCCTGTTTCTGGCTGCCTCATCTCCCAAAAGATTGAGAGATCTTCAGATGTAGGTGATAGAAATGACTGTTGATAGGGAAAGATTTCCACAAAAGGCAGAGGGAAGGCAGGGAGCGAGGAGATGTATGTGAAGGGATGTGATAGAAGAATACAAAATGAGTACTGAGAAAAAGTGTAGGAAGAAAAATCAGGCACACTCTGATACTAAAAGAAGACTGATAAAAATGAATGGTGACTAATTTAAATTAGTAAATGGAAGTTTGTTTAATTACAAAGACAATAAATAACCCAAGAAATTAAATGACACCAGATAAATTTAAAGCCAAACACAAAGTTAAGAGGGAGAGCACATATCTGTGGGTGGCATTTATGGATGACCACGTTCCACTGAAAATCAGTGGATAATAGGCTATATCTGCAGCAGCGTTAAATAGAACAAATAGCTCATGCTTCAGAGTACAAACTAATAGCAATGACAGGGTACAAACCAACAAATGGGAGCAAGATCTGTACTCTTACTGGCAGCTTGTTCTGAAATATATAGCATTGGTTGGTGCTTGCGACAGACTTGCCCGTGAAACTGATATTCTTCTCTGTCACATTACGTGAGCGTATTGCAGTGTGAATGAATGGAGGGTTTTATGATGCCTTTTTGGAGTAGGAAGCAGCTACATGGATGGAGAAATACTATGGAAAATTTAAAGAATACACTCACATGTCCTGATTTAGATTAATTCAGATACCACGACTAACTCTTTTTATTGACTGTACAGCTAAATGGAAATATGAACCCTAAAATTTGAGTCATGTGTTTTGCTCTCTTGGATAAAAATGATGTGAGGTTTGTAATTAGGATGTTGAGCACCTGTAACAAATGGTCTGACTAGGGCTTTTAAGGATTTGCCTGTAATAATCCAAGTAGTTAGTAAAGGATGATGCATTTAAGTCCTGGTTCCTAGCCTTAGTCATTGGGCCAAGCTGCATTTTTGGGTATGGAATGAGATATAATACCCAGTGCAGCCAGATAACTTCTACCTGTATGCTTCAATTCTGATGAGGGTATGTCCCTGCTATATCTGAGCAGTTGCCCTGTTAAAAGCATCTGGGTCTTACAGTGGACATCAGACTGAATTTAAACCAATGGTGTGCTCCAGCTGAGTTTAAGGCGGAGCCCCTATCAGTTCATGAAAGTCAGTGTGGTCTGCGGATCAAGTCAAGCTGTTATCCTTCCCCTGTTCAGCATTGTTGAGGTCACTCTTGAAACTGTGTAGAGAGCTCTGCCCTCCTGCACCCCTTCTGACTCAAGGGATGTGAAGAAACTAAAAGGGCTTGAGAACAAAACCACCAAAATTGTCAGGGACCCAGAGCATGTCTCAGGCAAAAATGCTGAAGAACAAAGCACAACACCCAGTCAGACAGTTCCCAGCCTGTATTGATCCCAGCCTGTACTTCCCACACTGACCCACAGAGCTTTGTACTTCCTCATGTTGACCCTCTATGGAGAGGGAGGGGAGAGGGAAGGGAAAGAGGTTATGATTATGTATTGGTTGTATAGCTATCTTAAGATTATATGAATCATATTCCATATCCATAAAGTGTGGAATCATGATGTCTGCAGAGGTTAAAGAAACATTTCTCAGGCCTTGGTTTGGTTAGCATGGAGAGGGAATAGATTAAACCACTTCTTGAGGTCCTTTCTAGGCTTGTTTTTTATGAATCAGCACCCTGAACACTTGCCTTGGCATTTTTGATTTAGCTTGGGTGTATAGGCAGCAATCCTCCAGCTGTCACAGCATGCACTATTGATTTATTAAGCTAAAGTAAATACAATTGAAACCTGAAGATTCATTAAGAGCGACCATTCTGCCTGCGGACTCAATATGTTTTCAAAATGATGCTCTACAACCTCATTAGGGTCTTGTTCACATTCATGGATTCACCTGTCGAGTGGCGAGAGAAGAAATGATGAGTGCACAAAATCGATCCTCACAGCTGATGTCTGATTACTTGGGAATTCAGCATTTGCTTCATCATTCTGGGATTCCAATTTGACACAAGTGAGTTCAATGACTGTAGTGAGGCTCCAAACTAGAAGTATTGATGGGTCAGACACCAAGGAAGGAGGTTAAAAGACACAGGATTCCTTCAGTCCCTGTCTTAAAATTACAGCTGCTAGCTTTGGGTCTTTCCTCGTATGCTCTAACTTGGATTAAAACCATATTCTGATTATTTGTAATAGTGTTCTGGTCTCTTACAATCCCTTGAATAACCTCCCAGCAATTTTCTAAAAGGTATTCACAAAGAGATTTTTTAATTCCTTTTTAAGTAACGTATTTGCTTCTGGATAGATACATGAGTAATCCTCTCTGATGTAGTCTTCCTTAAATCACTTTTAGCATTGCAACACGACAAAAAGATAAATTAAATGTATCCATTTGGATGCTTTTAATTGGCAGCCAATACCAACAGTTCCAGTGAGAAACCTTGGACTGAATTTAACCAAAAGGAATTGCTAAAAGGTTTATGGGGAGAACCGGTATCTTTATTTCAACGTTTCTCTCTGCTCTTTTCCTGGACAGTGGTTGTAAGAGGTAAGTCGGTCAGTTCCATATTGCCAATGATGAATTTCTCTGGTTCTTCCCTCTTCTGTGCATGGTGATCTGCCTGTGATCTCCCTCAAGTGCGCTCTCCTCAGGACTGAGGTTTGCATTGTTTGGGGGAAAAATGTTCAAATGTGATTACAGGTGTTGTGAGCGGGAAGCCAAAGGGAGGTTATGACCCCAGACCATCAGTTGTATGTGGGAGTTGACTCCTCTGCATAGCGGGTGCATAAACGCACACACTACTAAGATGTAAGTAGGCTGTTTTATGCTCCTCAGAGTGAGAATGGAGGATTGATGAAACAACAGTGGAGTCACAGAGAGGATTAAATATGGGAACAGTCAGCCTAAAAATGAGATTCATTCCACATAGCTCTAGACACCAACGTCTAACTTGGTTTCCCTAGAGACCCCTTAGGCTCTGGTTCAATTAATCGTGAAATATGCCAGATGAGTCACACTCTAGTAGCGTCACACCTTATCTGGCATGAAGGATTTCTCTTGATGACGGTCTCGGATAAGAAATGAATGGGAGAAGTAGTCTAAACAATTTCTGAGTCAAGGCTACAGTAAAAAAACTGAATTGTCACCCTTTGAATGACCTGTGAAGTTTTCAGCGGTTTCCACTACGCTGTATGTTTTGGAAGGTGGACTATATCTACATAACATGGTCCTGTGTAGGGTGAACAGATAGTTGCAGGGCAGATGCAGGATAGGATCAATGCAATAGCTGCGGGATAGATGCAACAGGTGCAGAATGTGGCCTTGTTGAGTCCATGTGGCTTTCCAGGATGGCATGAAAGTGGCCAGCAGCAGCCCTTCAGTCTTTCTTGGCTGCTCCGCATCCAGATTCGTCCCTGCTGCCTTGGTGACATGTATGGACTGCATAGCAGAACTGTCTGTGTACACATGGCCAAGGTACTCAGCTGATGGAAAGGGCCTAAACTCAACTTCTAAACTTTGCCCTGAAGTGACTTACGAGAGCTCATACACTCATTTCCACCAACTCTGCTGTGAAGATAGCCCCCAGCAGGGTGACAGAGAAGGCACTCTCACTGGTAACTAATTGAACCTCAAGTTAGATCTTGGCTGAACTGGGAACTCAGGTTTTCTCATCTGCAGAGCAATGCTGATAGTCCTCTCTTTCAAAAAACACCTTGTGCTCTCCAGAGGAAAGCACAAGGTAGGAGCTAATGGTGATAATGACCTGAGTGAGATGGTTATCAGACACATCTTAATATCAGTGGTGAGGGCTGGCTTGTCGCTAAAGGCAGTTGGAGATGCTGTTTGAAATCTCTGCCAGCTCCCCTCTGGGAAGAAGGAGGACAATGCACGTCATTGAATGTCATCTTTACAGAGAAATTACTCCAAAATGAGAAGTCCACAGGGTGCAAGGAGACACTACCAGCAGAAGAAATTCACATTCTCAACCAGTTGGAAGGGAAGGCAATCTGCTTAATAACTATTTGGAGAAACATATATAGCAACGAACAGAACTAGAATACCAGTGAGCTGTGGCAGTGAGCCACTTGCTTTTTATTAGCTCCAGCTTGTTCCCATCTTGTATGGCAATTTAAAGACCTCCAAAAAACCTCAAGGCAATATAATTGCAGAGACACAATATTGGTGAGCTTTAATAAAGGAGCTGGTCATGAAAATCAGTACTCTGGAGGATGAAGCTCAGGGCTTAGCTGAAGATGTTTAGCAGATGAGCAGGATTATTGCAGTCCTTATCCCAAATAGCATATATTTTATTTCACTCTAACAGGGGTGCAAGTAGAGTGGCCAGCCTGTAAGTGTAAATGGAAATAATATTATGATTATGGAAGAGAGAAGAGGTGAGAAGAGCTTGGGAGCCTTGGGGTTAGAGATTCTGGATGACAGTAGAGAATCATTGCTCTCGTTGCTGAAAAAGCCAAAAATCTCGAGACTAGACCTGGAAGAGCATCCAGACAAGGAAAACAGAACCAGGAAGGGTTGGATGGTGAAAGGATGGTAGTCTTTGAGATATGTATTGAAAATAGTGATTAGTTAAGGCCTAGAAGGAGATGTTCACCTGATGTCTGCCACTGAGCTGAGAAACCTCAGCTCTCTTTCTGGACAAGATGGATCTAGTGAGAACAGTCTGTGGAGTTCACTGAATGATCTGTTTCTAAAGCGGCTGTTCAAATCTGAGCAGATGGACAATACCTCAAAATCCCTACTTCTCTCCATGAAATGTAAAGGAAAGCAGGATAACTCTTGCCAAAAGTAGGAGACATATAACCTTAGGTGAGATGCATCTCAAACTAAAGGCTCCTTCTGTGTCTTTAGAGGAAGCAGATCTGCCTTGGGATTGTAACGGGGCACTTTCAGATGTCATCTGGGTTGACACATAAAATCTAAATGTACATGTCTAAGCTAGTGTTTGCTAAAGGGTTATAAGAAACATCATTCCCATTGAAATTAGTTACCTAAGTACCTTTAACTTCTGGGATGAGATACTTGGCTTTTAGGAAATCAGAGAAGTCCCACTTATAGCCTACTGGGAGTGTTACAAGATGTTGACTGCATGAAACAAGAAGTCCCTTGCTCAAACACTTCGTTCTCTCTTATTCTGAGAGCTGGAGCTTTTTGACTGGAATGTTGCTTCAAGTTATAACTTTTTTATTTTAATACCTTTGGCTTTGCACATGCTGAAACGTACTGACATCGGACATGAGCCAGTTTACATTTGGTTTTGTCTAAAGTTGGACATAACGCACACTAAATCTTAATGCCATTCAATAGGAGCATGACATCGAATTTAGGGGAAGAGGGAGTTTTTATTAGTCTCCTGAAACCAGGTAGGTGAAAGAAATAATCTTCTAAGATTAAATCATCTGCTAAGCAGCTATAGAAACTCCGAAAAGCATGTAGACACCATGGATGAAGATATGTAATTTTTCCAGCTCACATTAAAGCGCTGTGTTTAGTCCAGCAAGCTTAACTCTGGTTTTCAGCATGCAACACACGTATACTTCTTAATTATGAGAGTGATATTTTAGGATTATCATGCCTAGCTATGAAAAGTCTGCATTTGTTGCAAAGAAATCTGAGGGGGACATCACCCCTTGTAAACAGTAGAGGGAAAAGTGGAACATAAGCTGCATGAAAACTTTGCCATTGTACAGCTGCTTTTCCTATCAAATTGTACTTGGTTACGAAAGTTTACGATCCAAAAACATTCAGGGACTGGAAGAAACACACAAATGCAAATCCAGCATAGCAGGAAAAAAATGGTTTAGTACTCTGAGGGTAGAAAACCTGGAAAACACAGAGGGTGCCTCGGTTAATGGTTATCCGCTATGTAAAGATCAGCAGGGTGAGCTTAAAAGGCTGAATATTTTTCCCTGTTTTTTTAATGTCTGTTGTGTGAGATCTAGTTTTTTGGACTGGGCCCAAATCTGATATAAATAAATGATTTTGGAAAGCGAGCTGTGAAATCTCTGCCTCTTCTACTAGCTTCTTTCAGCTGCGCTGTTTCAAAAGTCTTACCCTGTGTTAGAATCCAGCCCATGGAAGAGGTCAAAATACTCTGCTGGTATTTAGTCCAACCCATCTTCATTTTCTTGCATTTTCCATGCTTTCCGACTATGGCACCAGCTGCTGGGACAAGCAGAAGAATATAAAAAGATGGGTAGGCTTAAGTTATTTTTATCTCTGCAGCTGTTGGAACCAGAGTCTCATTTAGTGTCTTAGTTTTGTGGATGATCTCAATGTAATTAGAAGGTTTAGGTAAAATTCAAATATACACTTAAAATTCTGGTTATTATTGTTCTCGAATTAGCAATGGCTACAAACATATAATTATGCTAGGTGTATAAATTCATTATGGGAGATAATCCTGGCTTATATTGTTTGCAATAGAGCTGAAAATTTTCTTTTTGCACAAATCCTGTTTCATATCTCTCAGTTAGGGCCTTGAAGGTGTTCGTGCCCAGTTAACAATTAAAAAAAGAACAAAATACCAACTGATATTATTGAATAGTATTTTCTTAAAATAACTGTTTAATTTCTAATTCTGAGTATGATGTTATTAAAATAATATTCTCCATAAAAGCTAAAATAAATGGGTCTGTTGGCATAAAATTGTTTTCCTCCTTTTTTTTTTCTTAAGAAATTAAAGCTTTTGAGATTGACCCAAAATATTTATTCTCCATTTTTTTGGGGTTGGTTTTTTGTTCTTTGGTTTGGTTTGGTTTTGGTACTGCAAAAACCTGAAAATTCAGTTACTTAGTGGTGAACAACAGAGATTGTATCAACAAAGGAACCACCAGAAAAACCCTTGGTAGATAGAGGGAGAAGGGAGAAGACAAGTCCTTGCTGGCTTTCAGACCTTTGGTCTACCCACTAGCTCACCCCACCTCCATGAGACTACTTGCACACCCTAGTAAATATGTCCGTGGCTTGAAAGACAGATATCTTTCAGTCAAATGAATTCTATTTTATTTCTTTAGGTAATATAACCATTCCTGCAAAAACTTTTCAGCTCACCGAGTGTGTTATGCTGTTTCCTGTGAATATGAAGCTTCTTACAGTATTCATACCAGTTTTCTCTCAGAGGGAGAGTGTAATTGCAAACAACTTCTGGTAGTGCTTTCCCCCCACCATTGCTTCTTTGGAATGACACAGCTCTTAGGTGGTGTTCTCACAAACCACGTATAGTCAGATAGCACACCCTCATTCAAAAAATATGAGTAAGCTGTTCTTTCCTACACTTCAGTCTTACATATTTAACCTATCACACGTGTTTGTGTACTCACTTCCTACTCCAGTGCTGCTCTGTTCAGCAAACAAACATTAAAAATAGGTGCGCTGAGAAGGTAAGGGTATCCTTAGGTGATCAGTCTCCAAATCCATGTCTCTTAGGATCTTGTCTTTAATATGCAGTTGCCAAGGAATGGGTCAAGTTTACTTGGTATATTCCCTCAGCCTCCCACAGTATAAGACTTGGATGTGAGATGGAGGTTTGGAGAACCTCCTGAGATAAGGTGGTGTGTTTGTGTGTTTCATGGGTTTGCCTTTTGTGAATATCTCCAATTGCTCTCTGAACTCATGCAACTTTTAACTGCAACCTGCTTCAGACAGTTTCACAGTTCATCATCCCTTTTGTTTAACATCTACTTTTGCTTGTTTCAAACGGGCCACTTGCTGGTTTGATTTGATGCAGAATAATTATCATACAAGAAAATCAGGGAACTTTTGCTGCCTTTTAGTCTTCTCTACCACTGCTCACATCACGCTTGATTTCATAAGAGTCCATCATACCCTCTTCAGTTGTCTCACTGCCAGGCTAGCTACCAGATTATTTATTTATTCCTCATTCAGATGCCATCTATCAGTGATGGATCATCCCTTTAGCGATGGATGAAAAACGTTGCCTATAGCTTTTCTACAGTTCCCATAAGGTGACAAGAATTGCACACAATTTTCAAGATGCCAGCACACTATCAATAGTGCCGTCACAATGCTTTCTATGTTTTTCCTGTATTCCTTGCTTCAGGATTCCTAAAATTTCATTTGCTTTTCTGACTGCTGCTTATTGCTGAAGTGACATTTCCAAAAAAGCATTGCTAACCCGAGACCTCACTTGTCTTGAGTGATAACAGCTGTATCAGAGCCTGCCATCATGCAAGAAAGACCTCCCAGTCTTCAAATTGTAGTCTGGCCCTTCCTGCTGAGGACTGGAAATAAGTGAAAATCACTGTGGCTTCCTGTATAACCAGGTACGTAGGAGGCTGGGGGAAATGAACAGCCCTTTATATGTAACAGAGACAAGGAGCAACATTACTTCATTTTCTGAGTTAGAGATTTTCTTTGCATTCCCCAGTACCGATCAGATAGTGTGGAAGTTCAAATCTGGCCATGTAATTTCCAGCTATAATTAGTGCTGTGAATGCATTTGTGTGAATGCAGGTCCCAGGAAACCCCTAAACTCATTTCGGGACACCCTGTGCTACACAGAGGAAACCCCCATGCAAACACAGCATGGTCCAACCCTGCTAAGTGCACAGGGTGGGTAAGAATATTTCTTTGGAGGTGGAGAATGCTTGTTTAGGAGACTAAAGTTGTTGCAGTGATAAATATTGCTGCATGGAATTGTTTCTCTCTTATGAGTTTTCTATACGTTTATCACAATGCTGGGTAAGGTGAGGGTGGAGGAAGGCTGCCATGGATTTTGAAAAGGAAAACCATCATTTAAACAAGCAGCAGAACCTTCAGTACAAAAAATATACATCTCACCCACACACCTTAAAAAATAAATCTATTATTCAGCAGAGTCAGTAATGGTTACTTTTCTTACATGGAATCCACTGCTGGTTGAAGAACATAATGGTTTTAAAATATGCTCTCATTAGAAAGATACATTGTGATAAAATCCTTTAAATTGTCCCTAGATTTTTATTTTTAAAAAATAAGCTTCACTTATCTTGTATGCACTGGAAAAAATTAAGCTAAGAGGAAAAACCTTGGATTTGATGTGATTTCAAAACTTGTACTGACTAATAAGAAGGAGTAAAGGCAAAATTCAGTGGAAATCTCCTTTCTCCTTTCTTTAGTCAATTTATGTCGAAGATACTACAAGAGACCTCTCTATTGCTTGCCAATGGTTCAGATTGAGCATGAGGGACAATCTTGGCAGGGAGAGATCTTTACAGTGGAGTTGTTGCAGAGGACTGACAGCTCATATGGGCATGGCGCCAGAGTTCCTGCCATGGATGAGGACTCAGAAAAGCCTCAATTCCTTGTTAGTTCAGATACATTTGCAAAAAAAGCTGGAACACTAGTACAAACAGAAGGGGTGGAGCTATGCAGTCCAACAGTAAATGCTCAGATTTTAAAACCAGGAGTCCCAAGTTTAATCCCAAATTCGGGAAAGTCAGTGTTCTGCATTTCATAAAATAAACACTTATATCCTAATTGCAAAACCAAACCAAAACAAAAGAAACCTGGCATATGCTAAAAATACATGCAACTGTCAGCCTTGTGCAATGCAGTTATTAAATTTCTGTCCATGCAATCAGCATTGTTTATATCACTAAATCACATAAACAAAAGACCAACAATAAACACAAAGCCAAACACAAATCATGGGCTTGTTGGCAAGAGGCTGGAATGCAGGCGGTGCCTTTGTTGAAGACACAGGCTACTGAATGACTCCGTGCTGGGAAAAAAAAACAATCCTATTGTGAAATAGAATTGAGGCTCAATTACCAAAATGAGTATCATACACACTGCGCTCTATAGACCTATTCAATAGTAATGTTGTAGGAGAAATTATTTTTCTCCCGTGTAACACTGATTTAACGTTCCACTGAGTTGATGGTCAGTTAATACCCTTAAATCCTCTCAAAAGTCAATGGAGAAATGCTGATTACTTCCAGTCATGGATCTGGTCTCAGTACTTTTCATTACAGGTCCATTTATTTTTATTAATCAGATGGATAGTCTAGTGATCTGCTAGACATTAGGGGTTTACCCTCAGGGGATAATCTTCAAAGCATCCAGTACATCATAGAGAGTATGACCTCAAGCCCAACCCATGGTAATGGAGACTCTCACTCAATGGAGACAAATGGAGCGAGCTTTGAATCCTACCCAGAAATGGTGATTTCAGCTCCCTTTATTCATTAATCATCTGGTCAAAGGACAATAGTTTTAAAGATCTCATTACACACCCAGGAGATGGAAAAAAAAACCTTAGATGAGCATGGGTGAACATTGGCAAAGCTTCTAGGTGCCTGGCAGTAGAGTAACAGAGATAGTGAAGTTCACGATTCCAGTGAATACACTCTCTCATTTGGGAATCAGGGCTAGAAAAGCAGAACAGACATATTGCTAGCGCTAAGACCTCAATGGCTCAGTCAATAGGGCAGGGGAAAAAGAGGTAAAATAATGATTTTAATGATGCCAGGATCAGTTTTATCGAGCATGTTAGTAACAGCCTTTCTTTTTCCTAGCAATGCTAACAACTTTGAGATTAAAATGCAATCCCTAAATCCATCAGTTAATCTGACAAATTCAGCATGAAGACATTAACAGCATATTCAAACTTCATCTTTATCCCTCCACCATTAGGGACTGTAGTTTTGAGTTTGAGGTAAAATAAATGAAGATTGAGAAATAGGATGAATAGAGTTCTGGGTAGCTCTGTGTGTCTGCCAGCTTCAGAGATGAGAGAAGTAAACCAAAACCTTGATACTTCAGGGAAGTCAGAAACATTATCCACTGTATCTTAAGTCAGTTGAAATAAGAAGATGTAGTAATTGGATTCCTGTTGTGATGGTTAATTATATTACATTGCTATTGTCCACAGCTGAGTGTTGTATGCTCCCTTCGTTCTTGGTTCCTGATCAGTGGAAAATGAGTGTAGGGGATTGTTAACGGGATTTCAAATTATGCTCAGATACACCCCAAGATGTTGGTGTCCCTCTGTACAATGAGTCCCACCACAATATGACCTTCTCTGAAGTCAGCCTAACTGGAAGAATGATGTTATTTTATGTACTTTGGAGAAAATCAATGGAACTGACAAGTGAAAAGGGATGGCTTTGCTGATGTGGGATTAAAAAGAGTAGGAGGGACGTGCCTTCAGTTCCTCATTTCACTACAAACTTCCAGTAGTCTTTTGGGGAAGCTGTGTCAGACCAGAGGTGTTTGGGTCCTTCTGACATCCTCAAAACTTCCATTTACACAATTCTCTTCACTCTCATGTCCAACTCCTTCAGGAAGCCTCTAAATCACCTAGAGATATGTTCACAGAATGTATAAACATAAACAATCCTGGCAAAAAAATTCTGGTGCAGCCAGGGTCACTTGCCTCAGAGTGTTTCCAGAGTTAATCAGTGGTCCTTGCAGGTACAACTCAAATCTACCATTGGAAGAATGTAGCACCCTGGCCATTACAGTGAATGGAGTCGAGTGACACCAACCTTCATTTGCACAAAAGCCTCCAAAAGTCTTTGTGGAAGATCTCACTATTACAGGACATAGTGCTAAGTAGAAAAAAATAGGGAAAAAATAATCAATATTATCAACAAGAAATATTAAACTGGAAATGGATTGAAGAGGGGCTATCCAGATCTTACATTCAGAACATCTCATATAATCTGTCAGGCCAACATTAAAATATCAGCCCTATTTTGAAAGTTACAGAATTTCCAGTGTCCAAGCTACATTATTCTGAAAGTCATAAATCATTCTAAATATTGTATTTAGGAGAACAAAGGGATTTTCAAGTTTTTACTGGATGTGAGCTTGAGTCTGGTCAAATTTTTATTTGCACAAAATAAAGCCGAGGCTTCAAACAATCATTATTCTAGTTTTGTTTGAAGTTAGTTTCTATAACGTATTTCCATATGGTAGAAAAACAATAGTTTGCAACAGGTAGATGTACAATATTTGAGTGTAATTTCACTGAATATCTTAAGATAACCTGTATTATGGAAATGCAGATCTAGGGGAGAAAAAAAAGTTAAAAAATTTCAAAGGGACTGAGGGAAATTTGAATATGCATTCTTGCTTTTTTGAAAAACATAAAAGAAAAAAGAAACCAGTGATGTCACTATTGACAGAAAATACAAAATGGCTAAGCAGAACCCATTAACTGCTAACAAAGAGCAGAACAATGAAGCATTCATTGCATTCAGAAGCTGCAAGGTTTGCTTTTACAGAGACCAGGAGTTCATATTAATTCACCAGATTCTGAATGGCCATTGATGTTGAATTTGAAAATCTTCTGAATACAAAAACCTACAAGGAAAGTTAGCCATGAGTATGAGCCAGTGCTCATCTCAAGTTGTGAAACTCACAACTAATGTGGAATCGTTTTCAGAGATTATGGCAAATCTACGATCAGGCGAATACAACTAATTGAACCTCACAGGATAGAAAATGATGCATGCCCATTCTAAAATTGTCAGAGTAATTTGTGGTAAGAAGACTCACAGGGTTAATGAGAAGTGAAAAGAAATTGTGCAGGAATTAAAAAAGGATTTGGAAGAACATCACTAGGTCCACAGGAAAGGATCAGGATTGACAAGGTCTGAAATAACATTTTGGTACAAGGTCATCTCTGAGATGAGCAGTTGAAACTGTTACTTCAATAAATAAAATTAATGCATAAATAGTTACATCAAAATAGTCTGGAAAAAGAATGAAATGTAACTCCAGCCAAAGACGGGTTCTTTAGAGGTGAAATGTAAGACATCACAAAGACTATAACATAAATATTTGTAAATACATGAAGGAATGAATACTTCTATCTGAACACCTATTGAAAATATTACTTTTCCAAAGCCAGTTGAATTCATTTGACTAATGTATTTTCATTTGTACCCTTAAATTTAATGGAGGTCCTAAAATAACCTAATAATTGTGGTTATTTTCTCAAGGCTTGAAGAGTAATGTGCTGTGACACATAAGCCTTGTAAATTCATTACTGAGGAACCTTCAATGACTTTGCAATGAAAATTAGTTCCCTTATCAAAGAGATCAAATCCAAGGGGAAAAAAAGTCTTCAGAATCAGTCATCTTTAAACAAATCCACATGCATCCCATAATCGGAGGCAACCCCTTGTCACTCATGAGCAGTGTTCCAGCCTGAACCTTTCGACCGTGTTACCTTGGTGTGCTTGAACCAGCAGAAAGAAAACATGAAGTTAAACTGGGAGAAGTGTTTGAAAACAGTTATGTTTCTATAACTGCTAATGAAGGAGGAGCTGATTTAATTGCTCTATTTCAGCATTTCCTGTTTTTAGTTCTCTTGCCCTTTTCCTTTAGGGTGTGAGGAGTAGTATCGGTTATTAAACAAAAAAATATAACTGGGGCAGTCTCTAATTGTACTAATTCCATCACTAAAACAGCATAGTTGAGCGTACACAAGTTTGTACTTTATAGGTACAAATGAAAACAGCTTGCAAAAAAGTAAACAAACATCGAATATCACTAAATTGTAATTGAGGATTTATTTTTTTTTTTATTTCTGTTGTATGCTTCAATCTTTATGATATCTGGCATATTCCCACTTTACTTTTTATATACCTGACTCCGGTCATTTGGCAGCAACTATAAGAGTCAGGATATATGCATATATAAGAATTAATTAATTTGGAAAAGCTAAAAGATCATCAGCCAGAATAAGACGACTACACGAGATCCCATCAAGCACTGAGATAGCGATCTTTTAGCAGATTTGCCATGTGGGCCTTGTAGTTAGGCATAGGCTAAAACAACAATGCAGAAATTTATTTACAACAGAAATTTCAGAAACCTGAAACCAATTTTATCTTTAGCTACAGTATGTGGGATATGTGAAATAGATGGCATATGCACAGACATCTTTGAGTCACTTTTAATATTAGTTTTGAATATGTTCAGCATTACATTTCTTAAACAGCAGGGTAAATTATTAGGCTTTTTTGCTTTATTGTGCATTCATTTGGTCCTAACAGTCTCCTCTGGTAGATCCAATGTATGTTCTCAGGCAGGAGATTATCAGGGAGCTAAACTGAGGTGCCTGAGATAATCAGATCAAA
Source organism: Nycticryphes semicollaris (assembly GCA_013400055.1). Taxonomy (NCBI): domain Eukaryota; kingdom Metazoa; phylum Chordata; class Aves; order Charadriiformes; family Rostratulidae; genus Nycticryphes; species Nycticryphes semicollaris. The sequence goes on along the minus strand of VXBJ01000248.1, from coordinate 1,298,982 downwards.
CAAATAGACCATAAATACAGCTAAAGCCAAAGGGAAAGGAAGGGAGTGAGTAATTTTAAACATGGTCTTTCCATGCATGTTTGATTTTTAACATAAATTTAACATTACTAATTATCCAACTTTTAATATCATCATAGAAGACTTTGCACTGTCTATAGAAAGATACTATCCAATTGAGTCCTAGTGTGGCACTAGATGTTTAAGATACCAAGGGAAAAGCAGAGAATAATGTTAATTAGAACAGTGGTAATTGAAATAAGATTTTCTTTTGTTTATTAAGAGCCTAGAGGCTTAGGGGAGGAATATGCAGCAGACCTTTAATTAATCTGTAGACTTTTAAGGAGAATTTGCTAGAATTCATCATGGTTGGGTATGAGACAATAAAGTAGCAAGAGTGGCAAATTTCTTCTTTATTGAGAATCTGAGGAGGAAAAAAATCCATTATCTTGGATGTAATATGATTTGGGGATTTGCATTTGACAACACAGTATCTGGGAAATTACTTCAGGATCATTAGAGAGAAACAAGAGGCATTCCTGTAGGGATACAAGAAGCTAAGCAAATGAATGTCTGAAAAGAAAACATAAGTAACACCAAGAGTGGCACATGAGTAGCTTGCATGAGCACATGGCTGAAAGGCAAAATCATCCAGAGTCATCCACGGAAGACATATCTGGCAAGCAACAGCAATGCTGACAAAAGCAGCAGCCTTCTCTCTTATTGCTTAGCTAATTGACTTCATCCTTTTTGTAAGGATAGGAGTGATTTATTTCACCTATATTAGGCATCTATTTTTGGATCACCCTCTGAATACACCCATCTCTCTTCATTGACTTCAGAAGGAGCCTGAAATAATGCAGGTCTGATCAGGTAACTAATTTATAGTTTCACTACTGGAGAAGATGAATCCCATCTTGAGTGACAGTGATTATTGTAATTTGGACTTGTTTAGTGTGGGCTGATTTTGAATGTAGTGGAATTATTTTCACGTAACTTTAGATAACTTCAGTATAAACAGCTGCACCATTACAATACAGCTTGTTTTATAAACAAAAGAAAGAAACAGGTATTTCGAAGTCACTGTCTGACCTATTCAGAGATTTTATTTAGCACTGAACTGATTATGTCCTGGACTCTACCAACTAGAGGTCTGCTGGCTGTAAAGGGAACCTTTCTCAGAGGTCCCTTCTAACTATGAGAATTCTGGGATTCTGTGATTCATCACTCTAGACATTAAGGTTATAACAGAAAAATTCCTCCCTGGGGTGATTACAGTGACTCTCACTCTCACAACCATACAGGATAGCCGGGATAATGATGTATAAAATCTCTTTAGAGAAGAGTGCTTGCCAAGGAAAACGCAATTATTTATCACTTGTGTTGGCACTGATGTTAATAAAAATCATCAGAAATCTGCTGAAAACCTTTTCCCAGTGTATTGGCAGAGAAGGAGCCAGATGTCCCTAGTGGAGTCTGGGAGCTCTTCGCGCAGGAACTAGCACCATGGACAGAGGCAGCTGCTTCGCTCTTGCCTGCCCTTTTCAGCTACCACCTCCAATTAATATGCAAATGCTCCCTCACTTTGCAGGCAAAGGGTCCTTTGTATTAATTTCACTTATTTATTTATTCATTTTAATTGGAAGATATGAATGGGATTAGAAAAATTGGTTGTGAAATACATATTTTCTTACCAGGAAAGACAATACAACCTCAGACATACGCACAAAGACTGCCCTTTTCCAAAAAAAAAAAAAAAAAGTAGTTGATAATAGGGCCTAATTAATCAACATCACACAGAGAAATTAGAAAATTTATCCTTAATATATTTTATCCATCTTGTTGCTCTTATTAGACCTGTTGGAATGGGTCCAGTGAAGGTGCTCAGGGGCATGGAGCACCTCTCCTATGAATACAGGCTGAGAGAGTTGTTGATGTTCAGCCTGGAGAAGAGAAGGCTCCAGAGAGACCTTAGTGCAACCTTCCAGTATCTGAAAGGAGCCTACAGGAGAGCTGGAGAGGGACTCTTTGTCAGGAAGTGTAGTGGGAGAAAATGACAGGGTAAGGGGTAACGGTTTTAATTTGGAAGAGGGGAGATTTAGATTAGATACTAGAAAGAAGTTCTTTGCTGTGAGGGTGGTGAGGCACTGGAACAGGTTGTCCAGGGAAGTTGTGGCTGCCCTATCACTGGGGCTGTTCAAGGCCAGGCTGGATGGGGCTTTGAGCAACCTGGTCTAGTGGAAGGTGTCCCTGGGTGGCAGAGTGGATGGAATTTGATGATCTTTAAGGTCCCTTCCAACTCTAACCATTCCATGATTCTATTATTCTATGATATGAGCAATATCAGGAAATAGAATTTTGGAACAATTCTTAGGCTGCTGTTCACATCATGACTCCATTAAGTCATACCAGGAGGCCAAAGCTAATCAGGTGAGCAAACTCAGGTGACTTGACAACTGCCAACTGAATTGTTTCATTATTTTCATTAACAAATGCCTCAGGAGTCATATAGTATTTACAGAGAAAATGAGAAAATGCCATTATAACCTCCTTATTTTCAGAACTGCCTGTCCTCATCTTGACTGTTAGATTAGTATATGTTTTTTTCCTCCTCATGCTGTTAATCATCAATTTGCTCAACTCTAATTTCTACATAACAGCAACCGCATTTTCCTAAGAAACAATGGCAACCAAATGGAGATGTCTGCCCACTTCTGTTTTCTGAATAGAGGAAATAATTTCTGTACCTCTGCACCTCTGAGCGTTACCAGGACAATGAGTCCCTTATCGCCAGCCCAGCGGTTTATTTTCTGTTTTTTATATCTCATAATGAATTTGAATTCTTCACAATGATCTGCACACACAAATTCACTTCTCTCAATGCTAATGACATTCATTATGTAGTGACTAGTCTAAATAACTTTAGGCTACCTAAGATAATGTAGGTCTCATAGGCCTGATAGATGATAATTTCTTTATTACTGAAAAGTTTATTGCCTTTGCATTTTCTTTTGACATTTTAAGAGGAAAAGAGTGAATTTTGGAGGTTACTTTGAGAACTTTCACAGTAATTACATTTCCATGACTTCATGAGTCACCATAGATTGTCTTTTAGCCTATGTCAAATGCAAAGCAAAATACTGAGCCTGTAAATCCCCACAATCTGTGCAAGGCCATTTCCCCAGAGCAACAGGGCAATCAGTGCTGCTTTCACTCAGTTCTGGGTCTAACAACCCTGACAGAAGAATAGTTGGTGAAAACAGACATGCCTACCCACCTGGCAAGGACTATAGGTATGTCCAGATGCCTCAGCCTCCATTGTACCTTTCCACTATATTCAGGCTGTGAAGGACGCAGTGCATCATTTTGGGAGACAGAGAGAATAGCTCTCCAGGCTGCAGTCTCACTTTCTTACTTCCAAGGTTATGGATACACTTCTGGGAGAAATACCTGTTATAAGCACCTCCACTTACACAAGTGTTGGTTTATTAAACCAGTGGAGGCTGGCAGTATTTTTCATAGTGAATTCTTGGGTTATGTGTTACTCCCCAAGCCAGAGTCAGCACATGGGACATTACTGCAGCTTAATTACCACCACCTTTCCAAGGAAGTGGAAAATCATCATCATCAGGAGCACCTGCCTCATGAGAGAAACCTAGCAACATATCACTAGTCTCCTACTTGGTAAGTGGTGCTCCAGGAGGCACCAGTAGACAGCATGCATGGTGAGAGACATGTTCACCAGCCCAGTGTCCTGCAGGTCTTGTGGTGTGAAACTGAGATGTAGCAATATGGACAGGGAGCTAACAGGATGCAGCTGGAAAAACTGGGGAGGGCCTGGGGTTTGGGGACACTTGCCTTCCATAGAGGTCTTGGAAGGCTAGCAGCCCATCTGTTTATCTCCAAACTGACAGAGCTAACACAACTGCACGGGTTTTGCATAGAGGAATTAAAAGATGTGTCTAATTAAGAGAAACTGTGCCTTTATATTTACTTCCTGGTGTTTTGTGCTGCAGGTCCATGGACTGATGGACTGTTACTGACCTGTTGATTTCTGGACTCCTCTCCTTTTCCCCCATGAATGTGAGATCATTATTGTGGAAAGACAGCATCTTCCGCCATGTATTTTCTCTCTCTCTTTTTCCTCATCTGTCCTTTGATTGTTAGAGAAGTCTCTTGTCAGCTGGGTGCTACAGGCCTAAAATGTCTTAGACTGTGTTCTGAACAGCAGGGTATTACATCAAAACCAGGTGTAACACCCCTACTGTCATAAAAAAGGAATGTAATTGCCTCTGCTTGTTACAAGATACCAGTCAGGAGTCTACATAGGGTAGTTTGGCTCTGAACTAGACTAACAGACTGTGCTCAACCTGCTGCTCCAGTTACTGTTAGAACTCCAGTGGTGTGTAGCATGTGTGTTTGTCTCTTAATTAATGAAACCAGTCCATCTGTAGGCCTGAGAGGCACCGCAGGTGTCTAGAAAGCTTTCAGTTGAAAAGGGATGGTACTTTTGGAGTTCAAGAGTCTTTGGGTTTAGATGACTCCTGAGAGAGTTTTGGATGTTGGTATTGGCACCTGTTTGGGTTCCCAGTTTAAGTGCCATTTGCATCATGTAGGAGGGCTTAGCTTCTCTTTATGCCAATAGCAGTTAGGAAAGAGAGGAGGACATGAGGGAAGTATTTGGTACCATTTTACTTCTTTTACCTGGCTTGATGAGATTTTTTTTTTTTTTTATAGACTCGTGAGCATCTTGTCACTGCATTGCCTATTAGAGAGATTCCAAAACATGAAGACTTTACTTCATATTTTGCAAGAGATGCTAAGATATGGATTCAAATATTATTGTTCTTTCTCTGAGTGCCTTAAGGGTCTTCACAGTGTTCTGTCTCTACACAATGTCATATATAAAGCTTCCAGCTGCTAAAACAAAACATTTAAAATGTCCCTTCAGACCACATGTGAACCTTCAGATCTCAGGTCAGCAGTGATATTAATTGCTAATAACAACACATTTGTCTCCCTGCATAGTGCAACTGTGACATTAATTACCAGTGAGGTCATGGGTCAGGCTCAGAACCAAGCTGCAATCCTAAAGTAATTGACCTCCTTTTTTTGATAAAGCTCAAGCCTTCCTCTTTTTTGATTCAGTTAACTTTAAATTCAACTCTTGACCTTTTTAGCTTGACCACATAGGATCAGAACAATACATTCTTTAAAGTAAAGTTTGCAGGTGGAAATCCAGATCAGCAGAAGGATTAAAAACAGTTCAAAACTCCACCAAAATCAAAGTCTTTTAACCAAAAGACTCTCCGTTATAATCAACCCCCCCCCATCCACTTATCCAAGTCAGGAACTCCAAACTCCTTGCATGATCAGTCATTTTTCACTGTGGATGCGCTCAAAATGGGCAGTTGCAGCTTGGAGAGATACAGGGCACACACCACTGTGTGAGTGTGTGAGAAAGGGAGCTTGTTTGCTGGAATATATTTCCCCAAATTACCACATTTTCAAAAATCTTTATCAATAAAATGGCCTTTTACCTTTCCAGATGCAAATATACAGAAAGGCCTGGTGTTCTCACTGCCTCTTTCATCCCACTGTTCTTTCCCAGCAGCATGGTTTTACTGCAGGGCTGGCTAGAACATGGCTTCTTTTTGTCTGTGCCAGCGCATTTCTTATAGGTATGAGGCCGTTATTTATTTATTTATTACAATTTGTACAGGTTTTTATGCAAACAAGTCGATGTAGCAACCACTTTAACAACAGCGTTAATAAAGACCCACTGAAGATGAAGGACTACTGTCTGATCCGATGCTAACTCCTTAAGCTGCTGAAAGACTGATTATATGTTGCTGGAATGAGTTTTCATTTCCTAATGGTGTCATGTTCTGCTATATAGCCTGCAGTATATATTAGAGTGTCCAGTTTAAACAGGGACATTTTACCTCTACTGCAGGTTCCATTCAGTAGTTTAGATTTTTTTTATTTTTTTATTTTTTCCTTCCTGCTTCACAAATACATCTTCAAAAGGCTCAGAGACTCAGCTGGGTTATTACTGCTAAGAGGAGTGCCCTTACTGCAATTTTATAGGTAGCAACGCGAAGGCTGTCAAAGGAGAAGCAGTTTCTTTGGCGTCACACAGTGCGTCATGGGCTTTTGAAAAACTCTCCCATTCCCCAACTGCAACGCTTCTAAATTGCATCGATGCTGTGTTTTGCAAATAGCTGAAGCCATGTGAGTCAGGAAGGTTATTTCTTGTAGCCTTTGCAGAGATGAAAAAACTCAAGTTTACCTCTGCTTTTACTATCAGGTGCAGACATAAACTGTGGTAATTGGATTGGAGCAGGTTTTGGATCTGGAATGCAGACAACACTCAGGAGGAAGGATACAAAGTTCTTTTTAAAATACTTCATACCTGCATTTACAGAAAATTGTAAGAGCTGGAAAAGTAAACACTCATATAGTCTTTTTCCCCAGCAGGAAGCAAACAATCATTCTGAGCTCAATCCCTGCTCTCAGTACATAATCCCCAGACATTTATAGTGTCATTAAGAGTTGCAATAAAATATTGTTCCCTCTTAATAGTTGGGCATGGAAATTCAGTTAGAGCATAAAAAACTCCGAACAAACAAACAAACAAATAACAGGTACAAAAAATTCCTAAGAAAATAAACAGTTATACTTATGTGGCTAAAGTCCCAAATACAGAAGAGATAGTTGGCATTAGGTGATTCACTGTTCAGTGGTAGATATGCTTACTTTTATGACCAAGAGATTTTAATTTTTTTTCAGGCTTCTGTATAATAAAGCCTGTGAGATATTACAGTCTGATTCTTGAAGAAAGACCAAATCCATACGCTTGCCAAACTGTTTAGCAAAGCTGACTGCTTTGTTTTCCTTGCCTTTTTCCTTTATTTCAAGAGCTCCTGTCTTGAAACAAAGGAAGAGAAAGTAGGGACTAAATGCAGTCTTGTTGATTCTTATTGCAGGGTACATCTCATGTCAAATTCCATTATCCCCATCCTGTCACAGAAGTTTCTCTACTCCTTTATTTCATAGCACTACTGCTGGCCAGGTGTTAGATATCTTGTTTTCCCATGTAAAGACTGTGAGCAAATCTGATACCTCTGCAAAGATGGTCTAAGCTCCATTTTTAAATTGCAATTTAAAAAGCTAGGATAAGATTTGGTTGCCCAAACAGTCATCTAATGCCGTGTGAGATGTTATCAGATATCCCCCAGACACCAGCTGCCAAAACAGATGTGCATTGCACTTCTGGGGATTCTACTTTATATCAGTGAGCCTGGTTCAAGAATTTCAGATATGCCATGACCAAAAAGGCACTAGACAGCTATGTTTAGCCAAGTGAATTCTATCATTTGGTGGGGTGGATTTGAGCTTGTCAGTTAAGACATGTAAATTTAGGTATCTATGGGGAACTCCTGCAGATGGGAAGAAAAACAGAAGCAAGATGAGAAGTCTCATATATCAATTTAATGAGAGTTTAATAGAGAAAGTGAAAGCTAGACACACAAGCAGAGCAGAAAGAGTAAGTTTTTCACTACTTCCCATCAATGGGCGGATTTCAGCCCTGTCCTGGAGAGCTGAACCTCAGCATGTGCAACAGTTACTTCAGAAGATAACTGCCATAACCAAGAATGTCTCTCTTCTCCTTTTCCCAAGCTTTGACCACTGAGCACAACATCATATAGAATGTGAATGATGGAAAAGGAGCAGTGGAAAATGTAGCAATTAGGAAAAAGACAAACACCCAGATACAAATACTCTTTGGAGATAGGCTCTTGTGTTAAGAGGCATTAACTGAAATTTGTTATAATCATACTGACAGCTTCTGATTTAACCTGAGTGAGAGTAACTGTGCTATAAAACCAGTATGTGATCAGAGGACAGGGAGGTCAGAGCTACCACTCTATTCCTTTCACAAAGTGCTCGACCTATTACTGAGGGGGTTACACTAAATTACATCCAGAGGTCCTTCTCAACCCAAATTATTCTGTGATTCAAATTATCCTCCAAGTGTGAGATTGCACTTAAAACAGAGGCTCATGCCTTGAGAAGAGATGGCTTCCAGGCAGGTTATATCTCTAGCTAACACTAGAGAAGGTGATTCCTGGAAACTAGGCAACGTAGCTGGGTTTTCTATCCAAGATTCCCATCATGTTGATGTCCATTAAGCTTCATCCAGATGACCAAGTTCTGCAAATGTTAATAGGGCAACAGTTGTTCTGTTGAGGGACATTGAGCCTGAAGTGCCTTATTAGCTGAGGAAGGAGTACCCAGTGAATCTGGTTGGGGCTGTCAAATATGCCAGGTAAAAGAGGCTGTTTGAGCAGTTGTGACCAGCTGACAACAGTGAAGTGTGTCTCTCTCCTAGTTCCTTCCTGTTTAGTCCTAGCTCTTTGTTCCTATAACCCATCCTTCCATATGTCCCATTCTAAATTATTTCTAATTCTAATTCTAGTTCTAATTCTATGCTAATTCCTGAATTTCATCTTGGTCTCTTCTCATCTTCTTATCTTTGCTTGGTTAAAGTCTAGCTCTTGACCTCTGCATGCCTTGACCACAGTGTTGTGCCCCTTGCTCATGAGTCTGTTCTGCTGGTGACCATTGCACATGGCTGCTCAAAAGCTCAAAACATCCTTGTCTCCCTGACAGGCTACCTAGATTAAAATACACCAGCAGTTTTGTTCCCTTCACTTACCATTAATAGGCAATTTTTTTCCACTCTTTTTTTTCCCTTCATTTTCCTGAAGGTTTACTAAATACATGTGTCTGGCTACATCAATGACAACACTTTAAATGAGGTATAAGGAGAAGCTCATTAATTTCTGCAGGAAATGTATTGTTTTCACCATTAGTTTTGCTAAATGCTTTAGAAAATGTTATCTGCAAAGTCTTTTTAATACATAGGTGAGATTCAATGAATTACAATAAATTATCTTCAAATGAAAATCTTGCAAACTTAAAATTCAGCTCGCTAAAATGCAGCACAAAACCCCTTGTTCCAGTGGAAAGCTGGCTTCTCAGCTAGTTAAAATTCTGCTTCTGTATTTGATAGGAAGAAAGGCAATTAGTACAGGGTGGGAGAAGCTGTATTCAGGCATAGTATGCATTCTGAAAACACCTTCAAATATTACGTAGATGCCTGTTTCTGCTAATTTCATTACTTACTGAAAGCCTTTTGAAGTCGTCTTTTAAAGTGACATGAGGAAGCAGCAGCCTGAAATATCTGTTGTATTTAACTAGGGATAATTTTCCAGCTCATCTATCCCCAAACCCAGCTTTGGGTTAGATTCAGAAAAACTTTTTTTTTTATTTCATAAGTGCAAAGATCCTTAATTTAAAATGAATTAAAACCTGATACAGGCAAAAACAAAAGAAAAAAAATGGTTTATTTTTACCTTTCAAATAAAATACCTTTCAAGTTAAATGTTTAAGAGGCATTTGGACAATGCCCTTAATAATGTGCTTTAATTTTTGGTTAGCCCTGAACTCGTCAGGCAATTGAACAAGGTGATCGTTGTAAGTCCCTTCCAACTGAAATGTCTTTTCTTATTCTATTCTATTCTATTCTATTCTATTCTATTCTATTCTATTCTATTCTACTCTATTCTATCCTTTATATCTTATTCCTACATAGTTAGCATTGACCTCTAGCAGTATCATCCATAAAATAAGGGCAGATGTTTGTTAACTAGCTACGTGTGTGTGTGTATAGTATGAGAGGTAGAATATAGGGTAAAAATTCAAGTCCATAGAAAGTCTTGGCATGAAGTCAAGTCTTGGTCACTACTATGATGCTGTGCAATCTTTTCTTTATCACAAAAGGAGCCAGAAAGTGGCAGCCACTGTTTAGCATTTCAGCCAGCCTCCTGCTTTCCAGAAAGTGCTACTCCAGCCTAATATCAATAATTTTTTTTTGAAAATTCAGAGCAAAGTTTACATCAGGGCATGCAAAAGACCCCTGTGATGTCTGCACTGATGGTTAGAGGAAAAATAGCTAATAAAATGTTTTTAGCTAGTTGAGTCAAAAGTGTGGCTAGATAAATCAGTGACCATAAAAAAGACAACTTCAGTAAAGTTATGCAATTCACAACATTTTGTCCCCACTTTGCATTCTGTTCTGAACAATTAGATGTGCTTAAAATAGATAATTTTCTGTGCCTGTTTCCTCATATCTCAATGTAAGGTCTGGAGTCATCCTAATGGGACTAACCTCTCATGCTCTCCAGCAAGGAGAACAAAAGAGAAATGCAGGAGCTGAGTACACAGGAGCAATGCCTTTCCAAAGGCAATGCAACGGGCCCTTTCTATATATAAATAATGGGCTTAGACTTACACACACCCTGAAATATGTGGAAGTTGAGGCTTTCAGAGGATGAAACAGTACAGCAAATGTGCAATGCCCCAGGTGTGTTACAGGAGAGAAGTGAAAATGTAACAAAGAACTGATTGAGTTGATGAGAACAAAGCTAGTGGCGGTCCAGCCTTGACAGAGCACTACTGGGGTCCATCTGTGCCACCTGTACACTCGCTAATCATTTTGCAGGAAGAGTAGGCATGTTTCTGTGCAGAGCGAGAACAGACAGAAGAGAAGGAAATGGTAGAGGTCTGTTCAAATAATGATTCCAGCCTCTTATTATCCCACACAACCACAGCCCTTTCATAAACTGATCAAAGTCCATCCTGAAGGTAGTATACAGTCTCCCCTGAAACTTTACTATTTTTGTTAATGTGCTGTCCCTGAACTTCACCACTTCCAGATGCTTTAGGCTAGTTTGACTACAACTGAATAACAGAGAAAAAGTAGAAAAAACAGTGGAGTTCATTGTCGTTGGAAGAACAGCGGATCTGAAGCAGTAGCCTAAATGCATATTATAGTAGTTATTCACAGTTTGGAGCAGTGTTTGTCCTTAACTTCAAGACATTGAGAGGGGTGCACTGAAATCCATCTTATATCCTAGAGATTTAAAGGTGTGGGAGTTGTTTCTCTCCCTTTGTAAGAAAGCGCTGCTTCTGTGTCACAGTTTTTCTGTTGTGCTCGTTTTTCTAATGAAAAGGAAGTGATGGAACAGATTGCATGTTTTAGCTTAGAGTTTTCCATGTAGAGTTTATCAATTCAAGTGTGGAGAGCTGTAATGCAAAACCCCATTCAAATCACAGCACTTTTAACTCGATGACGTATCCTATAGGTCATCATGCTTAATTTTGTTTCTTAAGACTGTGAACTTTTCAATTGTAATGTTTCACAATAGCACCTCAGCATTCTTATTGTAATGTGAACCGTGCGAATATATCATAAATCATGTTCATGCCTTTTATACTGTACTGCAACTAGCATATTAAAACTGAAGGCTGAAGTTATCTTTGTCAAGCACTAAGCAGACAAGTCAGAAACAGAATAGAAAAAGGAATGTAACAACCTCCACCCATTTTTAGGATAAAACCACCCAGCTAAAACTCAGAGATACGCAAAGGAACTGAGCTCGATGGGTTATAGTTCAGTCTTTACAAAAGTATTATTTCCAAAACAAAAGAAAGGAGGCTTTCAGGCTTCTCTGCCTAATCTGTGGAAGGTGTCCAGGCATCAGAAAGTACATAGTCTGGAAAGAGAAGACATGGGACCAATACACCAAGCCCATTTGTGTCTTTTTGCAAGGTCAAGCAGCTATACTGGAAATACTCCCACTGACCCAAAGGCAGCACTAAGCCTACTGGTATCCTCTGAGCCAGTAATCAGTGCCCTGCAGAATGTGTGCCTTAAGCTTTAGCCTGCTTTCTGTGTGATAAAAAACCCATAACGATTTTCCCATTACAATTTTGAGGAATGTGATGGTCACAGGGCTCCGCCAGTTTGAAAGTGACCCGATTTTATAGTTGAATATGTGTAGATATACATGAAAGCATTTCCAGTTGCCCTCAGTATGTCATATTTTGATCTCTTCCACTTTCTAAGTGCTGTGCTGTCTTTTCAGATTTTCCTTTTCTCTTTCCTTGAATAAAATCCAGTGAATGCAACATTAAGATATAAAAGGCTGGTTGGAGTCTTCCCTAAGCATTTGTGAAGTGTTTACTTTCTTTTGGGTCTCATTTATGGCTGAGGCTTTAGCTCAAAGAACAGAAGCCATTTAGCAAACCTAAGGTTTGCCGTTGACTTTGGTGATTTTGGTCAGGATGCCAGGAGAAAAATGAAAGTGGAAAAATGATCTTGGAGTTACAGGAATCAAATCCGAGTCGCATTTGGACCTATATGCATAATACCCCTTCAGCTGAAATCAAGGATGTAATATTTAACTCCAGTTTGAAGAAATATAGCAAAGAACCCTTCGATACTGGAATTGAATTATCTGAATGCATGTTCCCACCTCTGCAACTTTCTTCCCAGGTGGCATCTGGAAAATTACTATGTCACAATGGGTAAAATTGTCATTGGGTACCTAGATCTATACATTGGCACCTGGACCACAAATATCTGGGAGTATCAAATTCCCAGCAAACTTTGAAATCAGCACACTGATTTAGCTAGCTAAAAATTGGAACTCGGCATCCAATTCGATCTCCCCAAGTGTGTGATGAAATGAATTGACAAAGAGCTGTCATGGACTATGAATTACAAAGGAAAAAGAAAGATAAAGAAAATGTTTTCTGATGTTCAGTTTCAGGAAACTGTGTTTCACTTTGTACCCCTTGCTTCTGGTCCTGTTGCTGGCCATCACTGGAAAGAACCTGGCTCCATTCTCTTTGCACCCTCCCTTTAGGTATTTGTGCACATTAATGAGATCCCCTCTGCGCCTTCCTTCTCAAGGCAGTCCCAGCTCTCTCACTCTTTCCTCTTGGGAGAAATACTTCAGCCCTTTAATTAACTTTGTTGCTCTTTGCCTGACTCTATCCAGTAGGTCTGTGTCTCTCTTGTGCTGAGAAACAATGAGCTGGATCCAGTGTTTCAGGTGTGGCCTCACCAGGGTTGATTAAAGGCAAGGCATCACCTCCCTTTACCTGCTGGCAATACTTCACCTAATGCAGCCCAGGATCTCATTCACCTTCTTTGCAGAAAGGACACATTGCTGGCTCATGTTCAACCTGGTGTTCAACAGGATCCCCAGGTCTTTTTCTGCCAAACTGCTTTCCAGCTGAGTGGCCCCATTTGGTTACCTCTTTTCTATTTTATTTTTTCTCTCCTTTTTGTTACCTCCTTATTATCTTCCTGCTTGGCTCAACTGAGACCAAGTCATCAACCCCCACCATGGAAAAGAAAATTTTAAATATAGAGATATCCACAATGTAACATTTTTCTCAAGAATTCTGTCTGGCCACAAATGTCACCCTGTATGTTAGGATAAAAATCAGCTGAAACTACCTTTCTGTCAAGCTTCATTTCTTTCTATTGCTGCTCATTATTTGGACCTAGCTAAGGTCGGCAAATAGTAGGATGTGGGCAAACATACCGAAGGGGACATATATTGTCCTGTTGCCTTTCCTGCTGCTCTGTGGTGTAAAAACTGTAGAGCAGAACTGAACACAATCCAGGAATAAACTGCTTCTCAGTGTCAGCAGTAATGTTATCTGTATAACTCATATGTGATCTCTTGAATAATATCTGAAATAGCCTAGACATTTGAGTATGGGAAGCCTGGGCAACCTGTGGCCATATTTCCACAGCAGATCCCTGACTGAGTACGGAATGATCTCCATGCACTAATGGTCTCTTCATGCAAAATCACACTTGCTCCTGTGATGACACCAAGAACCTCCAACCAGCAGAGGATTCCTGTCAAGCAGTGATATATAAATATCCTGATACAATAACCTGGAGAAGGGGTGGAGAATATCTGAGTTCAAAGAAACCTCTTCTAAAGCAAGGTTAGTTTTCCTTCATTATATGATTGGTCTCCTCTGTTACTACTACACCCATCTCCTTTCTGTTCATCCCTGTTTCATGATCAATCATGTCTTTATTCTTTCTCCTGTGTTGCGGTCAGAGATTCAGCCTGTCCAGAAGGAACTACAAATTGGTCTCTTTGGGGTGCATTTGATGGTATTGTCTCTGTCCTGAAAAGGATTTGCAGAACATAAACAAATCAGAGAAAGAATTCTCAGCTAGTGGTGGGAAGGAATGTGAAGGGAATCTAATTAAAGAAGAAAATTTCTAGGAAAAGACTGGTAGCTTCACAAAGGGAAAGAGAATAGTGGTTAAGTAATAAAAACAAAGGAACAAAGGATAGAGAATAGAGCAAATAGTGTTTCCTTATTTATAAAGTCAGGTACAGAAGGGAACGGAACAAAATTAAAGAAAAAGCATTTTTTTGTTTTCATTCAACACATTATTAGACTGTTGACCTCACCAGCTACATCATACCATCATACTGATAGATTAAACAGCACCTTAAAAACTGTTTATGATGGCACTGGGATATAATCTTCTGTACTTGCTAAATTTGGGTCCAGTTAGCCCTCTCTAGCACAACTGAGGACCTATCACAGGTTAAGGACTGCTTCAATAGTCATTTCATAGGCGGTCACATTATTTTGGTGGCTATATCACGTGGAGTAAAGCCCTCATATCGCTCCAAGGTCTCCACTGCATGGGTGATAATGTCATGTGGATGGCTGGAGGCCAATCAAGCTGTTCCAGATTTTGGAGTGTAACAGAGAAGAATGTTGTCCTGCAGCTCATTGCAGTCTTTGAGCTGCAGGTCTGCCTAGGTCATGCTTGGTGGCAGTCTGTTTGCATTATTTTTTGCTGACTAGAACAGTGAAGCTGAGAGTATGACTGCATTGTGACTGCACTAAATGTTGTCCTGATGGATTAAATCCAATAGACTTATAAGGCTTGGAGCCGGAACAGGGATTTTGCATGTTGCAAGGGCAACAAGATTTAACGGCAATGGTATTAGTGGTGTCCTTTTACCTGATGCACATATCATATGTGTAATCACATCAACGGGAATAAACTCAATCAAAGTAAATGCTGTCAAAGATAACTAGAATTAGGCAAAATCATCTACAGATAAAACCATCACAGGCTTTCAAGTCTGATCCATGTGTCTCTGTGGTAGGAAAAATAAAGGCCTCAAATCTTATTAGCATTAAGCTGATTTTCATTCCAAGCATAATGGATGGCTTTTCCAGGGAGACATATCACTAGTGCATGTTCGTACCTCCTCCTTCTTCAAGAAAAACATATGCCAATATAAAGAAAAATCAAATCAGTTGTGCTAAAAGGGTTTGGCTGCTTTTATCTTATTTTTTATTCATTCTTAACCACATTCTTCTTTCTAATCTCTGTATTTTAGTTCTGCATGGAGGCATACAAGAACACGGAATCATAGAATGACTTGGGTTGGAAGGGACTTTTAAGATCCTCTGGTTCCAGCCCTATAGGAACGTTGGGCAGGGACACCTTCCACTAGACCAGGTTGATCAAAGCCCCATCCAACCTGGCCTTGAACACTTTCAGGGACAGGGATTCCACAACTTCTCTGGTCAACCTGTTCCAATGCCTCACCACCCTCACAGGAAAGAATTTCTTTCTGGTATCTAATCTAAATCTTCCCTCTTTCAATTTAAAACCATTACCTCCTGTCCTATCACTACGTTCCCTGACAAAGGGTTCCTCTCCAGCTCTCCTGTAGCTCCCTTCAGATACTGGAAGGCTGCTACAAGGCCTCCTATATATACTGTTGTTTTTCCCCTTCTGAATGAACCTTTTCTGAAGAAAAAACACCCCTGAACTGTACAGATTGCTTAGATAGTGCCTATGAAGAGCTGCTTCATAAGGAACACTTACTCATGACACCTCCTAATCATTCAAACGTTGTGCTGGGTGTTCACCACTATCAGTCTGAGCCCAGGTTTTCCTACACAAGGTCAGGACAGAATTAGGTTCTTGCAAAGGGATTCTATTAGAGGAAATAAATCTATTCAACCATTCACCTCAGATAAATTCACTGGTAGAGCAGAGCCCTACAATGCTGGGGAAATTTTAGTGTTTGCATGCAAGCATAGTCTGTTTTCGTCATTTTTCAGATGGAAACAGTATAGGGCTTTATAAATACTAGTCTTTAACTTAACAGGTAAGCCATTAGCTATGCAAGGGAACACGTCAGGGAGTATGAAAGACAAGATGATCAGTGTATCTTTCATTTCTGCCTCTCATTTTCCTCTTCTGAATGAAAATGAGTCTTGTAGTAGCCGGGTTTCATTACCTTGTTTATCCTTTCAAAATACTTGTATATCTCAAACTCATAAAACATATCTGATTTTCTTCGCAAATGACTTTTACCTCCCACAAAATAACTAAGAGAACATTCAGTTTGATTGCATTCATTTATTTGCCTATTAGTCTGTTTGTAGCTATAATAAGAAAGCAAATGATTCCACTGTATATTTTATTTATGTGATTTGTCTGAAGAGTAAACTGCAGAGCCTGATTCAGATGCTAAAAATTATGGGGTCGTGGCATCCAAAGGCCTAATTGGAAGCATTATACGGAGGATTTGCAGGCTACAGAGCTTGTATGCTCAGTCAGAAACAGAACCTAAACATCCTTCTCCTTCTCTCCCTGCATTCATATCCCCATGAAACACCTTTATCCACCCCAACACCTTACAAATCTTACAAATGCCAAACAGTTAGAATCTTTACTAGCGTCTTTAAGTGAGTGCTTCATTTTACTGCCTCCAGTGGGGTAATGACACCTTATAGTTCATTGGTTTGTGAAACACCCTTGCTGTACATGATCTAAGGTGGGAGTAGTGACAAAGCACTTCCAGATTGCAGATCTGGTGAAGATAACCAGGTGCTTGTCCTGTATCGTGTTGCAATCTTTAACAGTGCATCACTTTCTGGAACAGCCCCCTCTTTCCTTGGAGGTTTTCAGACAAGCTAGTAAAGCGTAATTAAGTATCCCTATTTATTGTGATTAATGGCATGGAGCAGGTTTTGCAATTATTTCACTTCTAGTAATCTTGAGGTGGAAAGGCCAGGTTTCCCCTGCTTTTCTTAGGGTTTGTAAGACACACAGTTTTTATATTTGTCGTCTACATCATGGCAGTACATGATGAAGGAGTTTTTAGGAACAGGTTATATCCTGCCACAGATGAAGGAAAAAAAAAAAAAAAGAAAAAAGAAAAGAAAAAAAGAGCCTGAGTTATTTTTGAAGCAGTGTTCTTTTTATGAATGTTCCTAAGGATGTGGTCATCAGATCCATTTCATAATTGTTTCTGTGTCCTGCTGCATGCAAGGTGCTTTAAAAGGCATTTTATTAGTATAAATGAGGGAAAAGTCCTGGCTCATAGTTCAGTAAAACCCCTTTTTTTGATGAGTCAGTATATTTGTACTTCTTTCACCTCCAAGCAATTATTCTGATCTATGGAACAGCATTGATGAATCAGATCGCTTCTATTAGTTATACAGACATAATTTCTGAAGTTTTAATGGAAACAAATAAATTGGACCTGAATTTCTTATTAACTAGGGGGAAAGAATCAGAAACATACCATGATTGTTGTCTGGGAAGGTGAATCCAGGCAAAGTAGAAATAAGACAGGCATGAGTCCTGCTCATGCAAAGTATGTGTGTGAAACAGGTTATCTAAAAATCTGGTAAATTGTGCAATGGCATGAAGTGCTCAAGCCAAAAAGAGGTACCTTTGTTTCCCTCTCCAAAACTACCTTCCCTTTCCTCTCACCCCAAAAGTTAAACCAAAGCAAATGCAAATGAAGATTGCAGTTAAATTTCAGAGCTAGATATCTGATACCAAAGTGCCGTGAAATACCTACTCTGAATATTGAAAAGTTATCAATTAAATTAAACTGTTTCCTTGGGGAATTTGTCAGGATCTCAACTTTGGATTCAACTGTTTGAAGAAGATGATCACCATGAGTATTAATAGCTTTTATTAGAATTTGAGCCTAGATACTTCTGGACTTGTTTATGGTGGATATTTCTGGGGTTTTTTGCACACACTCAATTTTTAGGGCCAGTCTTTAATTTGTGCTTCTCTTGTTGAGAGACCTCTGAGTTTAGACATGTTTTGTAGAGATCTCTCTGTCTGAGCTGGAGGGCTCCTTCTACAACAAATGGACTGAAAAAAATCCCCAACCTTCCCTGGCAAAATTCACTCAGTCTATCTTAGACACTTCTTTTAGGATGTGCACTCCTCTAAATATCCTGATTAGATTTCCTCTACCTGAAAGGCAGCCTAGGAGACAATCCACATTTATTTTTAGGCAGGTCGACCCCATGCTGTTGCTTCTTCTTGTTTTGTACTTTGTTATTTGTTATTACTTGTTATGTAGTTCGATTTTCTTATAAGCTGTGAGGTGGAGAGAAACCTGGGGGTTCTCAGTTTGCACAGCACATCAGTGCCAAAATAATAAACCTCTGAGTCTGGAGCCCATACTTTGGAGGCAGTTATGCCTCTTTGGGTTCAGACTGATTCATCAAGGCTAAACTCTCATCCTGTTTTATCTCAGTAATGCCTCCATGAAAGCTTTAACTAGAGGTCTCATGGACTCCTGTGCTGAGCTCCATGTTGCTGAGGTTGTGTTGTTACTGGTATCTTCTTGTATCTTGGACTGCCATGTAGATAAATCTTTCAGTATGTGACATTTTCTGGTGCAGAGACTGGCCTCTTGGCATTCAGATGGAAGGGAAGAGAGGAAACTGCACTGGGCATTGTTCACCCATAACACATTTCAGTAAGCCCCAACCTTGTGCACTGTGTGCTTTCACAGTAAGATGAGCAGAATGCAAAATGAACACAGAAGGCTGTACCTGCTCTCCTACAATTCCTTTCTTCCCCAGAATAGCCACAAAAGTGTGTCAGAGAAAAAAATTGCTGCATCATTTTCCAGACAGATGCTGGTCTGAAAATTCTGTCTCCCATCTGCAAGGTACTGATGACTAAGCAATAAATAAAAATAATAAAAAAGGAAAAATCCTGAAGCTCAGGGTCTTTTTGGTGGTGTGTTTGCAGTTGCTCTTCTGTACAATCAGAAGATAATTAGCCGTTTGATTTGCTGGCAGCCGGTCTTCTGGACAGCCCGCTCTATGTGTCTCATAGCCCAGTGCTCCACCAGTGACATCTACTGGCTAACACCACCCTCGGCATCCCACACGGTGGTGGGACCAGATGGTGGGACCGTCTGGACACAGTCCGAGATCAGCGTGGCATGGAAAGGTAGAAACTGGGGAACTGTCACTGCTGAGAAGATGAGCCATGTGAAAGGTCTGCTCAGTTACGAAACCCTCAAAATTCTTTTGACCAACAGAACCCCTGGATAATGGCCAAGTTATGAGGCTTTTCATTAGTGATTAATTTTCAAAAGAGCATGATGCACATGCCTGTGGGCACAACTGGTTTGATGTATGCCCAGTATATCTGATTTAGTGCTGTAGTGCCGGCTGAGCAAAGTAAGTTTTGGGGTCAGACTCATCTTTAGCTTCATTATTTTGCTCTTGTCTATTTTCTGAGTAAAAATTATTGTGGAAGTTGGTATTATAATAATACCAGCTCCTGCAAAAGGGAAAACTTTTGGCTACTGGTTTCAGCCATATGACCATTGAATGAAAAAAAAAACCATGCAGCTATTCAATCAGCTGTCTGACAGTTTCCACAAAGATTCCCATTGCTTAACCTTCAGGGAGTGAATTTTATGCCATGGCTATAGGATCAGTAAACACCTACAGAAAACACGAAGAATTGGCTTGACAGGGGGAATGTCTGAACTTCTGTATACTTTGACATTTTATATTTGGTCTCTTGTACATGGATCTGTGAGTTAAAGCTGCCATTCTTAAACTTCAATTTATCATCAGTCATCATTAGTACTTGATTGAACCCCTTCTCCGAATCAAATACAAGATAAATGACAAACATCAAGCTGAATTTTAAAGTTCAACCATGTTTGTGCCCTTTAGTATTCATTATTTGCAAACATTACTCAACATCCAGTCCCTGTTAGAGATGAACTGCTGGTTGTTTATTTGAAGCCATTGAACCATGTAAGGAAGGCAACACTTTGTAGCCTAGCAGCAAGCCAAAAATAAACCATGCTGTGTGAAACACTGACAAAGCAATGGTGTTTCTACCTTTTATTTTTTAACAACCTATGTCTTAGCCAAACAGAAGTAGTGTTTAAGCGACTGTTAGAAGATACCTTTTTGCAAAAGACCTTTTATCAAAACTATTACTCTGTCCAAATCCCAAACTTGGACTTCTGTTTCTATAGGAGACACTTGTGGTTTTTTTAATAATAATTATTAGCTTGTTAAATGAGGTTACTATCTTTCCACCTGCACTGAAAAGGCACATTATGGTGTCCTTTTTCCTATCAAAATCCAAAGGAACACACTTCTGCTGTTCCCACTCTGGGACACCTTTTTACAATTGTTATTTCACCGTGGTGATTTCATTGGCACAAAGTCACAGCAAAAAGCTGATAGATAAAGTCTATTTCTGCTAAGTAGCAGACATCACTGTGGTCATTACAATGACTACATACCCCCTGTCTTGCTTCTGGATATGCAATGCATTTCCTCAGTTTCATGCTAGAAAATGTTTGTCCTGTGGGCTCTAACACAGCCTTCACTTTATATCAGACACTTTTTTTTATTGGAAAAAATATCTAAATGTTTTTAAGAATGATAATTATTTCCTAGGGCCATGGAAGAACTCTACAGAGTCCAGAGAAGACAGAGATGGAATGCTGTGCCAGGTGAATATAGCACTGTGCTTTGAAGATGGCTAATCTTAAACAGGGTGGGCATGAGCTACACTTTATCATTTGGGCTGGGACCAGGGAAATCTCCCTGCTTTCTATATTGCAATTATTACTTGTTACTTTAATTCTGAAGTTATCAGGCAGCTCACATCTATATTTTGGGTTAGTCTGGAGAATTTCTCATTTGTTTTCCCAAGGAGAGAATGGAACAGAGAAGTCAGTTTTATCAAGTGACAATAATTTCACAGGACTTTAACTGGCTACACCAGAATTAGTCACAGTGCAGATCCTTGCAATAATCAGTGGAGAGAAAAATGAGTACTTGGGCCAGGATTTATCTGAGATACTCTGATGTCTAGTTGAGAAGGAGAAGAAGGGCTTGCTTCTTTCCCTTCTCTGTAGGCAAACAGTTGGGATATGGATATCACTAGCACAAATATCCATATTTTGTCTAAATACTACAATTCCTTATTTCCACAGTGTGAGCTTCTTGGGGAAGAGGGTAATCTGTTCTGAGCAGCATGCAGAGCTGGCTCCTCTAAATAATGAGAAATTCCCGATCCTTCTCTTATATGCACATACTTGTACTGCAAATATCTTGGTAGCATGCTTCTTGGCTTACCTCATTTGTTTTTGTTGGATTGAGATCAGGTTTAACCAGCCCATTGTTTCTATTATGGTAGCTCCTTCAAAATGTGGGATTCACAGGAATGGAGAACACAAGGTAAAACAGAGCACTTGCAAATCCCAGTGTAATTAAAACAAAGAAGCTGAAGACTATCTAGTATGCCATGTTAGATACAGGTTTTAAAGTTTAGATGTACAGTTTAACTGGAAGAGGCAGCTGATATTGCCCTTTGTACTCAGTTAAATTCTGAACATCTTGCCTAATACTTATTCTACACCACATAAAGTAAAACAAAGCAATCCCTTCCTTGAATTAGTGAAAACTTAGTTTAATCAGGAGCTACTAGAAAAGGAGATAAATCTGCCCTACTTTAATTTGAAATTTCTGAAAATCTCTGGCAAATCTTCAAAATCTTTGAAATATCATGCAAAGGTTGGTGTTTGGCTGTACATTACTAAGACAAGTTCCTTCTCTATTTTGTAGTCCCATGTTCCCACTTATTTTCTCAAAAATAAGGACCTTTGGACTGAATGCAAAGCTTTCCCTATTCAAATCTCATGGGCACCAAGGATGGATTTTGATGATATTTTAACCGTGGTCCAGTTAATCTAGCTTCCCTTTACATTAGGCCATAAATATCCTTAGGCTTTTCCTTAAAACATTCTTTCATTTTCCTCAAAACATTAAAAATTCACTACAGAATCAGGCTGACATCTGAAAGATGAATTACATTCCTAATGTGAGCAGGATAACTATCACATTACCTAATGTATTAGAGTAAGAGAAAAAGGTTCATGGCTCTCTAGGGTGGAAATAATATTTATGAGCAAAAATAAAAGATGAAACTTAGAAATACAGGCTCTGCTAAACAGCTCTATAAATAAAGAAGAACACATCAAGAGAACTAAACGGGTGTGAAAACCACCATAAATTGTACCTTTGAGAAGGTGGTGACTTGTAATGATAGAACATTAAGATCATCATTCAAATGGACTGTCTCTGAAAGGTGGTTCTTGTTGTCTCCTTTATTACATGCTAACCCCCTGTCTGATGAATGCCTAAAGAAAAAAAAAAAGGCACAATTCCTTTAAAGGAGGAATTGCAGCCTATGAGCTATAATGTCTAGAACAACATTACCAGATGATTTCACCATATTTATAACTTATGCATAGTCTTGGAATTCATAAAACCAGAAGAGTGGAGTTTGGGCAACTCAAGTGGTAATTCACATGTCATTATTTTAGATGTTTAAATGTTAAACATGCAACTCTGAGCTGATCTAAGCTTAAGAAAGCTCTCTTCATAGCAAATAGTGAGAGATGGGTGTAACCTCCCATCCAAAAATGCTTGACAAGAAAGATTAAGCAGTTCTCTCAGCTGTTACATGAGAGGAAGGCAGGCATTTGGAATGATGGTCAAAACCAATATGAACAGGAAAAAGCACAATGTTTGAAGACCTGGGCACTATCCTCACTCAGTATTCACCATGGGAATTCAAATCTGCAGAAAATGCCAGAAGAGTTGGTTGACTCCAGCCTTGTTCCTGTAGTGAGGGAGGGATGATGGTAAGGAGAGGGGTGGCTGTGTGTCAATCATCTCTATAGTTCTCTTTTTTTTTCTCTCAGAGAGGAGAAAAGGTCAAAAGCCAATGTGTCCTTTCCAGCCTCAGGCCCCATGGCACATGATAAAATGTAGCAGAGAAGGAAGATCGATACCTTCCTCTGTTTTATTTGCCAGTGAAGCCAATTTAGAGCTGGTACCGCCTCACTTACAGCTTGAGCTTTGACACCACGATGTTGCAACAAACCTGGCTGATAAATAGGCTCTCTTTGCAAGGCTGAGCAGGAAAATGAACCAGCTTTCTGGTCCTCTTTCCATTCTGTGGGCAGAAAAAGGGTGTGATCTGCTTCAGTGACTCCCTGGGGTTAATTTAATCAAATGTGTTTTTCTCAGTGATGAGTAATGCTGTCCATTCACTCCCAAACTTGGAAAGATTCTGCTGTGGTCTTGCTCTGGGGGTTCACATAACCAATGCATTGAGGCAGAGGTCATCTGGCAGAGACCAATGGCCAAGAACATCTTTGAGGGTAGAAAATCTATGGGGATGAGCCAGACTTCTGATGGATACTGCAGTATCTCAGCCCAAAGACTCAGACCCTCATGAATGCCTGTCACTACTAGGATAGCACACCAAATCTCAAGGTGTGTTGTCTTAATCAGGTTTCTAAACCACTGAACATATTTAAATTCCCAATGGAAAGCCATATAAGCCTTGCACATTTCTGCCTTCAGCAAAGTTTTCTCTCAGCTTAACTTGCTTTATCAAAGTGAAACACACACACACACACACAGGTAGTTCATATGGAAGCACATCAGAATTTGTTCTTTCAGGGGTATTTGCATTGAAATGGTGCTTCTGCTTTGAAAGCCAGTGTACAATGAACTAATTCTTCTACCGGATGTTCTCCATATGCGTTTATTCAAGCTGCATTTGTTTACAACAGAAATAACCTGGACTCTTTCATTCTTCTATTGGCGCTACAGAACCACACAAAATCTGGATTACTTGGCTGTCATGGTTAATGCATTTTAAAATATAAAATCAGAATTAAAATTCTGATTAAAAATAAGTGGAATTTATTTTTAAGTGGAAAAAATTATTAAAAATAAGTGGAACTAATAAGTGTAACTAATAAGTGGAAGTCAACTACATGTTTTCATTTTTTCTGTATTTTTAAGACAAATTATTCAATAGAGACTACGAAATATTAATGAGGACAGTAGTTACTCTGTATTTTCCACATATGAAAATATAAATCTACAGTAACCCAGACTGTAGAATAATAGAAAAGTAAACTATAAATTGCATATAAACCTTGCCTGGCTTAAGGCAGGAAAATTCCCACATGATGATCCATATATGATTCTTAAAAAACATTTATCTAACCTATCTTTAAGACTCTGTATTGACAGATATTCCACACCTCCCCTAGGCTGTGTCTCAAAAGTCTCATTATAGGAAATTTCCTAAATTCTGAATCTTCCACACTGTGATTTAATCCCATTTCTTCTTGTGCTATCCATCATGGATACAAAGAAGGCTACTTGCTTTTTGCCTGCAAGGACTTCTAGACTCTCAAGTAAAATTCATCACAGTTTCCTATTCCTTAGGCTAAACAACCACAATTCCTGCCATCTGTTTTTCGCTGAATTTCCCTGAGCCATAACTGTTTAAGTTTTGGACTTCACTGAGTGTTTCTTCCTTTTTCCTGGACATTACACTCTTGCTGAGTTCATAGCATTGGTGAATAGTTTGGCAAGTTAGTTCGGGCTATTTTTCCTCCATCCAGGTCTGCTCCTGAGTACTATTTGGCAGGCTACCTCTGGAGTACCAACAAATGCTTCTCCTGTATGAGCATGTCTGTATCATGGGGACAGCACTGAAGAGAGCTCACTATCGAGTTTATTGGTATATAAGCAGATAATTATGTTTACATGAGTATATTTACTTTAGCATCATAACCTTGGATTGCAGATTACACATAGAATCATGGAACGGTTTGAATTGGAAGGGACTTTAAAGATCATCTAATTCCAACCCTGCAGGAACCTTGGGCAGGGACACCTCCCACTAGACCCATCCAACCTGGTCTTTAATACCTCCAGGGATAGGGCATCTACGACTTCTCTGGGCAACCTGTTCCAGTGTCTCACCACCTTCACAGTACACAAACATATAACCTGACCAACAATGTCTCCTGTCTCAATATCACACATTTCCTTATGTTAACTATATTTTTAGCAAGCACAAGCCATCACTTACTTTTGTTTATCCATTTTTACCCTTTTTTCCCAAAAAGTTGTTGTCTCACTTGCTAATTCCCTGTAAACATAAAGTCAGTTATTACTGATAAAGGGAACTATATACACGTGTTACTATTGCATTTTTCCCTTCTTTCAGATAATTTTTTTCACATACTGTGATATTTATGAAGGTGAATTCTGTCTTATAGTGTTCTTGCAGTCCTTCCCTGCTTTTTGTTTGCCAGATTAATGAATGTACTCCCTTTTCTGATCATTCAGGCAATTGAAAATACATCAAATGTAGAACAGAACCCTATAGAATCTATGTGAGGTATAATTGCATTTTGACACTACACCCCTGATAATGACTCCTAAGGAATGATATAGAGTAGCATTATTCCTAGTTTGTAATAAATTCATCAAGACCAGCTTTTCCTTAGTTTTTCATGAAACTGTCATGAGAAGTAGTGTTAGAAGCCCTAACGATGCCATAGTATATCTCATAATTGATTTTCTTTTCTTTTCACAAAGCGCATAAGAAAAATTAGACTTTGTTAACATGATTTCCGCTTGACAAATCCACACTTGTCTATTACTCATCTTTTTGCAATTATGATGAGAGAGGTTTAATTGTCATGTTTTATTCCCAAGGGATTCAAACCCCTAAGGAGCACACATTATGTTTTCCAATTACTTAGTCACTTCGGAATGGAAATGCTTTTGACTTTCTGTGTGACATGTACTCCATGATCAAAGTGCCATGTGGATGAATTTTGAACACCTGTCAGGAGTGGGAAGATGGGAGAAGTGGGGAGCAATTTTAAGCCTTGGTATCCAGCAAACATTTCACACTTGGAATAGTTACTGTGTAAAGCCAAAGAAGTCCTATTGCACTGGGTGGTTATCTGCACATTAATAATTTTAAATGCCCAGGTCTTTTGATAAACAAGCCTAAAGCAGTGCTGGCAGTGCAAATCAAAGGAGGTGATCCTGCAGCAAGTGTATGTATTTCCAAGGCAGCATTAAAATAGCTGGCAAGGGGATCAGTGCATGAGCTGAGATCTATATTATTCAGGACTTTTTGAAGGGTTTTGCAAATTTTAATGAAAACTGTAGACCTTGAGTCATGGGAGAGACTGGTGTTGGAGAAAACTGCTTTAATATTACAATGTATATGTTTACAGAAGCTACTGTCATGCATTTGGACTGTGGTATAGAAATAATCTAAATCATCACTCTTCACTTGTGTCCTTCTTACTTTACAGAGAAAGACCAAGTGGTTTCCCCATATATTTTCTCAGTAGAAATCTGCAGTTTTATCCCAATTTCCTTGTCATGCCCCAAAGATGGCATGGCAGGCCAGCCTGAAGGGTATTTAAGCCCAGCTCAACTATAATATAATAAGTAACCTCTAATTTTCTCTGCCTTTACTTCAGCTGAATTCTCAGCTTTCATAACACTGTGCATTTTCTCCAAGCCCAGTTTCATATTGGGTTCTTGGCTCAGGGATGTCTTGACTATATTCTCCTGCCTAATTTCAGCAATTGGAATCATTACTCCAGTCATTACTCCAGTCCTGTATACATTTTTCCGCTCTAATCATCCTGGCAACCCTGACTGACAACCCCATTTGTTAAGTCTGTCAAAGGAAGAATGAGTAGAAGACTAAGAATGTAGGGACATGTACTTACATGGCACATGAAATATGGCCACTCCTTCATTACCTTGGACAAAAGGGTCAGAAGTTTCAGTAAAAGTGTACAAAAATGTTATAGTTTGATTTTAATTTTTTTCAGGGTTGTAAGCTCTCTAGCTTGCAGATTTTATCACATTCTTACTCATGGACACTACTGTTATTTAATATTTTCACTTTTTTGTCTTACTCGCCACTGAATATTCTGCACTAAGGAAAGACAGTGTCAGGTGACTTTTACTGCAGTCAGACAAAATTATTCCCTGCAGATAAATATGGCTAAAGAAAGAATATCCAGCCTCAAGTAAAATTACTATTGGTCTCCAGAGGAGTTCTTATGATCTTCTTAGTCAAGAAAATATTGTATACTTGTTTGGGTTCTGGTGGTTTTTTGGAGGGAAGGGATTAGCTTGTTGTTTTATTTTTTTCTTCCTGGCTTTGTTTGTTGTACCTCTAGAGCCTGAAATGGAATATTTGAATTGGGAACAAAGCAACCAGCCCCAAGCAACCTTGTGCAAAACCCTCTGAAGTCATAGTGGACCAAGTACCCAATGAGACTAAAAAGGGACAGGTGAATTTCCCATCCAGAAGATTTCCCATCCATGTATTCCCATGTTAAAGAATGGAAGATCTGTTGGGTTGTCAGTATTGTCACATGCCAACTTTTAGCCATCCACAACTTTAAAGTCTAACTGAAGGCACCCTTCTCAGTTTCATGTGAAATAATATAAGAGAAATGGGCACCTGTGGAGAACAGTTCACACCATCCTCTATATGGGATCTAATGTATTTCTCTTTACTGGTTATTGAGGGAATCTTGTTCCACACCTAGACTTCTGCTACTGAAATAATTGTATTTCAGTTTATCGAACTCTGTCTTAAATGTAACTAGTCTGGGTCCTCTCCAACCTACAAAAAGGTTGGTCTGGAATATGTTAAAAATACTTACCAAAGCAAAGCCTACATTTATTGGAGACCAGTTAAAATTCATTTGTTCTTGTACCAGAAATGTCAATCCTGTTTCTTGCCAATAATTAGGAAAAATTACTAGCACAGTCATTCATTCTCAAGCTGAGAAATGGGACGACATAAAAGCACAAAGGAATAACTGAATGGAGTGTGTGTGCTAGGAAAGTAAATTTGTTTTGCCTTGAGATTTTCTTTTATAATGCTGAAGTCAATAACATGATCAAGAAAGGCAGAGCTAATCTTCCCTACTTCTTTGAAATTGTATCTTTAGGTTAGGTTTTTCTTTCTCTAGAGAAAGCTTTTCAGAGACTATGACTTTGTTTTATTCTGTTAGCTCATATTTGAATGATTGTCATTCCACACATGGAATAGTTTCTTCTGTGAATTGCACTGATTCATAGTGGGTAACTTAACATCACTTACAGAAATTTGTTAGAAAGATACAATGAAGAAAGTGTCTTGTTCATTTCTTATTCTGATGCTTCCATATTAATGTGATGACAGTGTAAGTTAATTAAAGATGAGGAATGGCAGTGTACCTTACCTCTCGCTGCTGTGAACAATTTATGGGACTAGAGTTTCAGCTGATTTAAATTGTTGTAGCTCTCCTGAATAAGGAGATATGATAATGTGGATCAGCAGGACTCTAGGGACAGAATTTGCCTTTCAACTTGTTACAGAATGTACAGTAATTAGTGTCCATGAGACAAGAATAAAATATATGTGCAAAGAATCATAACGTTTGATATTGATATCAAGGAGTCATAGAAAAGCTCCTTTTCTGATCTTCTCCATTTTCAGAGTAATGTCTTGAGATTATATTGAAACATACTAATTTCTTATATATATTAGGGCACAGGGGAGTAAAAGCCAGCATAGAAATTAGAAGCTTTAAGACACGATATTCAGAGAAGTCACATTTATTCTGAAATGTGATATACCATGCTTGCTGTATTTCATAATTTACAGATAGAGACCTAGTCTAAGCTCACCACTGAAAAAAGCCAAATTGCAACTTTGTATATGAGACAGAGAAAAAGGTATCCAGTCATTTTAGGTTATTTAATTTACCCTTAAACATAATCTGTTAAACTTTGTCTTTTCTTTGGAGCTTGTTATTTTCAAGGTTTCCATCAGACACTAATTACAGATTGTCAATCATTTAGACTCCTGGAAGAATCCTAACAAGACAAAAGAAATAGTTGGAGTTTTTAAAAAATAAATGTACATGGCTTGAACTCTTGAAGCATGTCTTGTGCTCTGAATTTGACTTTGCCCATCAGCATTTCTTCCAAAAGATTTGCCTGCTGACATTTACTTGATGAGGTGGCGTTTGCTTTTGGGAGATGTGTTTGGTGTCATGTATTCCTTGCAGTGACTCTTTTCTGTTGGCATGTAAAGGTCATTTCAGTAGAGTAGGTTGCATTTGTACACTTCCTGTGAAAGAGATTCTGGGCATGAAGCATCCACTGAGTAGTAAGTATACTTGTCTGGAAACTGCTCCTTTTTTTTTTAATTTTCCACACGATTTTTTATTATTTTATTTACTTTATTTTATTTCGGCAACTTATTCTATGAAGCATACAAGAGAAAAATGATACCGAAGACCATTTCTACATTGCAGTACTGCAGTGTTGTTTTGTTTTTTGGGATTTTTTTTAATGCAAATATATCTTAAATGGAAAACGGTAAGCTAATTTTAGTTGTGCAAAGCCCATGATTTTGATGGTTTGATTACTTCCATGACCCATGAGGCACCTTGACTTAATGAGATGGTGTTTTCTAGAACATAGTGCGAATGCTCTATAATGAGTATTAGCCAAGGTTGAACTGAACAGGTCACTCCTACACTCTACAAATATCTTCCCATAGGATATGATTGTTGGGTTTGAGCATTTAGGCTTTGATTTAGTAGGTGAACTGGCCAGGCACTGCTGTGTTCACATCTAGAGTCACTGGAGGCAGGAGCTAACACTCCCAGCAGAACCCTTGCATCAAATCAAAGTCCTGTGTTCATGGGAGCATGCATTAGTTTGTAAAGCTGCCCTATTATAAGCGTGAGGAATGGAGAGAAGGAGGAGGAACAGAGAGCAGGAGGAGGAACAGAGAGCACAAGATTTGGAAACATCTATGACTTGATTCAGTCGCCCTATATATTCATCCAATGCTGTTATAGATCGCCCTGAGCTTTCCATCTGGCTCCAGCTGTCAGTCTAAAAGGCTGAGGACCC
This sequence comes from Nycticryphes semicollaris, assembly GCA_013400055.1. Taxonomy (NCBI): domain Eukaryota; kingdom Metazoa; phylum Chordata; class Aves; order Charadriiformes; family Rostratulidae; genus Nycticryphes; species Nycticryphes semicollaris. The sequence goes on along the minus strand of VXBJ01000248.1, from coordinate 1,268,913 downwards.
TGTGTTATGACTCTCGGCTCTTCTGGATGCTACAGAAGCCTTAAGACATTTCAAATGGCCCTGTGAAACTTTGTGTTTCAGACAACTAAATCAAATTGCTCATTTATGCTTTTTAACTCTGGCTGTCTTTATATGAGTTCGGTACAATAAATTGTGCTGATACCAATGGACTGTAAAATAAATGATCAAACACAGAAGGTCAGTAGCATCAACAGATCCTGGAAAGTTATTCAGCTCATACAATAGGATCAATTTGTTTGTGAACTGAATCATGCTCTAAACTCCACTAATTATTTTTACTGGGGTTTTAATGACTGCCATGGGAATCTGAATGCTTAACGTGTGTAGAAACCTGCATCTATTATCTATATTTAGGTATCTGCATCTTGACCTGAATCTCCATCGAGGAGTCTTTCTTCTTTCTGCCTCTCAGTTCCTGGATAATGGGATAACTTGAGCCGTGGCAGCTGCTTGACTAAATTCACACTACAATGAGTCCTTTTGATGGATTTGCCTTGCTAGCCTTACCTCATCAGGGGCTTTGCCCCCCCGATGGCTGGTGTATGTAAGGGCCGACTTGAAAATTCTAAAAATACCCTTAAAGTTCTGACTTAGACCTGGAAAAGCAACAAAATATTCCTGGCATACAGATAAAAAAGACTAAAAAGCATGAATTATTTATTCGTTTACAACTCTTGTTGTTTTTCCAAAAAAGTAATAGAGCAAATGCCAGCCAAGGAGAGTCAGTCAGTTTTTTCACTAAAGTTTTGCTTCACACATGTACCTGCTGGCCTCAGACAGAGAGGACAGTAACCAAGGCTCTTCTGGGGTATTAGTATCGCAGGTCATGAACCCTCCAGAAGATATGGTGGAATTTTTTCCCCTGATTGGTACAGTCGTGTCCAGCTAGTGTCAAGAATATGAAGTCTGCACAAGTCTACATCCACCAAAGTTGCACATCTTCGTCAATCTTATGAACTTGAATTTTGGGAGACTCCAGAAAATTGGGAATTATGATTCTCAGGCAGTAGGATAAAGAACCACTTAGTAACAGACTAATTCTACGTGACTCATACTCGCTGCGACCTGATGTAGAGAAACAGATTACACCCCCATGAGTAAAGCTGAAAGTAGCTGCTCGCTGTGATAGCAATTCATTCTTTCTCAGAGAATGCATACAAAATATGGACTCCATAGAAATATGGTTTGATCCTTAAATAAATATTCTGTACCACTGTCATTATCTTTCAGCTTCCACACAGGAAAATTGAAAGGTATGAAACTTTGCATGCTAATTCTTACACACCATTCCTGGCACATTTGGGATGGGTTGCTGAAGATATTGTAAGGATTCCAAAATCTCTGTTTGAATATTTTTTTGGCATATAAGCCAACTGAGAGTGATCAATCAAGTGTCTGTTCTAGGAGGGCTCATATAGATCAGGTAGCAGTAATCTGCTTATGTTATTTCCTGTACTCAAACTGGCTTGCTCACGTGTAGTCTATCTTCTTTCTGATCTTTATTTTTTACACTATTTTTACACTGTGTCTAGAGGTGCAACACAGTTATCAGCAGGTGTTTATCTGACATCAGAACATCTTCAGTCTTGCCCAAAAAGCATCATTTAGGAGGCATCAGAACTTCAGTAAACAACATTTAAGTTGGAGTCAAATAACTTAGCAGCTGATAAAATAGAAAAAGGAATTGAGCAGAAGAACCAGGTAATTAATTTATAACAATAAAGTTTATTCATCTATGGAATGAAATAGAAACAGGCTGCATGACTGAGAGGGAGGGTCATTTTAAAATGCTTAAATGTGGAATGAATCCATTGTTAGATTGAACTATTCTGAACATCGTTTCTTAGTCAGTTTAGTCAGGTCATTAAAAAAAAAAAATAATTTGAACTACAACTTCTGCCATTTTTTTATCCTGTGTGTGCTGCCTTAGAACTACCATTACACATTCCCTAATTTTGTAGGATTTATATTAGGAAATACTTGTTTTTTCCTTATTTTCCACTGTGAAATGAGAAACATAGAAGCAGAAGAGATGTTAAAGTTACAGTGAACTATCAAAGATGCCAAAAAGTCCTTTTAGATGGTGGATTAAATTGCTATAATGCATGAGCGTGCCCCAAAGTTTTATTTATTATACTGAAAATGTCAATCTTCTAGTTAGCTCATTATGAATAATGAGTTGTGTCTGATTCTTTTTTCCCCCCAAGATGATGAAATGGTACCAGTTAGTAAAAAAAATAAAAAATATCTCTGCCTACATTCCCTACATTCTAAGGACATTATTATCCTCCCACACTTTGGGGTATATATTATTTCAGGTGTCAAAACCAACTATACTGCACTTTCCAAGCACATGTTCCTGGGGTGAGAGGAGTCGCTTTTCTAGAGAGCAGCCGTTACCCCTAGATGTGAACCCTCTGAAATCTCAGTTGGGAAATCTTTAGGGAAACAATCCATGCAATCACTTGGCACAGTGGACAAAATAGATGTTTTTCTCTGCTCTGCTCCTGCCTGGTTTGTTTCCCACGGCCTTGATTACTGTGCTATCTCAATGCTGTTTTACAGCGGAGTAACCAAAGCATGTAAAATATGTCTAGGCAAAGTCAGGTAAACCCCTGCATTATGGTTACAGGAGAAGGAGGCATGAGCCTCTCAATTGCACCTATCAGCTGAGGGAGTGTAGCTGAGTGAATTCAGTTTGAAATGGTACCACTTTCAGCTGCTTTCTCCATACAGTTGGTGAGGAACATTGATCCCACAAAGCCTCACCAGACCAGAAATGCCTCATCTGCTCCAGCACAAGGTCTGATACAGCATTTTTTTTTTTTTTTGGTTCAGTTTACATGTTCCCCAACTGCTCTGCAGCAGTGATGGCCTCTGGCAGAAGTGGAGAAACACCTGGAAACGTTCCAGGTCATCACTCAAGGAGCACTGGTGCTTCTAGTTGCTAAACTTCAGCTGACAGATGGTAACTCATTACACCACTGGCACTTGATTTGGGGTTTTGTGTTAAAAGAAAAATGTGTGGCATCTGGGGCAGATGCAAATATAAAAAGATACACAAACTCCACAAGTGAGGAGGTCTGGAGTTTGAAATAATGAAGGGCATGAGACTTTAACTGGAATTACTGGGAAGTGTGAAAACTAAAGCAGAATAAATATTTGTGATGAATACTGCACAGAAATGCTTCTATAAAGAGCTTGGGGAATAAAAAAAACCTAGCTTGGGGAAAAAAAACCAACAAAAAACTCCAACCCTCCTATGTAAAAGTATTTCATCTTTTCAGTATTTTCACATTTAAAAAAATGCAATGAACATGCACTTCTAATTTTAAGCTCCAGTGAAATATGAGCAGGTTTCAATGTGACTGGCTCAGAGCACATGTGATGTGTCAGAACACACATCAGGTACAGCTGAGACCAATTTATACAACTAGTGGATGCAGGCAAGAGAGTTTAAAAGAGATGGAAAGAGCAATAGCCCTTAACTATTAGTCATTAATCTATAGTACAAACCTGCAGGCTTTGCTACAGAGAACCTTTCTCTGGGATTGGTACTTATTTTCCTCAAAAAGCTGAGCATCTAATGACACAATGAAGATATTGATCATATTCTAAGGAGAAAAAAAAAAAAGTCTGAGAAATACCCAGAATCTCTGCTAAACTGTGAGAGCCAGCTCGTGGGTGAGCAATCTTGCAGTACAGGTAATTAGAAGGAAGAGAGAGAAATGAGAGAGAGGTGTGCTGAGCTAAGCATGAAGCGTAGAAGTCAAAGTTTCCATGTGGCAGGCTACCACTGGGAATCAACCTGAACCCAAGTGCAATGACCTGTCTGCTGGGTCTCTACAGCAAATCCAGGCTTTCCTTCTACCATCAGCTAAACTCCCCAGGGAGGCCAACTGTGATTGTAGCAGTTAATAAGGAGGTAAGAGCACTTGAAAAGATAAGAAGTGTGGCAACAGATGCAAATTGGCCGTCATGTGATCTTAGCAGGATTTTTGCCTTTGACCTCAGTAGGAGTAAGAATTATCCTGGAACCTACTAGATGATTTATATGGTGTTTGTGGAGCTCTAACATGCCTACGCTGCAAAGAGATGAGGGGAAAAATAAATGATGCTGGTGAAATGTGACAGGCAAAGAAAGATGTGATAAAAGACTCTAACTTAATAAACTGGGAAAACGTGTCCCTGCCCATGGCTCAGGGGTTGGAACTTGATGATCTTTAAGGTCCCTTCCAACTCTAACCATTCTATGATTATAGCTAATAGATTTATCTTATTATTCATTTCAAAGGTAATATTGCTACATTAGTTATTAACTGATCAGATCACCAAATTTAAGATCAATTTCCTAAAGGACACCTGATGTCACTCTAAAATAACATCTACAATTTTTATTTGTTAAATCCTATGAGTTCTTGTATAGATTTTCTGCATGTTGAGTAAAACATAAGTTTACTGCAACAAGAAATGTCCTGGGTACAGAGAAGTATTATTTGCATTAAATGCTACTTGTTTATTGCAACAACTCCATAAAACTGTATCCACTATTGCTCAAAATAAGGCCTTAAAAAAGCCCCATAAACCAGATCTTCTATTTCTTGATTGCCGATTTATTATTATTTTTTTACTGGAGGCCTAGTTTTGAAGAGGTTTACTCCTATTTCTCCTTTTCATTTATAAACAGGAGACATTTTTGGTTCATGTCACTGTGTCGTTCTCACAATCCTTTTATCTTGTTATAATAGTTATACAGAAAGACTCTTGCAGGTTTGACTGTGGAGCCAATAGGAGGTTTGAAAAATGGTATCTGTAAAACTCCATACAAGTAAGATCTGAAACACACTGGAAAAGGAGTCAGCATCCCCTTGAATATCTTCTGCTGTTTCTCTTTTTGTTCACTTGTTTTTTCTCACATGCACGTTTCACTGCTGTCTCAAAAGACACTTGCACTTAGGGCGTGATGATGTTATTTCATATAATTTAATTCTTTTTCTTTTCCCTTCTGAATTTCCTTGGTTCTTTCCTCCCCATTTCTTCTTTATCACTTTTTCAGAAGGCTAGATTAAGATGTAATTTTATTTAGTTTTATTTATGTCCAGTAATTTCCCTATTTTATTTTCTTTGCCACAAGGATTACAAGGTCAGCTAATCTGGACACAACAACAGCTCTTTGTACCTTTAGGCACAGAATTTTCAGTACTTAACCAGAGCTGCAATAGTTCACTCTTGGAAACATGGGAGAAAAAAGTAATTAAAACAAAAAGAAAATAGGAACAATATCAAGAAGAAAACTAAATGCATTGACAGGAAAGAAGGATGGAGACAGATTCTTTTCAATCGTTTCCAGTGATAGCATGAGGGGCAACAGGTGAAGCTGGAACATAGGAGGTTCCATTCAAATATAAGGAAAAACTTCTTTCCAGCGAGGTTGACAGGAAACAGGCTGCCCAGGAAGGTCATGGAATTCCCTTCCTTGGAGGTTTTCAAGCCCTGCCTGGATGCAGTCCTGAGTGATGTGCTTTGGACAATCCTGCTTTAGCAGGGGGACTCAGACTAGAAGATCTCTAGAGGTCCCTTCCAACTCTGAAATTCCATGATTGATTCTGTGATATGTCCAAACTGGAGTATTATGGAAGCCAAAATTGGTAGTGAATGCGAGGAAAGGCATTTTAAAATATTGTAAAAAAATATTTCCAAGACCCTTCATGGTACATATGGTAGAAATATTCTCTGTCCCTGAATTTGTTTACCCAAACTTTGTATCTCAAAAATTTCACCTTAGATTTTTTCCAGTTATGACTTTGCTTGATGACATCTCAGGTTCAAAAACGTTTTCTTAAAAGGAAATGCATTTCATCTAACCTCTATGGTCTAGGCTTTCTTTGACTTTTTCTGACTTTCTTTGTGGACACTGGGAAGAAACAGGTGTCTTCAGCCATTATCATTTATTTCTCCTCTCATCTCCTCAAGTGAGGAAAACAGCACCCAAACCCCAACTGTTTCTAAGTTTGGCCTAGGATACACTTTGAAACAGCTGGTCTGAGCAAAATCTCATCGTGCACAATATACAAACATGCTTTTTGGAAAGAAAGAATTTGATATTCCATCAGGACAACTCTCAAACCCATGAAAGCAAAATAAATAAATAAATAAATGCAAATAAAGCAACACATAGGAGGAAAAGAAAACCTTCCTACCCCATTATTTAAAATATGGAAGATAAGTAGTTAGGTAAGGCTATATTTTCTTGGAGGAGAATAGGTGATTTATCCTTTTAATTGGAGAACATGTCCTCTATGGAGAAAATAACAACACAGAAAACATAAAAAAAACTCAACTAGTTGCAGAGCCAGGAGAAAGAAAGACAATATGTAAGAAGGGAAAATTTAACCTTGTTTTTGTCTCATGTTTCTCATTTTTATTTCTTGTCACTTCAATGCTTCAGATGGAAATGCATTAACAGGTCAGGTGTCAGCAACAAGGGACAGGATGTAGCAGATGATTTGATACTGTGGGTTTGGGCAGAGGGAAAACCAGGTAAGATGAAATTGATTGGCCTGAGAAATGAAATTTATGAGTTCTCTCTTGCACACTTGCAAAATGCTTTATAGGATGTTAAACAAAATATGCCTACATATGTTCATAGACATGTATGCTCTAGTGATTGCTCATTGTCCTATTAATTTCACCTCAATTCAATATTGACCTATCACTTCAGCAGACAAACTGATCTGTCTCTTTTAAGAGCAGATCTACAGTCTTCTGAAGGCATATGTGAGAGAGGCATATTTCAATGTTGGAACACAGTCCAGATTTTGATGATTAAATTTTTATCACACTTGGATTAATAATTCACTTCTTGTGTAATTGATACAGTCTGCCTTTCATTAAAAGCAAATATGCTGAACACATCATTGTTTTGGTATTCTAGCAAAGTTGGCTTTGTTGTACACTCTTCTGTGTGACAATCTATGAAGAGAACACTTTTATTGGAAAAAAAACCAATCTATATTAGAAATGAGGATCCAGATCTCAGAAAAAAAGACCAAGTAAATTAAAAAGCTTGCAATTTGGATATAATTGTCTAATTTTTTTTTTCTCCCAAAGACTTCAGTTGGCTTTGAACTAAAATACGCGATTATCTGTCTATCTTACTATCAAGGCCTGGAAATTAAATAGGCATTGTATGCTAGTAGAATGAGCCTTAATTTGGTCATATTTTATTAATATGACATGAGAAGAGAGAGAAAAAAAAAGATACAGTGTTGTTGTTTGCCTCCTGTAGCTTTTTAGAGTCACAGCCAGTCCCTAACAGTCATGCTGACGTTGCATTCTCTTACTATTTGGTGATTGTTTTAAAACATGTCTTAGCTGCTGAAAATGAATAAAGGTCAGCAGATCTTCAGGTTCATGGTTCCCAGTTTACAGCAGAAAAAGTGAAAGAGAATATAAAGGAAAACTAAAAAAGAAATCAAACCATTTTTGGCTCTCCTGGTTATAAAGAAAAGCTTGAAAATATGATCAGGGAGCAATTTTAAAGGGAAAAAAAAATATGGCAAAAGGGTATTGCTTATTTATTGAGCAAAGGAAAGCAGGTGAAAGACAGGCTGGAAGTTCCGAACATTGCGATGTAAATACTAGGAAGGAGAAGACTGCTCTGGCCAGACGGAGAATGACAGAGAAACACATGAACATTGGCTTCAGCTTTGGAGAAAATTTCTAGTCATCAAACTGCTGGTTTCCCAGAAAGACTTATCACGGACTCCAAAAGGTAAAAAAAAAGTTATGTTACTTTGAAAAAGAAAGGTATGTGAGAACAATTATACTGCAAGGTGGGTACTGATGCTGGACACTGAAATGTCATAGAGCCCATTCTGGTGCTCCAGGCTGGTGCTCTTAAGGGGAAAAAAAAAAATAATTCCCCTTTCCCCCTCTCTTTTCTATCTCTGGGTTCTTAAGTTAGTGCCACGGGTTTTCCTTTTATATTTTTTTTTTATTGGCATATCTGTATGGATGTTTAGTCATAAGATTATAGCTGCTTTTACTGTATTTCTTAGCTGCACAAAGAAACTATTCAGATAAGGAAATTCAGAATAGTGAACACTTTCAGTGTACTTTTAAGGACATATGTTCTCTTTCTCTATATGAATTTTATTCTGCTGACTCCAGGAAATGATGAAGGGCATGGAGAATATAGAGGCAGAATCTACTCAGAGGGCCATGTTGACAAGATGAAAGGCAGCATGTGGAAGCTGTGATGAAGAAAAAAACATTGGTATATTTGGAAAACTGTTTTCACTACGCAGCTAGTTCAGGGGCCTGAGAAACACAGAGACTGTGAAATCTCCGTCTGTGGAAATATTTGAAAATGAATTGGATGTGGCCCTGAGCAGTCTTAGTTAAGTTGGCCTTGCTTTGAGCGGAGCCTTGGACTAGGTAATCTTCAGAAGTCCATCCCAAACTATGTTATTCTATCAATCTTTGGTTAAACAGATAAAGTTTATGAAAAATTTAAACTCCTAACTAGAATTTAAAGGATATTTGGTCCCCTTTGTTTATCTTACAGAAATGCTTGATAAAAAAAAGTCTACAGAAAAGGCTACACATTGTCACACTGATGCTACATGGCCACTCATGAAGTCAATGTACATTACTAATTGCTTTATTTTCTAGTACTAGGGCAAGGTCACCTGTGAGGCCACACCCATACAAACACAAGACCAAGGTGACTATTTCCTCCCAAAAACATTGCCAACAAATATTTGTTCAACATTTGTTCGACTAATCTTTGTACCGTGCTGTAAAAGTTTCAAACCGTGTAGTTTAGAAGTCTATGACGTAGATGAATCTCCTTAGAGATCCCGTGTAATTCCTCCGTATCACATCTGACAGATAAGTAGGTGGGAGCAAAGCAGCTATTTGGGCTAATGGCCCCTAATTTGGCAGACTTCCATGCTGTGAAAAAGAAAATAAAAGAAAAACTAGAACATGGTTTTCCTTGCAAAAGCAAAAATAATGATTACTAGTCTCAGTCCATAACCCCCCTTTTTTTTTTCTTTCCTAATTTCTTTTTCAAACCATTAGGGGAAAATTTGGTAGTAGTCTAAATGGCAGCATAAAGAATAGGGAAGATTGTGTCTGTCTAACAAGGCATATAGGTAATTGGATATTGTCAGGAACTATGTTGTGCCACTTCTCTTAAGCTACTGCTAAACTTATCCCACAGGGTCTACAGTTCACCACTTTTGGACAGCAGCAGCCTGAGCTTGGTTTAGGCTTAGTCTGTAACAAAACCCCAATGAATTAAGCCACTTCCAGATGATGTGTACACTACTATATTAAAAACAAACCAAACAAAACCAACCCAACCCATACGCAAACCTGCCTATTATCTAAAGAGCATTACATTTGATAACACTAGATTTATTTTTAATGAAAGTACTCATACAGCTCTTGAATATGTTAAAGTTTTGGAGAAGTTAATCATTTTTGAGATACCTGTCCTTAGACAAAGAATCTAGATCATAGAATCATTCAGATTCTGTCCCAGGTTCTGTAGGAAGTCTAAAGTGGTGACTTCAACACCAGATCTTTGAGGGCGTCAAATACACATGTGAATTTTCCTGCAAAATCTTATACACTGTCCAAGTCTCAGAATTGAAATGAGGCATGTACTTATGTTCAGGAGACCTTATTAATCAGCAGAACTTGCCGTGTTTTGTTCATGAGAGGTTGGGATGATCCGCCTTGTTGGTTGTACTAAGCAATTTGGAGGAGTTTCAATTAGAATCACGTGAAAGTTATCCAGCAGTTTGGTTTAAATGCAATTTGGATTTGCCAAGAGGGAAATTGTTTTAAACAAAGTGTCAAGCCTGGTAAAACTCCATCATTAAAAAAGTGTCATAATTCTGCAATTCTTTACATGAACTGTGTGATGTTTTCCAACAGGAAAACAAAAAAGTATTTATTCAGCTTGAAATTATCTTTTGCTCTCAGCTATAAAGTTAAGAACGCTTTGAAAGTTGGAACTTTTGACACTAAAACCTATTAAAACCAAAATTCTATGACTGGTAGAGAATGAATTATTTTTGCAGTGGGCAGGAGATGCTGATTGTATAAGACATTTAAATTAAGACATTTAAGAGACAAAAACCCAATGGAAATTGGAAACCATGAATTTTATTTTTCCCAAAGGGCTCTGTTCTTAAGCTCATGCAATAAATCCTGTTGGTTTCTGGGAAACATACTCTATCTCCATCCTAAGGCACTGAAAATCCTCAATAAGGAGCTGTGTCCCTTCCATTACAAATCCATGCATGGCCTTACGAAAGAAGATATGTTTTAAAGATACCAAACCTGGCAGTCAGGCTGGCAAAATGGGTGGTTTGCGTGAGCTGAACTCTGAAAAGCTGGAGGAACACTTACCTTCCTTGGTATGTTTTCAGGGGTGTCTGTAAGCGATACTTTCTTTCTCCTTATTTCCCTTTCCACTCTGGCTATTTAAATGATAAGCTTTCAAGGAGAAGATTGTCTCTTACTATGTGATTCCACACTAATGAGTCTTTTACTTCTGTAGGTACCTTATATTATATTTTTAGTAGCAGTGTATCATCATATTATTCCTTTATAACAAAATTTGATGTTACTTGGCAGGATTTCACTTACAACTATGAATGAGCTACAGATTAGGATCAAAGCAGGCACACATAAAAGTTTTCAAAATAACCCCACATTAATAACAACAAACAAATCACTGAATGGTTTTGAGCAGCCCCCCACACTACTTTGTAGTAACATGCATTTTCAAGAGATCTTGCACATAATTTTTATATTTTTTTTATACATTTTTTTTCTTTTTGCTTCCTTCAATGTCAGGTTTTCAATCTCCAAGATGAACAACAGTCTTTGATCATGACATTTTGCGCTATGACCCCAAGATCCTTCATGTCAACAGGATGCCTCACTTTTTAATTTTCTACTCGGCTCAAGGTCCTTACCTTCACTTTGATCCCAAAGGATCATCACATTTTAATTTTTTTGTTGCTGAGACTATGAGCATGCTTCACCTTTGAAGATGTGGTACTGGCCACTGACACACCAGTTAATGATTATTTCCATTGTGTGAGTAAGAGTGGCATTGCCTTGTGCTCTAAAAGGTACTACACACTCCTGTAATCACAGTAGGATAAAACCTGGAAAATATCTCACTTTTTTCAGTGCTTTTGTTTAAATATTTCAAGATCATTATAAGAATTGGAAAGAAAAAGTATCATTTACGATAAAAACTGTAACAGGATTTACACAGAAAGAGTATAATGCCAAAAAGGCTTTAAATTGGTTTCAGCATTTTCTATAATGTGCTTGGAACAAGATGGTTTCTCAGTAAATGATGAAATTAAAAGCAGATGGCCCAGAACACAGCAGTTCCATAAAGAGGCTGATATTAGCCCATTTAGACATTCTTTTACGAGACTTAGCAATTACTGAGTAAAGCCTGCTTTTGCAGGGACTCAACATGTACAACTACTGGTTTGTGGAGTTTTCAGATATAAGTACTTCGGTGAGTCCTGATGGAGGAAAAAAAAAAATAATTTGTACATAGTCTGCCTTTGAAAGAAGATGCACACTCATCACCTCACTGAAGCTTTTCGAGTGAGATTCATCTGAAGATCTGAGGAGCTCCACACTCAGACTCGCCATCTTGGTCTTTCATTCCAGTCAGCAGAAACCTACTCAAGGTACCCAGATCATTAAAGGAGAAATTAATCTTCTTCTGAAATAAGGTGTTCTCAATAAATTAGAGAATTGGAGTTGAACGAGGCAATTTCTTTCCTCTGACTGACAGTCATGTGACCTCAGTGGAACCCATCACTTCTTTTATATATACTTACGTAGAGGCTAAATTACTTACAGAGAATATGTGGGAGCAACATTATCTGCTCCCAGGAGAAGGATATGAGGAAAAAAGAATAAATCTGGACAGTCTTCAAGTCCAGGATATACTTGCTTACCCATATTTTGAATCACAATTGTATAGCATTAGGTTCTAAATGCAAAGGGTTAAGAAGCACAAGTTACAGGATGCTTTTCTATCAAACTTCTGCTTCCTTTCATGTGGACTGGCTTTTAGCTAGATTTTTTTGCCTCTTGGTTAAAGATCCTCTTCTTTCAGCTTGTCCTCACCAGCACAAAAGGAAATTCCTTGATGAAAACGTTAAAGATGCTCTCATGCATATTTACATCGTCTTCTAAAACCCTCATATGATGGTTTCTGGGAAACATGACAGAGTCATCTCTCGGAAACAGAAGGAAACAAAAAATATGCTGTCTTGAGCCTTCTGGGTACACAGAGAGAAGTGAACAGATAATTTTGTTTTGATTTTCACTGATATGTGGTTAAGACAGAAAACTAGCTCAATACTTGACAACAAAGATCTTTCTTTTCCTTACAAAAACAATGTCTCTTGCTTTTTGTTTCTAGTCGGTTTTCCAGACTACTTCAAATTTCTGAATAGATTACGTCTTTTCCCACAGTTTTAATCCCATACATTTAATTGTTTTGTACTTTGCAAAGATGTAAGGCATATGGGGATGCTGTTTGCAGGCTGGACAAGTACTACTTTGGATTATTTCAACAGAGTAGGATTTTGCAGATCAAACAGGAATAAGAGATGTGGGGGATTTACTACTGCTAGCAAAAGTAGTTCCCTCTTTTCCAGGTTGTTTTCCCAAAGCTAAAATGAACTGTCCTACATATAGATTTCACTGGAGAATTAGTTTACTATTAGGAATATAGTGGGAGTATCAGATGGCCAATAGAGAGGAAACAGGAAAATTTTTATTGTTGGCAGAAAAAAGGGAAATGCTTGAAACGGTCCAAATTCATTCTTCCAGAACCTACCTGCAATTTTCACGAATATCTACAGCTCATCAGGGTCTAAGTTTTCTCCCAGCATGGGCAAAGTCCAGCTGTCTGGTTGGCCAGGTTACCCCTTGTTTGCTGTGCTTTATTAACTATGTGCTGATAGCTGTGATGTTACAACAACTACAACTTTCCTCCTCTGCCCATTTAATCTACTCTTTGGGACATTAGGGCTACCATAAGGGTGGAGTAGTTGCAGGCAGAAATTGGTCAAACTCTTGGTAGCAGTTTTGCAGGCTTTACCACCCACTTCTCTCCTCTAAAAATACAGTTAGGTGGTCCAAGAAGTATTGCAAATATTCTTTTCACATTGACTGAATTCATCAGGAAAAAAAAGAAGAAAAAAAACCCCTGACCCTGAAACCTGCAGAACTTGAAGTTTTTGTACAAAAAAAAGCCATATTCACTTCTCAGTGCAAAATAGCTTTTCTTTTTGGAATTTAATGTATTTTTACAAAACCACAAAAGACTTGAAAAAATGGAATAATTTGCTTTCGATTCAAACGAAACATTTTATTTAGTTTCAAAAGCTTTTGCAAGTTTTCAGTTGGTTTGAAAATGTGAACACATTTTTATTCCAAATGGACTGGAAAAAGTTATTTAATCACATAGCTGTAGTTTTAGCACACAAATAGATCAATTATTTCCTAGGCACTTGCAGGTTTTATGATCAGTTAAGTCTTCAAATAGGTCTGAAAGAAAATAATGCTGTGTGTAGTTGTGGACTTCTATAGGTGATACTCCTATAGTCAGGAAAATCCAGGGTTCATTTCTTTCTTGTAGGTCCTAAGCCATCACAACAGATCTTAAAAGTATTCTTACAGGACTAAAACATGGAGTGAATATCATGGGCCTGACTCAAACTGTTCCCCATGGGGATACAAGAGGGCTGTGAGGCCACGGTGAACTCTACAGGATCCAATTTAGAGTATTTTAGAAAGTTATAGTTGACATATGTAAACTCCTGCAGCAGAGTCAGCAAAGTAAAACCATCAACGTTCTCAATTCCAGTCAGTCCAAAGTCCCATCACTTAGCTCCAGCAGCTTTAAAACTAATCTCCAGATTTTCAGCTATCTACTGATATAGGAGCAGTAAGCTTTGTTGGCAGTTCCCACGTCACAAATGCTTGGGCAAAGGAGGGCAGAGACATCCAGAACAACTGTAGCCATTTCTGTCTGGAATCACTGTTCACAGCTGTATTGTAAAGCCACACAAAGGATGTAACAGTGGACCACAAAAGGGACTTATGTCACTTCCAGAACATGAAAGGCAGTGTTCCATGATGATTCAGGTAGTGATTCAACACCCTTAGTAAAGACCCTTAGCATCTTAGTGAAACTCATTCACATGCCTAAGTGACTATGTAGACTTGACTTGGCGTGTGCCAAAATGTAGAGGAGAAAGATTTCAGAGAGGTATAGACCTGGGCATCACCCTGGGACCCTCCACATTCAATGCGTGAGCATCTTTAAACTTGAATCTGAAGGGTTTTGTCCCCCATGTGGTATGGATGTCACCTAGTGATAGGCTTTGGATTATTCTATAGAAAGGAGCTAATCTTTACTTTGTCTTCTGAAGTGCTAATAGACACCCTGAGATAACTTAGTTGCTTAAATGTGTATGCCTAGTGTTATTTGTTCTTGGGTATTCAGGATGGATACAGGAGGATGGCAAGTATCATATAGCACTTACAGGACATTCTGGGAGGAAGTTGGAAGTCAGGTAAAACTGACCATTATTTGCAGAATAAAACCTTTTCTCTATATTTAAGCAATCCTATCCCAGATGTCCACTGGTAATGAGAGGACTCTAGACATCTCTGAGACCTGTCTTAACCTCTCTTCAGACATCTCAGCTGGATCTATAAGCATTCTAAAGCATTTCTGAAGGGTGACCTTCAATCTCATTTTCCACTTATCAGAAAAAAAAATGCATTATTTTCAGTGTATCAGCAGTTTCAGTGATAACTGTGAAGTTTCTTTTATTATAAATTATTAAATGCGCTACATACTTAGACTTTGAATTACATCTAAAATTGTCACAATGGTTTTCACGTCACTCCCTTGTTTGCTTCAACCACCCATCACTTTGTTTAGATTAGGAGTAGCTCTGGGCAAAATTTTCCTGCATACGGTTGGGCCTGGGCCTGGGAACTGCAGCACTACTATCTTTCTTGGCTCCGTGCATGAGACTGAAAGCAGCACTTAAATGCCACATAAGGTCTGGCCAAGGACTTTGGAAAAAGAGCCGCACGCTGATTTATGTGAATTTCATTTACAGTAGCACAGAAATGATATGGGCTAGAACAGAAGGCAGCAATTACCCAGGAGAACTTCAGAATTATTCTTTGATCTTGCAATTGCTTAAACACCATTTCTCCTGCAAAGCAATGCTTCAGAAATAGGATGAAAAGGATAATTTAATTGGAAAAGGATAAAGAACTTTACTACAAATGGATCATTTTGCCCCTCCAGCGTCCAACTTGACACGCATATTTTGGATAGTGAATGGCGATTTTCTGCCTTCACAGGTAGAAGATACTGGGTCCAAAAATCCTTATTACAGAAGCAGGAAGACATAAAATGGGAACAAATTCCTGTGAGTAAAGAGGGAAAAACCCCAAGACTTATCACTCCCCCAAGTAATTGTACCTAAGGATTTTTAGAACAAAATGCCAGAGTATAGGCTGATTTACCACCCTGTGATATTTATAGAAGTAAGATAAGAAGTGCTCTTAGGAGTTATGATTTCTTCAAACACAACGTAGGCTTTAATCAGACAAGTGTTACTGCCTCATTCCAGTGTCTGGAAAGCAGCTGGACTTCTGCCTTTAAATGCAATACAGCTCTTGCTCCTGCCTCAAGGGTCAGAGGGCTTCAACCCACCTAGGAATATAACATGCATTGGTGGCATTTGAGGATGAGCTGGAAAGTGTTTTTCAACCCATAAATATTTCTCGGCATCTTTACAGAAACAGATTGAGAAATTGTAAAGAGTTTCACCTCTGCACTAGTGTGTTCACAGCTGGATGCCCATCACCGGGTTTCTTTGAGCAGCAGTCTTATCTGGTCTTGATTGTTTCACTGTCCCAGGGAATTGCAAACACCAAGCAATCATTGTAGCCAACAGTGAGTACTAGCATGAGGTATACCCTCTTTAAATAATATTCAAATAATACAAATCAATTTTCTCAGAAAGTAAATTTTGTGGTCTGGAGCTGAGTCAATCCAGTGGTGTATTTCCTATTCTGTGGCCATGCCTCCTGTTTACAGCTGGGTTCAAATGAGGAGATTACATTCGGTTAGGATTAGAAGGAGCTGAGATCGATGGGCTGGATGCTAAATACTGCAGCCTACACACTGAAAAACTCCCAAGGTCAGTGCTCAGAAAATACAGTTCTCCCTGTCCTTAAAATTCAAGTAAAAACGTTTCAAACATTAAGGCTTCTTAAATCATGAAGCTTGGAAAAGCTTGAGCAGGTAGGAGAGGCACCTGATCTCCATGGAGTGACAGCTGACAGCAACTAAAGCACGGTCCAATATTAATGCAGCTGGTTTATCATATGTTATGTTTGAACTTCTCCTTTCTCAAGCTCTGAAATGAGCTGAATGCAGCTTACCTCAGCTTTTCAAAGATCAAGGACGCCCACAACAAAACCTTTGTGGGAACACAGTCATTCTCACTTGGCACAGAGGCAACTAGCAATTGCTAAACTTCTTTTTTTTTCCCCACTCAAAGGTCCTCCTCCCAGAAGAACAGGACTCCTCTGCACCCCTCAGATCCCACTTACGTGCTGCCACTCTGGACCACTTTGTCCAGCACTAACTGCTGGCTGTATGGCCACCATGGGGCATTGCTGTGCAAGATGAAAAGGATGACACTCACGCCCACCCTAAAATGGTATGCAATATTATCTGTGAATTTAGTATCATAGACTCATAGAATCTTAGAATGATTTAGGTTGGGAGGGAATGTAAAGATTATCAAGTTCCAACCCCTCTGCCATGAGCAGGGACACCTCCCACTAGAGCAGGTTGCTCAAAGCTCATCCAGCCTGGCTTTGAACAATTCCAGGGCTGGGGCATCCACAACTTCTTTGGGCAAACTGTTTCTGTGCCTCATGACCATCATAGTGAAAAATTTCTTCCTGATATCTAGCCTAAATCTACCCTCTTCCAGTTTGAAGCCATTATTCCTTGTCCTATCATTTCATACCTCTGTAAAAAGTCCCTGTCCACTTTTCTTGCGGGATCTCATTAAGTACTGGAAGGTTGCTATAAAATCCCCCCTGTAGCTGCCTCTTCTCCAGTCTGAACAACCCCAGCTCTCCCAGCCTGTCCTCACAGCAGAGGTGCTCCAGCCCTCTCTCTATCTTCATGGCCCTCTTCTGGACCTGCTCCAACAAGTCCATGCCCTTCTTGTGCTGAGGACTCAGAACCTGGACACAGTACTACAGGTGGGGTTTCAGCAGAGTGGAAAATTAAGGCTATAGCAAACAATGTCATGCAAATATTACTTCACCAACAACCTGCAACCCCTTACAAAAAGCCCAGGATAGCTGCTTCCAGTATGGTTTTGGTATGTAATGAGTCTACCTTTGTAAACAAAAGCCTTTTCCTTTAGGTGTGTGCTCCGGATTACAGTTGAAAGCACGGCTGTGGTCTCCTCAACAGCATTTACAAGCAGCCTCTTTCCAGCTCTGAATTATGGCTTAGATTGTTCTGCAAATAACCCTCCACAAAAGCTGAGTGATTGTGAACAGCATGAAAATGTCAAAATCACCCAGCTTAACCAAATCAGAATATGTTTCCTTTGGAACAAGGAGCATGTTTCACCAGGGCTACTCATAAGCTAGAATTTTCAGCTTTCGGCACCTACCTGAGTTAGAATTTGAGTCTGCAAAAGGACACAATGAACACGATTCAGGTCTGTTTGTTATGCTCTACAAAAGAACATAAAACCCTGCCAAAATAAAGGAAAAGCTTACATTTGCTCGAGCTTATATGAAACAAACAAATGAACAAGACGGAATAAGAAAGCAACAAAAAGTAAAATCAGGTTTGGATGGAGTCTGACGCCAGAGCAAAACTTGACAGAATTAAGAAAACCCAATATTTGACAGTTATAATGGATTTTTTTTTCTTAAAATTTCTATAAGGACCTATCAGTCTTGAATGGAGTGTGAGATTATTAAACAATAAATTGGGTGAAAAATAGCTCTGTAGGGAAAGTCCATTATGTTCTCATCATTAAAGTACTACACAAAATTGATGAGGTATTTTGAATTTTTTTCTTCTGTCTTCTTAAGGATACATTCTTAAAGGTTGACCTCAATCTGTTGGAAGTTTTCTAATGATCTTCAGTGGATTTTGGAGCAATTCTGGGAAGGTGACACACCACTTACTTATTTTCAAAATTTTGTGCTCATTTAATCTCTCCAGTTTTAGAAAGGATTCTGCTCCCACATTGAACAAGTAGTTCAATAAGATCAAATTGTTATGGAAAAAAAACCATGGGAGCAGTCTCATAGCATTTCACCCTCATTGTGTTCAAAAAACAGCTCCAGGTATAAAAAATGTATGAAAATTGGATTAAAACAGTCCAAGTGCTAAATAGAGGGAACGTTAAATGTGCAGTCACAGTAGTTGTTCATGTATTCAGCCATCCTTGTTAGAGAACCTCAGGTAGAATAAATTAGCACAGTTCTTAGTGGTTTTAGTTATTTCAGATAACTTCAAGGTGGGGGGAGTGGCATGGGGTAGGTCCTACCTGGGTAACAGGAGTGAATGGCTCCTTGTATGACCTGTGATCCTCTACAAAAATGAGTCCCAAATTGCAGCTCCCAGTGTAATTTTGTTATGAGACAAATTCACTTTTGCATGGTAATTTTTGCAAGGTAGCTCGGTAACATGATTAATTCTTTGCCTTTATCTTGGTAATCCAGGGACAAGTTGTCATCAACATGAATGTTGATGTGAGGATGTATGAAAGGTGCTCATAGCAGATTCGCCAAGTGCAACTGCCTAGTAAGGTACATGGTACTCGAAGGACTCACTGTGCCTCACAGCACATGGAGACAAGGCAGTGTTTCAGGGGAAACTGAGGTAGAGGAGCAAAAGCTTTTTCTGTATCTTTTGTAAAATATTGAGGTTTCTTGGGGAGAGCTTGAAAACAATTTGGGGATTGCCAACAAAGGATTAAGAAGTGCTGATGCAAAACACATGTTGTAGAAGAGGAGCAAATCTCTTTAAATTACTGAGATGCTCTTGCTCTTTTATATCACTCAGATATACTGGGAAAACTATACTTTAAATGTAGAAATAAGTAGTAGCTTACAACTGATAGCATGTATTGCAGGAATTTGTTGCTGTCTGTGATAATGTTCACCTGAATTTATTTTTCTGTATCTGTAAAAGGTAAATATGTCTCCTAGGAAGCACCTAAATATGCTAAGTCTTTTCTACAGAAATTCCTAAAATTGCTGTTTCTTCCATTTTATGGACCCCATATATCAAGATGTCTTCAGCTGTAATTACATCTTGCACAGTGCAGAAGTAAAGAGCAGAGTTCAGGTTATTCTGGGGACTGCCACTTCCATAAGTTAACACTTGAATTTTTCTTAGAAATAATTTTCTACTCTAAGATATTCTTTTTCTTTTTCGTAAGAGAAATTCAAATAAGGCCACATATTTGAAATACCTGTTAAGTCTTCACTTTCTTAAGTCTGTACAACGTGAATACTTCGGTTCAAAACAACCTTTTTCTTCCATGAAAATGGACCAGATCCATCCTGGATAAAACTGGTAGTGTAACTGAAATTACTAAGCTATCAGCCTGCTCCCCAAATCTTCCCTCTCAAATTAATTGGACAATCAAATCCTTCTTTCAGCTGGATATAAGTGTGTGCTCTGAGATTACAGTGGAAGGCATGGTTGCGAGTTCCTGAGCAACGCTTGCGATCAGTAAAAAGTGTAAGGACAGTATATACACAATGTGAAATGTTGTCCCTGGATTAATTCTGGGCACTCTTTGCAAGATCACAGGTTACCTGCCCTACCATAAGACATGGTACTGTGAAATACCAGTCCCGTGAAATACAGTTACGGGGTTGAAAAATATAAGATTCATGCACAGTGTACCTATACAAGGTGTATTTCAAGTCATAGATTTGACTCAGATTTAGATGTCTACTTGTGAGGCTCTGCCTGCAAACTGGGTGTCTCAGATCTCACTAGAGCTAGTGGAAATCTAGCCAGTAAAGTGAGAACACCCTCCAGGTACAGCAGGCGGAATGTAGCATCTTATTTGAGATGTCTTAGAATACCTTTTCTGGCCTCAATCTTACGTTCAAGTAAATTTAGGTATCCCTTAAGTCCCACCTACTTGTCTGGAATACCCTAGGTCATCTCAAGCTGCATTAAGTATGTCTTGGCATGAACTGAATTGCTTTCTGGGCTCTGCTGTCTATATTGACTGCTCCAGTGAGTATAATGCAAGCTTAAAGCAGCTCAGATAGATGCACCTTAGTTTAAATGACACACTTTGCGCAAAGGATCCCAGCTTTGCTTTATTCCTTCAGTATTCAGGTCTGACACCAGATATCCATAAATTTGTAGAGCGCAATGGTCAAGATAAAGCTTTAGTCAATGTTCCCCAGGCTGGATGGGGCTTTGAGCAACCTGGTCTGGTGGGAGGTGTCCCTGCCCATGGCAGGGGAGTTGGAACTCGATGATATTTAAGATCCCTTCCAACTCTAACCATTCTATGATTCTATGGCAATCAGTGGATCCCTCTCTCTAAGGAATGACCATGCTGCAAGTATTTAGTCCTCACTTCATGGTTAATAGTACTCATGGAATGAATTAGGCTAAGAAATATGTTTATTCATTTCTAGAAACCCTTCCTTCCAAAAGACAAGGAACCAAATGACAAAACCCAGTTGCACCCCAAATGAGAAGAGCAGAATCTGACACAGTCCTCTATGGCAGACAAATAGCAACTGGTTATAGTCAGACCCAAAACCACTTGTGTCTGAGTGTATCAAAGCTTCAACCAGTCTGCTCTACTCCTTGTTGAAATGGTCCTTGAGAGTGCTCTTGTGGTCAGTTCCTGCATCTCTTTCAGATGGCACTGATGTTCTAGGTCTTTAACTATATCCCCATTCCATTTTTCAATATTTTACATAACGGCAAAATGTGAAGTGTACTGCTGAACTGTTGCACCCAAAAAAGCCTCTTTGTATGTGAATGGAAGTCACCCCAAGTGCATACAAGTGGGGTTATTTTGCTTTCTCAGCATCTTTGGATTTCATATTTGTATCCTGCTTACATGGTGAGTAGACAGAGGCACTTTGCCTTGTTTAAACGCCTAATTCTTAATGTCAGAAGACATTTTGAGGGCAGCAGTCAGAGCACATTTATAGACTCAGGAGGGTGAGGACACCAAATTTCACCTTCTGAGGTGCAACTGTCAACCCATTCCAGACAAACAGCAGCCTGACAGCCCTGAAACAAGAGATACAGATGGGTGGAAATTACACCTCTGAGGACTAAGATGCAGAAAATAATTCAGTGTCCTTTCTTTGTGTCCAGATTACTGTTTTTTCTGGGTGGTAAAACAGGTGGCTTGTTTTAGGTGGTAAAACTGTTGGCTATCAATATAGGAAATCTGTTCCTAGACTCCTGCTTGGATACAGATTCTTTTTGTACTGGTAAACAAATTATTTTATCCCTTTGCTTTCTTTGAACTACCTCCCAATTATTTCACGGGGGTATTTTGAAGCTCCTTCGCTTGATTCTGTGCAGTCATCAAATTCAATTCACCGTGACTCCACTCCAGGGAAACATTGGCCTTTTGTTTCTAAAGCACTCTAGGAACCTTGCACAAAATGTTTCAAAATACTAAATAAATAATGAATCCTCCATCTAAATCATTACAAAATTGATCATCCAGTGAATCATTCTTCTTTTATCTGAGAGAACTCATGTTGAAAAATGTGTCATAGCAGAATTTATTATGACCTCTGCAAGAGCAATTCAATTCAAAAACTTCAGAAAATTAGTAAGTAACAAATGAAATTAATCAGGTTTAGGTTAACCATGATATTATTACAGTGATAGTATTAATAGCTGGTTCTATTTAAAAACCCCAATCCTTACTTTGGTTAGCCCTACAAAATAATTTGGAGACATGATATGGGACAGCAAAGAAAGAAATGGTTTCACAGTCAGGGAGAGATAAACACTGCTAGAGATAAGAATTTCTTGCTTGGTGAGTAATATCCCTCTCTTCTCCTTCCCTTTGCTGTCAAAGATCCAAGTATAATTGGGACAATCCAGGGGAGACTAAAGTATGGTTTCCTTGGTGCATACAGGAATCCATGTGTTTATATTGTTTAGGGTACTGCAAGACAGTTTTCTTGCATTTCTGGAGCTCAGAACTGAGACTTCAATTATTTATTTACTGCTTCTACCAACAGTCAGATGGTGTGATGGACCTGAATGGAGTATCGCATCAACATTTATTCAAAACTCTGCACTATTAGAATAATCTTAACGAATTATTAAGCTAACCTCAATTAAAAGTGTGTCCATTACAAATTGCTGAGGCCAGAAGAATCATTAGAGTTGTCATGGGACAAACTAAGCAACCTAATTTTACTTACACACCCCCTTTGTTTCATTGGAACGGCACCTAATACAGATCAGTCATGATCAGTGAATAGGAACACTGAGATCCGCAGTGCTCAGAACACATATATCTCTTGGGAGAAGTAGATTTTTGACTCTCAGCAGCAGGAATGAATTAACTATAAAGCAAATAGTGAGTCCAGATTAATGTGACTTTTTGGCTTCAATTTAACCAAGTTCGTTGATCTAATCACAGGCGCTGGAGATTTCAATTTGCTCCTGTGTTGACAAGGATGGCACGTGATATTCACCAGTGCATTTGATGCGACCATGTCAGAGTGAGTTCCCTGACTTCTACCAAGAACTTGTGTTTTTCATGCCTGTGTTTTAATCACTCAAGGAGGAAATATTCATTACAATGCCATGATTGGAAGAGCTGTGGTAGTTTATGCTACTTAAGGAGCTAGACTTGAATCTGCTGCTTTTATTCTGCTACACTAGTGTTTTACTTGAAAGTGATTCAATGTGAATGGGGTGAGGAATTTTACTCACAAGGTCATGCATAACCCCTGGGGAAAGCTATTTTTAATCAGTAATCCTCATGTTCCAACTGTTAAGTAATTCTCTGTTTACTTTGTGTATTGGTCATAGATTTCTGGGAAACTTTGATTAACTTCAAACTTCAGTTAGGTGGGTTTGAAGAAAAACTGCAGGATCTTCAAGGAAAATGGCTGTAGCCCACTGCGTTTCAGACTGGCTTGGTTACCTCTGAATTGCTGTCAAAGCATTGATGTTAGGGATAACAGGAGTGCAAATGTATGGTGCTGGAGATCTGTGTATATGCTGTGATCCTTGTGTTACAGTAAGCCCTCATCAAGGTTATCTTTAACAACCTAAGCCTTCATCAAGGTTATCTACCACAGCTTCTCTTCTGCTAATAGAAGGACATGTACATGTCCCAGATGAGAAGAGTCTAGAGTCTTTTTTTATTTTTGCTTCATCGGCACCTGCTTCTTATTTTTAATGTAGTTATAAGGATGGAGAAAAAATAAACAAAAATATTAATGATTTCATCAAAAGCCTATTAAGATCAACACAACATTTCCTGTGAAGGACTGTGTAGGGCCATCTGACTTAGCCTGTGATACTTCCACTGATTTAATAAAGTTGTTTGTTTTGTTCTTTTCAGTTTATTGTCTGCCACATGATACTCCTTCAGAAGTATGGGAGAAATTTGTTTTCAAACTCCTATTGTAGACATGACTGGCAATGCCAGAAATGTCTAAAAGTTCTCATCTCCCTAACTTTGTTTCTACCCTTTTCTCCAGGTTTATTTGTTTTAGAGGAGTAAGTTCTCCATAAGAAGCAGCATAACTATAAAGAAAGATAATAAGGTAAAGATTTTCCATAGATCAACCTGAAGTTCCAGTTAAGATCCCAAAAGATCATTGAGATCCTAAAAAATAAGCAGAAGATTCTTTTTTCTGGGTCTTTGTGTTTACAAACTATGGGTACCTCCAGAAGATAGATTTCTTTTCTATATCAAATGTCTATATTCATTGTCTTCTCCATGAGGTGTTAAAATTTGTATATCTGTGGCATGGCACTGGTACAACACTGACCTGGCTCCTCAAATTTAAATCAAAGACTATGGTTTCTCACTGTTTTTTTTATACAGATGTCAGAACAAATCTGTGTTAGATTACACTGGCATGCTCATCCAGATGTTCATATCCTGTCTCTGTCACAGGATGCTGGGACACATCTGGTCAGTAGTTATTTCCCTTATATCCCAGTAAGGCCTAAAACAAGCTATAGTGACTATGGTAGTCCAAACACTAAAGTCCTAGATGGACTTAGCAGACCAAAGCTAATCAAGGTCAAGAAATATTTGCCATAACAGACCAACTAGTCACCAGTTAAAGGCCTGATATTAGTTTCTTCAAGCACACCTCAAGTTAATATAATTCTAATTTATAGGATGATTTTTTCCTGGGAAGTCCCTAAGAGTCTTGAAATTCTGGTTTGGGTATGTAAGTTATTTAAATTACCTTGACAGCTAAATGACCTGTTAGTGCACTGCAAATGATAATAAGGAGATTACACTTCTAGGCATTTGCTCTAGTTTTTCTCTTTATACTGTAAAATATCTATTGCCCATTAATATCTCTGTGGCTTATTCCTGTTTCATTGATGAATTTCAGTAACATTTTGAAGCCATGAATACATCAATGTAACTTAAGCGTTCCATGCCACAGATCGATCAATGATCAATTTTTCATGTATTACTATTGACAAATACTTTTAGAACTGAAAGCTTTGACCTTTTTGAATGCATGCATATCCATGAAACTCAAGTCAATCTATTACATCAAAGCTTTCAACAAGTGTTAGTTCTACTGCAAGTGAGTAAAATAAGATCTTTGAGCTGTCTCTAGGTAGGCTTTTTATTATTTTTTGACTTATAGATTTTTATGGTTAAAGATCATAGCAGATCACTAGCATTAGAACAAGTGTTCATATTTACTGTTTAAAGTGGAACCTAATGTTTTTATACCAGAACATAATGAAAAGATCTCAATGGAAGCCCTCCACTCTTCTGACCTTCATAATAGGTTTGAATACGTCTCAGTGAGGTTCTCCAAAACGTTAGCAATGTGAAGAAGGTAGTAAAACCTCTGTCCATCATTATGTCTTGCGTGACAACCCCCTGGAAGGGTTAAGTTTCCAAAAGAAGCGTTTGCCTTTTTCGCTTTTTTCATGTCATATTTAGCACAAAAGGCTCATCTGTACTTCAGCAGTGACACCTTTCATTACTTTCACAAACTTTGGAAAAATTCCCTGGAGGAAAGTGTAATTAGAGTGAAAGAGGAACACAATGACTTGGAACACATTGTTTTGAGTTGGCAGGAAAAGGACACTGTGATGAAATTGTGAGATCCATCAGCTATGGCGGTAGTAGTGAAGTGAGTGAAAAAGCAGTATGACTTTCCAAAGAATATATCCGACCTGGCCTCCAGAAATGCATGTGTTTCTCTTGGGTCATTTCACATTCGACTACCCTCTGTGCATGCCCAGTACTCACTCATATTAAAATAGAATTGTATGCCTATTCTCCCCACCTTACACCCAAAGCAAGTCTATTGACATTGACTGTCACAAAGTACCTGAACAGTGCACTATATTAAAAAAAAAAAAAAAGAAAAAAGAAAAATTAAAAACGAAAAAAGAAAAAAGAAAAAAGAAAGAAAAAAGAAAAATGAAAAAAAAGAAAAAAGAAAAAAAGAGTGAGAGGCAGCACTGGTGTGGATCTCTGAGGCTGCAGGAAGGGTTTTAAAAAAGAGAACCGCAAGTCCATCTGGAGCACTGTGACCATCCTGTGAGGACGAACCAGAAAGCTGGAGTTCCCAAAGGATATGTTCTACTTCTAGCTTTTTAAAGAAACTACCAATAGATGTCCTGGGAAGTGAGAAAGGGAAGTAAAACTCCTCGCTTACTTGTTTTCTTTTCAGAACTTTTGGGTAGCCTTAAAAACAACCAAATCTTCTCAAATCCTGAGCCCGTGCTATGAGCTACCTGAGCAGTAAGCCCTGACATTTGGATAGATGTGGAAGCTGTCATACCCGAGTGGCTGTTCTGGGAGGAGAAGCCTAGGACTTTGTCCTTTGCTTGTTAATGGATTTTTGATTCAGTTTTTCCTAGGATTCTTTTTGACTGAAGCATGTATTTTCTACTCCAGAAACATGCATTGAAAGATACAGCAGATAAGTACCCAAATGGCAGTTCATAGCTAATCATAAACACATGGCAGCTGTGTAGGACGCAGGAAAAAGAGCAGATGAGTCACTTTGTTAAGGAGAAGCTTTTTGACATTTGGTGTTGCTTTATCATCTAGAGAGTGTGGCTACTTTTAAAAACACAGATGAGATCATGCGCTTCTCCCTCATTAAACCTGTTATACTGCTGGTTCTCCTGTTTTGGTCTTGATTACATTTCTGTTTCTAAGCTGTGACGGTAATTGGTAGCCATTGCCTACAAGAAAGAGCAGTTTAGCAAGGCTTCATGTATCCACGCACCTATCCTAGCCAAAAATCTCAATTTACCCATTAATAATCTTGTGTCCCATACAGAAAAAAAAAAGAAAAAGAAAAAAGATTTTTTTAACTTCTTGCACTTCTTTGAGTTTGAGTAACGTTTGTCCATTGAGATTATCCTAAAGAGGATGCAATTCCTGTGATCTTACCTCGTGAAGCAATTTTGAAATGAAAGAGACAGGCAGTTCTGCAACCAGAGAAACGATGCAGGACTTAAGCTTTCTGTTTAGCAGTCAGACAGTAAAAGACCATTGCAAGATGGGAAAGGAAAGGAGAAAATAGGAGAAGTACCCTTCTTCACCTTATATTTTTTCAATAAGAGATAAACATAAATGAAATCCACTGGGAACTATGGAATCATCAACAGCCCACAGGACGTCTACCTGTCCTTTGAACTAAGCAACATTTAATTACCCCATTTCAAGTAGAAATTTTCTGTAGAGTAGAAAACACAGAGCTCCTGAGTGACACTGTGTTGTGAAGACCTTTGTTGAGCACAGCCACAGCGAAGGATAAAGGGCTTAAAAACATCAGGGGCACATGAATAACAAAGAAGAGGATAATCACAGGCAAGCATCTGAAATATTTAAATGTATGCCAAACTTCCATCTCTTTAGAAAGAATGTAGATATGTCTCACTAAAATTTGTGCAAATTGCAATGGTGTCTTTCTAATGCCCATTGGGCCTGAATTCAGCTACATGATGGATAGTTCAATTTACTGAGTAAGCAAAGAGCTCTCCTTGAATGTTAGACACTAATCTTCTGATTTCACTCAATTGCCAGTGAGACCTACCTTACAAAGTTTACTAATAAGAATTGATACAACTATTGATAATGATTTAGAAGGTTGATGCATGGGATATTAGAACAGTACTGAATTTAACTGCTCCCCACCTACTGTTACAGAAAAAGTATAAGGCTTTTTCATCCCTGTTGAAAAATGAATAAATATCTTTATGTCAAGGGACATTTGTAATGTGCAATTAAGGTTAGGACACACCTTCTTCATGTTAATGAGCAATCATGAAAATTTGAGATATGGAGAAGAGTAAAACCTACATGCTATTAATGTGTGTGTTGCATGACACATTCAATGCCCTTATCCTTCTGAAGGTTTTAATACTGAAGATTAAAGTTCTGACATTTTTTGAAGAAAGGGATAGCTCAGAGGTACACCACCTAGGGGGCTTAGAGAGGATAGCAGATTGAACCCAGCTGTGACCTTTCAATGTTATCACAATTTAAATTACTGTAGGGGGGGCTGGTGCCCTCAGTGCCATAATGCTTTCTTTCTTTTACATGGACCTCAAGACCCTTCCTTACTGAACTCCTGCAAAAAGAGAAATCCATCAAGACACTTTCCTTGGCACTGTGGTGAGTCAACAGAGGCATTAGCACTTAGATGTTTATGCCAAGAGATGTACTGGGGCAAGTTGTGGACAGATCTACTGCTCTTAGCAGCCTCCCAAAGGTGTCTGCAGGGAGCTAGAATATATTCTTTGCACCTTTAAATCCTTTATTTGCAAGAAAAATGTCCTAGTTTCTCAGAAGCTTGACAATTTCATGTCTCCTCTGGGTGCTCAGTCTGTGAAAACACCTCTGGATTTGCTGGAAGCTGGTTTGTGGAGTGAGTCAGTATTGCCCTTGCCCAACTATTCACTAAGAAGATATGTACTGATGTCATTACTTTTTTTTTTTTTTTAATGAGAAAATTCTGAGGACTGAAGAAAAATCCTTTTACTCCTAACATCAAAAATTCAGTACAAACCAACAGAAACAGTGGTTTTTTACAGGTATTTACCCATACATTGACCTATGCTACCAGCTCCTCCTGGAAGTGTCTAGCACACTCCAATAAAAAAGCTCATCTTAAGAATCCAGGCAACTTAATCGTTAGTCTTTTTGGACAGTGGCAAAAAACCACTGCTAATAATTAACACAGCAGATACTATTAATCTACCTATTTAGAATCTATCATCTCCATTTATTAGAAATTTTTTCCTGACAATACACAATAGTTGAAGGTGCCAGAGTACAAATAAATTAGCCTGTTATAGCGTTGGGTCCTTATGAGAAGGATAATAACACACAAGTTGTTTATGACTGTTGGACTGGTAGTTGTCAAGCAAGAGTCTCCTTTGTTCCTGTGCCTGATAGACATCCTTTTGTTGCTGTATACTGAAATAATTCTGAATCTCATCACGACTCAGTACAAACAGGAGTTGAAAGAGGAGGATTTAGAGAACCAATTAGCACAGCAGAAAGAGATTAAAGAAAACTATGGTGTTTCTTCCAATCCTTAGTAAAATTTACACATAAGGTCTGAATTAGTCTTAAGAATTTTCCAGGCTGAGATCCTTGCAATGTCTTCACCTCATTCCTGCCTGTACCCCATAACTCATCTACTCCTTCAGAGGGCAGGTCCTGATAGCTTTAGCATGTTATATTGACCCCAGTTCTATGGATATGAGCTATTATTTTACACAGTATTACCAAGTAATTGTCATAAAATAATTGGCTGTGTGCAAGCTCTTCACTTTTTGTGCCAAATGCTGCAACTTAATAGGCGATGAGGGTGCGTAGATGGGGCCAGTAATGCTTGGAGAGATGAGGCCCTTTTTTAAGTGTATGATTCAGCTCATAGATGAAGATGCTGAAATTATGGTGTTGGTGTGTGAGACAGATGCCTAATCCCTACTGTAATCAGTCTAGCCAATAGATGTCTCCAGATGAGCAGAACTGTAATCTCCCATTATGATCTACTGAAAGCTAATCAGTGCAGTTAATGGAGCCCAGAGTATAATTTAGCTCATGCTGAGTGGATTCCTAAGGCTTGATTGACTTGTCTGATGATGAATGTTTGGTGGCATGGCTGGGGGCCTTGAGGCTGTATTCTGTGCCTCCAATTGCTGCAGAAGAGAAGTGAGTCCTTAAATCTTGGATCACCTCTGCCAACCTTATGCAGATGTCTTGGGTATCCTAGAGATTCCAGATGATACTATAAATTTATGTTTGGTAATTGAATCCCATCCCTGCATTTTGTCAACACAGTAGGTCTCTACACTGCACTGCCTAGATCTTTACTGAACATACAACCTTAAACACTCAATTCACATGAGAATATCTTTATCAAACATGCCTTCACCTTAAATTAAAATACAGGCAAGACATCTTGCAACCTAGGAGAACTCAGTAGCACTTTCTATTTCTGATATGCATATTACTGAAAAGCAGTTAAGGAAGAGGAACTGCAGAACAGACTCAGGAAAAACCAAAACACCTGTCTCTTGTTGAAAACCAAGACAATTTAGATGTCAGGCTACCATTATTGAATTTTAAGAGCTTCCTTAATTAGTCTTACATTAGAAGGTAGTAATTAGCATGTGTGTGCAGGTAAGTGCTAGTCATTACATCAAAAATCTGTTTGGATTAAATTAGATTTGCACATTTACCATTTTTCTAAATCCAAAATTATTTTGAAGCTGTGAGTGGTCCTTCATATCCCTAGATCACAAGCTGAAAAGCTGACACATAGACACATAGCAAGATTTGGTAAATCCGGTGGAGTGCTGCAGAGGCACAGCCAACACTCCTTGATACCACATAAAGTGAACCTGATATTGTTCTAGTAGTTCTGGACCCAGACAAAAAAAAAAAAAAACCAAAAAAAAAACGCTGGTCTGAGCACCCAAAAGGGGTGTACACTAATTTCTGTAACAGGTTCTCTGTCTTCCAGCGTGCAAGCATATGTACAATGCAATTGCATTCCTCTTTTCACTGTCTTGCTGACTTCCATCACCCTTTCATAGCAAAAAAAAAGACCTCAAGTAAAGATCTCCAGGGGTGGGAAGTGGGGCAGTAACTGCAATCTTCCCTATCTTTATTCTAGATTATTGTTTGTATTTGGATAGTGCCAACAGCTCCAGTCCAAATCTGAGGTATCCCTTGGAATAAAAGAGTTTAACAAGATGAAGCTGGGAATACTAAGGAACTTAGAAGCAAAAGATCAGCTAACATGCTGTGCAGCAGTGGAGCAAGCTTCCAGAATTTCTTTGCATTGTGAGAAGTAAAGTGACTCCAGAAATCATTGTTTAAGAAAATATCAACACGTAACTGACTTCTGTTTGTCGTGTCACTGGACACTCAGAACACGATGACTTTTGTCCTTATCATTATTCAAGGGACCTGGAAAGGCCCGTGTTCTGGAAGAGTCACAGTAAACAACATTTACTTTGGCAAGTATTAAATTGGATACACTGAGATGAAAAAATAATCAATTAAGTCTAAAAATAAATCAGTCAATACAATACAATGAAATAATGAAATAACACTGAAGAATGTGCCTCATCATCACTGTGATCTATGGATGGGGTGGTAGTAGATTTTCCCCTAAAATTAAAATTGCAACACAAACCGATATACAGAAGAATAATCAGAAAAGGCAGGATAGTACCAAGATGTACTAAATAAAAAAAATAGGTTGCAAGCCAGTTTGATGGTTTGGTTTGGTTTGGTTTGGTTTGGTTTGGTTTGGTTTGGTTTGGTTTGGTTTGGTTTGTCAGGGTTTTTTTTTTTTATTGCCATAGTACAGCTCAAGACACATTTCTGAGGGCTCATTCTGCAGCAAACCCAAGAGACAAGGTTACCAGGGTCATCTTGGTTTCTCTAGATTTAAGTTCTCCAACACCTGTAAAACTTTGCGAGTACCTAAAGAAGAAGTTCAACTCAGATTGTATTCTACATTCTTTCATAGCAAGAGTGTTCAGATTTTGCCTCTATAGAGTCCTGTTGCCTTGACTTATCAGGGTGAAAAACTGGTCAGAGGAGAAAAGCTCAAGGTCTTCCGAGCATTCTCAATAAATCCATTTTATATAGAAGGTAAAAAATAGGATAACAGCTTGCAAACATTGGATTACTGGCTCTTCGGAGTCAAAACAGATCTGAAGATAAATGGTTTGTGATACAGGTTCTTTCACATGGAGGTCAGTTTTTCTAAGGTAAATTTTCTTGCAGTGTTTGAGCAAGTGGCATCAAAATCTGTCATGTGTCCCCATAAGGAGGAGTGTTATCCTTGAGTAGACGTACCCTAAAGCTGTTGTTATCTAAACACTTTACAACAAACATCATTACAAGTAGATGTGTTTGCATATAATGACTTGGACCAAGGAACCGACCCAGCTGACAAAAAAATCAACTCACCAAAAGAGATAGGGGGAAGAAGTTATTTTCATCCAGATCAGTCAGTGCCCTAATCTGAAGCAGAGCACAATTGCACATAGCATCAGTACCAAAGGGTTGTGAAGGCAGAGGATGTGGCTGAGATCAGGTGCTAAATTTGGTCCTCCTGTCCAAAGGTGATATCTATGGGAGTGTGGTCAGTGTACCATTGAATTAAACAGATTTGGTACTGCAGTGAATGGGAAATGTTCTGAGAGCTTTGGTGGAATTCCCAATAATGTATCTCTCAAGCTGTATATGTTAATCTAAGCTATTGCATGGAAGCTACCCACTAACTGGCTGTATTGTCTACAGTGGCTGACACAAAACATCCCAGTTTTCTAGATTCCTAATTCCAGGCATGAAAGACTGGTAAGCACTGTGCAGAACCCTTTTACCCTGTCAAATTTCACCTGGACTAGACGTAGATGGAGAATAATAGCAAATGCCCGAAGAGGCCTCCAAGGCCAGGCAAACCCACTGGAAACACTGTGAATGGGACTTAGTTTTTTAATTATTTTATTTTATTTGGTGAAAAAATAGAAGCTCTGTGTTTGAAGTCTGTCTCAATGATCATTGCGGATTTAAAGAACCTGTACAGACCCAGACCACAGCTTGTCTAGCCATAAATTTTATTTTGGAAAACCATCATAAGACATCATGAGATGTCCAAGTTTTGAATACCAGTTCAAGTCATCTCTCCATTTGAATTGAAAGCCTACAATATGAGCTAGGACTTAGAGACAAAACCCCCTTTATGTAGTCATAAAATCTGCTTTGTTGCACCTGGTATCACTTTACTGGGCATTTTGGGAGTAACTGATTTCTTCATTTCACGCCTTGTACCACATATCAATTATAAGTGGTCTTGTGATAGAGACTTTAACCTGATGAACTGCCTATGCTTAAAAAAATAATTATGATAGAAGTTCTTGAGTGAAGTGACCTCAAATCTCAGAAAGCCTGACCCTGTCCTGTGTTTTTATAACCTTGTCTCTAGGAGATGTTTTCAGGGAGAAAGCGGGGGAAAAAATATCAAAAAAGTTATGCATCTTTCATTCTGTACCAGCGAAGTAAAATTTCAAGGTTAATGTTGCACTTCAAAACCCTGCTGAGCAGGAAAAATGGCATTTGACACACATCTCTGACATAATAACCCCTTCTGTTGCTTTACATCTTTTGTTTTTCGATCTTTCCTGTTTTTTGCTCCCTACATTGATGGTTTGTACAGATCTCTTGGTCTGAAAAGCAGCTCAGGCGAAATTAAAAAGAAGAGAGTGACGAAAGAAGCAGGGACACAAATTTTCCACATTGGCATTGCATAAAAAATGTGCCTTCTAGGTGACACAGGGGAGAGTATTACACAAGCTATCACATTTTTTAGCACTGTCACACAGTGCCATGAAGCAACGGCCCTGCTCTGCTGACAGAGTATGCTCCAGTAAAAGATAACTACAGTGGTTTTTATTCATATCTGTATTTAAAGCAGTTTCAGAAAGCCCCAAAACTAAACAAAACAATTACAAATCTATAATAACCAGGCATTTTCATGCTCCCCCTTTGATTGACACACATAAAAAGAGACATCCAGGTGTTTGGGAAAGACTAAAATCAAAAGATGATTGAGAGAGTTTTGTCTGAAAATCTGCTGTTCTTGGTCACTTGGGATATTTCCAAACCCTCTTCTTTGAAACATGGAAACACTGGAAAAAAGGAGTTTCCCTTCTTATACGTTGTTACACTCACTTATGAATATGACTGCACCTTTTCTTATGGGTTAAAAGCTAAATGGGTAAGGGGCTGAATTTATTTGACTCTGGAGAGTTCAGCCAATGGCTGGCAGCAGAGTTAGGGCATGGGGCCGGGACAGAACATTTAAATCTTGTTTATGCAACATACTGGCTACGTGTCACTGAAAAACTCACCTAAAGATGTTTTGTAGATTTGACTGTAAAAGTGCCCCGAGTTTTGAAACTCAGGAACAATCAAGCCCATGTCTTGGTTTTCATCGTGTCATCGTCATGACTCCATCAGCCTTGAAGACAAAAAGGAAGGAGCAGAGAGCAGATTAATTTTTGAAAAATTGCTGACATCTGTTGTGTCAAAAACATCATACTNCACAACTACCAGCACCGAATAGTTCAGGAACAAATCCACCATAAGTAGATCCAAATGGAAAATAAATTTAAAAAAAAAAAAAGGTCACTGCCTTCTTTCCTGGGCAATTAAAAGTGTTGCTACTCTGGTCCACACCTCTTGCCAGGAAAGGCTTTAATGCACCAGGCAGATTTCAGAATGGGAAAAAAAACATTGAATGTAATGTCAAAGATCAACAGCTTTCCGCTGGGAGGTTTCTATTTTGAGGCTGCAAATCAAGTTGAACCTGTTGAGCTTGTGTGTGCTTAATCCAGCTGATACAAAAATGGTGACAAGGGACAAGGCAGGAG
This sequence comes from Nycticryphes semicollaris, assembly GCA_013400055.1. Classification (NCBI taxonomy): domain Eukaryota; kingdom Metazoa; phylum Chordata; class Aves; order Charadriiformes; family Rostratulidae; genus Nycticryphes; species Nycticryphes semicollaris. Next base: position 1,234,577 of record VXBJ01000248.1, on the reverse strand, counting down.
ATGACTAGAATTGGAGATGAGGCTGCTGCCCTGAGGAATGGTTTCTTGGAGGCTTAAAAGGCTTCATCTGAAGAAATAAGGAAAGGGCTTAGTTTTGAGATCTCCAGCTACAAGGTATAGATGAGACCCACTCATGGGCTGATTTAAAGGAACTGGCTGCCCTGGGTGTCTTGGATGGTGGGGGTTTTTTTTGTGTGTGTGAGGCAGCATGTTTCATATCAGGCTTTGGTGAAGTCCAGTTTTACAGGTTTCAATAACAACAGGCATGAGCGGGTGTAAATCCAAGTTGGGCATATTTTGCCCTCCTAACATGGTGCCTCAGATGAAATTACGTACTGCTGTAATACGTGAAAATGAGAGGGATGAATGATTTAAATACCTGGGATATGCATCAACTGCAAAAAAAAAAAAGAAAAGAAAAGATGTTTTGATAGAAGTGACATATCTCAACTCTTTATCTGTGGCTCCCTTGAGACTCCCTAGTGCTGTGAATGGGGTCAGGAGCACAATTCATCCCGTCCTTCAATGGTCATCCAAAATAAACCCACTGAGCTGCATCCTAGAGGTTTATATTCCTTTCCACTGACTGACCACAGGGGAGACTGGGGTGATTGTTTCAAGGGTAAAAGTCTATTACAACTGGTGAATGATACATGAGTTGATCTAACCACTNTTGGGCTGTGACTTCTGCAGGTGCATCATCTTTCCCTGTCCTTGCTCTGGAGCATAAAGCTCTTGTTTTTCCTTAGCCTAACACTTATCTCCTCTCTATTTGTAACTAGCTAAGAGCACCCCAGTCTTTCACGGGTGTATTCATGTTAATCTGTAAAATAAATATTAAAAAAATAATAAAATAAATATAAAATAAAAAATAATTTAAAAATATAAAATAAATCTAAAAAAAAAAAAGGTCACTGCCTTCTTTCCTGGGCAATTAAAAGTGTTGCTACTCTGGTCCACACCTCTTGCCAGGAAAGGCTTTAATGCACCAGGCAGATTTCAGAATGGGAAAAAAAACATTGAATGTAATGTCAAAGATCAACAGCTTTCCGCTGGGAGGTTTCTATTTTGAGGCTGCAAATCAAGTTGAACCTGTTGAGCTTGTGTGTGCTTAATCCAGCTGATACAAAAATGGTGACAAGGGACAAGGCAGGAGATGACTAGAATTGGAGATGAGGCTGCTGCCCTGAGGAATGGTTTCTTGGAGGCTTAANTTTTTTTTGTGTGTGTGAGGCAGCATGTTTCATATCAGGCTTTGGTGAAGTCCAGTTTTACAGGTTTCAATAACAACAGGCATGAGCGGGTGTAAATCCAAGTTGGGCATATTTTGCCCTCCTAACATGGTGCCTCAGATGAAATTACGTACTGCTGTAATACGTGAAAATGAGAGGGATGAATGATTTAAATACCTGGGATATGCATCAACTGCAAAAAAAAAAAAGAAAAGAAAAGATGTTTTGATAGAAGTGACATATCTCAACTCTTTATCTGTGGCTCCCTTGAGACTCCCTAGTGCTGTGAATGGGGTCAGGAGCACAATTCATCCCGTCCTTCAATGGTCATCCAAAATAAACCCACTGAGCTGCATCCTAGAGGTTTATATTCCTTTCCACTGACTGACCACAGGGGAGACTGGGGTGATTGTTTCAAGGGTAAAAGTCTATTACAACTGGTGAATGATACATGAGTTGATCTAACCACTGTAATCAGGGGTGATTTAAGTAATCAAAGGAGACGAGTAAGCACGTCATCTGACTAGATTATCTGAACACAACCTTTACTTCTCTCCATATATGAAAAACCAGGCTCTGACAAGCATGGATAGCAGACACTTACTGTCTTGAGCTTTGATGTCACTACAAGTATACCAAAACCTCTTGGGTATCACAGTAAGAGGTGTGATTACTGACTGCTGATTTGACGACAGCAAGCAGAATCTTTATTTCAGACAATGTAAGTTTACTGGGGAAATGGAATCTTGCAGAGAATATCATTATGAGTTATGGCTCTGTGACTGAAGTTCACAAGAAGTTGTCAAAAGTACATGCTTTTATGATCCTGAAAACTAATTTATACTATGGAACAATATGAAAATAAATACCTCTGTTAACTTATTGCTAATGTGAAGGACTGATTAATCCAACTGGACAGTCGTGTCCTCTGTCAAAGAACATGAACAGCCTCTTCATAGTCAAGAACAAAAAAAAAGAATAATTCAGCATTTAAGTAAGATCCTTCTTATTTCAGAACAAATATTAAGTTGAGGACCAGGTACTCCTTGGAGATTGTTTTTAATTAAAGCATCTGCTTCCTCTCTCTCTTGTCTTTCTTTTTAGTTACCAAACAACTGACAGGAAAAAAGCTTGTTAAAATGACAGGGGAACAGTATGTGATGGGGGGTGGATAATCCCCCAATCCAGTTTTCACAAAGCAAAACATTCCTTTAATGCCAACTGGCTAATTAGTAACAGGGACAACTTCTCCTGTGCGCCATAGTTATCAGCAAGGGCAGAGGGCACCTCATGTATCACAGAATCATAATGTTGTGGTTCAATCCGGCAGGTAGATAAACACCACACAGCGGTTTGTTCACTCCCCCCCTCAGTGGGATGGGAGAGAGAATCAGGAAAAAGGGTAAAATCCACGACAAGTTTAATGAGACAGAAAAGGAAAGGAAAAGAATAACAATGATAAAAGAATATACAAAACAGGTGATGAACAATGCAGCCGGTCAACACCTGGTGATCAATGTTCAGCCAGTGCCCAACCAGTGGCTGCCACCCCCCTACTGTTTTAATGTTCAGCATGACATCATATGGCATGGAATATCCCTTTGGCCACTTTGGGTCAGCTGTCCTGTTTCCTCTCCCAGCCGCTTTTGCACCCCCAGCCTCCTCCCTGGCAGAGCAGTAAGTGAAGCTGAAAAGTCCTTGACTTGGTGTAAGTAACAGCTCAGCAACAATGAAAATATCAGTGTGTTATCAACATCATTTTCATTCTAAATACAAAACTCAGCACTATACCAGCTATTAGGAAAAAAATTAAGTCTATCCCACCTGCAACCAGGACATGTAGAATGTTTTGGTTTGGAAGAGACTTTAGAGATCATCAGGTTCCAACTACCTTGACATGGGCAGGGACACCTCCTGCTAGAGGAGGTTGCTCAAAACCCCATCCAACTTGGCCTTGAACACTTCCAGGGATGGGGCATTCACAGTTTCTCTGGGCAACCCGTTCCAGTGTCTCACCACCATCATAGTGAAGAATATCTCGTAAAAGTCAATATTCTCTCCACATTACAGAAAGGGTTGTCAGGTAGAAAAACTAGAATAATCTTGATTGCCAGCTCTTGTGCAGAGTGGCTCTGTGTCAAAGGACACATTTCCCACAGTCAGGAAGGACTAAGTCCAGCAGCAAACAATGTGACAGGAGGTGTTTGAAATTGGCCCCAAAGCTACACATCCCTAGAGGCACTGGTTTCCAAATTACCTGCCATCTCTGCCAGCACCAATCACTTAGACAGATTGAGCTGGCTACAGACTGGGGTTGCATCCCATAAACTGTCAATGAAGCACATTTCTTCTACATGTTAGCTCCCCTCCATCACCACCCATTAGGGTCTTGGTGTAACCTTTAATATACAACCTTTCTGAATCAACATTTAATGTGATAATTGTGTTTTGTTATGCACCGAGAGTAAAAAAAAATGATGAAATTTTTGAGGTTTTCTGCCAAGATTCAGTGTGACAGATTGGGCTCAAAATCACTGTAAAAAAATCTTTCGCTCCTGCACTTTCACTGCTAGCTGTATCCTATCAGGAATATATTTTGTGTAGTATTCATACAGTAGCATATGCTCAGTCAACAAAAAACTTAGCATTATGACACAAAGCCTATCTGAGCACATAGATCACAAATATGTTGGGACATATTTTGATCCCACTTAATCCACGAGCATTTTTCCGATGTCTTCAAATGGAAATGAAAAATACTTGAACTCATAAAAAAATGTACATCGCTACTAAATGAAGACCAGCTTCAGTGACACTGGAAAGGTATTTGTTAGGGTTTTTTCCTAGCACGTATGTTTGAGGAAGAAAAAAGATCTAATGGTTAGTTTCACTATTTTTAAAACTAATTAGTTTTAAGTATCCCCCCTCTAAAAAAAAAATAATTCCATTTCATTTCTAAAAAGGTAATTTTTATTTTTAAGAATCTGGAGTCAAAACTACAGGCGTGACTGCTAAAATAGAGCTGTTTTTCACAATTTCTGATTCACTGCAGAAGGTGAAAATTTATATTTTAACTTGAAATCTGAGAATAGTTTTCAAAATCTTCAGAGAAGCAACAGAATCTGCTTTTCACCTGTTAATGTAGTGATACTTTTTTTGGAAATGTGTAGCGCTGAATATACTGTTGTGCAGGATGCATGTGAAGAAAAATATTTAAAGTAAAATTGAAGCTGCATTTGAAATCTGAAAGTCTGAAAACACTAGCTGTAATTGCCTGTACAACCTTAGTTTCCCTTTCTATCTGATGAGCTAAAATTCAGCCATACTTTTTTGACTGCTAATGTACTTTTCTCAGCAGGTCTGCTGCCTTATTGGGTGTACTTATTGGGTAATTTTCAACCAGGCAGATCATCAGCATTTGGTTTTACCTTGCTTTTGAGATAGCTCTCTGTCTTATTTATTGAACACTGTCTTTCTTACTAATTCTGTTCCTGGCTTTAATGTTATGAAGATGATCGCCATAAAGTTCCCAACCCAAGTTTGCATGACTTTCCTGGGAATCAAATTCTGTATTTCCTGTCTGGATCCACTTCACTCATTTATTTGAGCAGTTCAACCAGTCAACAGGGCATAGGTAGGGCAGATGTTCCTACAGGTCAATGCTGACTTGCGTCCTAAGATAGGTGTCCTTCTGAAAAAATGCCTCAGAAGCAGAAATAATTTTATTTTTTTTATTTTTGGTAGCCTTAAGCTGGGTCTGCAACAATGTTTGGGGTTTGTCCTAAGAATCACCCTTGCCCTTTCCTCACAACTGGAGCTCCTTTACTCTCAGTTTCACTTTTCTTCAGAATGCCATTCCTTGGTGGTACAAAACATCTTCTGGATCTCCCTTGTCTATCCTTTCAAATTTGCCACTGCCTATGAGCAGTTGGGATGGATGGCAAGTTGCTGGAAGACTGGAAGTCAGGAATGGGGAACTGTGGGATTGTTGAGGAGGTTTTGCAGTGCTGGACTCCTTCGGGCTCAAATATGGCCACAAGTGGCTGCCAGAAGTGAATGATATGCAATGACAGTGTAAATGCTGTGTAAATTCAGGCTTTAAGACTATGCTTAGGTTTATTTGAGCTGATTGATTGTATAAATCTAGATAGATATTTGTATAAATAATCGTATAAATTTATTACCACCAGTGGTTTAACAAACTTCTGGTAAATAAGTTCCGGTTATGTCTCTTCCCTGGAAGAGGTAGAATTAGCACCAGCCATTTCTCTTTAGTACAAGCTAAAAATACATCTGAAAGCACATATAAATTTATTGGCCTCCAGAACTACTATTTTTGCTGCTTGCTATAGAGCCAAGCTCTTCCTCGCATGGTGCCTCTCTGGCTTCCTGAACTGTGCAATCCTGCCTACAGGGGTTCCTGTCTGTGTCCATACCCCACTTAAATATGGTGGTTCCAGAAATGTTGCGCTGGGAGGATACTTCTCCAACTGCCTCATGGAGAGCACTGAGCCTAGGCTATTCCACAGAAGTTAGCCACCACAATTTTTCCATTAAAATTCATTGTGTGGTTATGTGAATCCATTTTTAAAATGATTTTACGTGTATAAAAATCACTGTTGTGCTTTGTCACTGTCATATCTAAGACTCATTTCCCCCATGAACCAGTTTATGGCCTTTCCTTGATTTCTGGCATCATCTGCTAGCACTATGTTATGCCATCCATTGATCTCTCTGGCTCACTGGGTGATGGAGCCCGCAAATTCATCACACTCATTTTCCATGCAAGAGGCCAGATGAATCCTTATAATTACATTTTATTTACCTGCTAAATATTTACAGTCCCAAACATTAGTTATGAATACAGGAGGTGGTTGATATTTGTACTAGAACACTAATTAAATGCTCATTTCCAGGACAGTCATGTGTATTACCCAGAGCACACAATGAATTATGGAAATGACACATTTCACAGAGCAGAAATATTTGCTGGAGGTATATATCTTCTGAGACTTCTTCCTATTCCCTCTCTGGCAAAACACGCCTGGTTTTTAAAAGAGAATCATCTCATTTATTGCTCTGTGTTTAAAATCATAAAGAATATTTGTTTCTGAAAACTAATTGCTTGGAACACTAACACAAAAGCCATTACAAGGCAGAATAATTTTGTTGGAGTGGAATCTATTTGTTTTTTCCTGATATAACTGAGCTAAAAATTTGCCGGGGGAGAAAACTCATAAGAATATGGAAACAAAAGCATGCCTGTAGTTCTTTTCTCTAGTAGAGGCTGAGGAGAGTTAAATATTTAGCACAGCAGGAGAGAAGAGGCCACAATCCTCTGTTCTGTTGGCTATTTAGCCAGGTGTGTGATGATTACCCATGGAGTAAATCTGCGTCACGCTTACCATTCATTATTTGATTCCCTCCTCGATTTGATTGAAATATTTGAGTGTGTGCATTTAATCCAACTATCCTGACTCTTAGGGGCATTGCTCTGGAAAGACTTTAGTAGTGTCTCTCCTAGTAGATGTCTGGAGGATGTTCTATGTCGTGCATATATCTGGACCAAACAGCAGGTTCTGCAAACATCTCACCTTTAGTTGGTTTCCATGCACACTCAGAGAGTCTTAGGAAGTAATGTGGCATGGTTGGAAAAGTACTGTATGAGGTCAACAGGTCTAATTCACATCTGCCCTGAAAGGGAAATCAGTCCTTGCAGGTTGATGAAATCTTGAAGAGCTGCAATATGAGCTGCTGGTTACAGTGAAGTCCGTTCTGTTTGCATTGTCAACATCGTTTTTGGCAGTGCTACAATACATGTTTTCATCGATTTCCTATTTCTAAACAAAAGGGATTACTTAATCCACACCTCTTGGGTATTTGCAGGAGCAGTGTAATATATGCCTTTTGTGTTCGGGTGTTTTTGTTTTTTTTTTGGACATTCCAGAGCACACGTTGTGAACTGAAAACCGATGGAACTTTCTGTATGCTAGAAACAAGCATTAAAATTTACAACACCCAGTTAAGGAGGTGACAACCTTTTGAGTTAAAAATAAGCATCAAGTTGGATGCTCAAAACCCCAGAATTAAGCAACAGCTTTCAGCTTTTTTTTTTTTTGGGGGGTGGGACAGACTCTGTTAATTACTTCATGGTTACATAACAAAAGTGAAAAAGACTGTATTGGCTTGAAAAAAACCAAGGATTTAAGAAAGCGTTTTATAGTAGTCTATTTTATAGTCAATCCAGAGTCCTTCAGTTCCTGCTCTTATTCATACCAAATTGTGCTGAAAATTTTTGGTGTCAGAAGCGTGGGAGCTTTCAGTATTATTTCATTATACAGATAAAGGTATTTCAAGCAGATAATATTTACACATTCAAACACAAAATATTTTTTTCTGTTTTCTTTTTTCTTTTTCTTTTTTTTTTTTTTTTCTGAGAGAATGAATGCACATTTCATGCTGCTTGTGTGAGTTAAATGTTTCCTCACATCAGCAGTTAGTAAGCACCTGAGAAGTGGGACAGAGTTTTCAGTACGTGGGCTAACACCGTTCAAGGACAATAAAAGGAAACACAAGGGCACCAGGTTGTGAATTCTGACTTACTCCCAAAATGCCTTTTGGAGAAAAGGTGACTTTTCCTGGTTGGGGGAGCTCTGTGCAAATCTGATAGCCAGCTTAAGGGCTTCCAGAGGGGCCTATATAAATGATGCAGTTGGGTCTCATTAGCATCTTGGTACCACCTGTGCATAGCAAAATTCCTTCTGCATAGAGTGGCAGAGAACTGTATGGATTCCCCTCTGCCACTATGTCTGTTGTACGGCTGGACTCGGTGATTTCAGAGGTCTTTTCCAGCCATGACAATCCTGTCTCAGTGCAGCTGAGTGCAGTCTGTCTTGTACAACAAAGACATTAATTATTCACCCACAGCAATTAATTATAATCCAGAAAAGGAATAGTTTGTATATTGGCTGTAGTGAAAGAAAAATGCTACTTTCAATAAGCACAGTCAAATAAAGACATGCCATTTCCTTAGCAACATGTTATGATACTGGACTGCATTTCTTAATTATATCTAATTGAAAGAACATCTAACCTCTGACTAAGAGAAGCCAGGGACAATTTTCTATGTCTTGGTGATTGAATGTGTTTGTGCAAGGAAAGCAAAAGCTGGGGAGGTGAACTTACTTAACATTAGCATGAATAAATAAAATGTTCCTGGTTTATATACCTCATTTTATTTTATAATCAGGACTAAAATTAGGTATTGAAAGCTTGCAGCCAAGTCTATACTTTGTCTTGCTTGAAAACCGTATGGGAAAAGGTCTGTTATTTTGGTTTTCCAATTACATTTTTTTTGGTAAGAATTATGCAGTTGTCTCAGGGTTACGCAGGGTTGCTGTGCAATAGTGAGGAAGATAGACCATGATGCCAAGAAGTTCTTCAAAATGGAGAAAGCTAGAAGAAAGGCATTTGGTTTTACAGGGGTTGGCTGGTGGCTGAGATGAAGATGGGGCCACAGCAGTGTAATCAGCATAGATACAGGTTGGATGGGACTTTGAGCAACCTGGTCCAGTGGGAGGGTTGGAATGAGGTGACCTTTAAGGTCCCTTTAAGGTGCCCATGGCAGGGGGTTGGAACTAGGTGACCTTTAAGGTCCCTTCCAACTGTAGCCATTCTATGATCCTATAATATTTTTGTCCCTCAAGTATGCCAAGGTTGCTTTACTTCATTGTGGCACCATCATCGCTTTTCCCTTGCAATCTTCATGATGACTTTTCAACTTACTTCTTTGTACTTTTTTTTTTCTTTCTCTTTCTCTGCTTCTCTTAGATAGATTATAGAATCTCCCCATCTGTGCTGACTCAGCAGCATTGTAGCCTTTCTGAAATGCTGAACTGGATTGAAAACATTATCAAACCCAAGATTTTTAGGACTGAGGATCTGCTTGCTGAGTAACCACATTGACAGCACTGATCCGTGGAACAATAGCTGGTTGAAAATTAGTGAGCCCATAATAATGTCATGGACCATTCATTAGACTGCAGGGAGTATAAGAAAGTAGGCCCAGAGGACTGTACAATAAACATTATTATAAGCAAATGCCAACTGCCAGGAGGAAGAAACCATCACCGCCGTGGAAAATGGTAAAATTGGAATTGTTATTTTAAGAACTGCAAACCTGACAGGAGGACGAATCATGCCAAAAAAGTAATAAAGTTTTGGCAATCCATTATTTATGTGTGCTGGAAGAGAATACCCTGAATGTCCTTAACAAAATACAAAAGTCTGCTTGTTTTCAGTATGTTATTTCCATACTAAACATCCCTCCAGGGCTCTGTGCAAACATACTTTTATGAAACAATTAATAAGGCTTATTATTCATTCTTATTCTTATTCTTATTCTTATTCTTATTCTTATTCTTATTCTTATTCTTATTCCTTGTCAAGTTTGCTGTAATACTTAACATCTGGGACAATCCAATACTTATCTTCCTATTTCCACAAAGGTAAGAAGAATTATTTCCCATTTTTCCACCAGGCAATCTGTACCGATTAATGTTTCTTCAGTTGCACCAGTTAATGGGAAAAATCATATTAACATTTATGACCACTGGATTCAGGCCTTCCACAGATAAGCGTCTCTTCCTCTCTGCTCATCATGGATGAAATTTGCACTGAGTTAACCACTCAACACAATTTACCCAAAGACAATGAGTTATTTTTATTTTGTGATAGCATGAGATTTGCTGGGCATGGTTCTTACTATCTCTTAAGTTCTTCTCTGACAAAGTTGGCTTGAGTTGGTGTAGATTGGTTTTAAAGGAAATAATTTCAGGCTTTGCCTTATCCATTCCTAACATTGTCAGCTTCTGCAAAAATGCATGGTATTAAACCTGTGGCCTGGATATGTAAAACAATACTGAAAATAAGATTAAACCATTTAGATGTGTTATAACAATGACAATACTAATTAATACTTTTATTTTTTTTTTAATAACATAATCAATAGGCTCAAAGGTTAGTGTTGCCATGGAGAGAGCCTTGAACTTATTTTCTGAGTGGCAATGAACTTCTCTTGAACGATAGGTGAATTCAATCATTGCATCTCAATCAACTGCAGCAGGAGCCTGATGAGTTCAGAGCATCAGTGATCTGTATTTGAATAACCCATCATCTGGCAGTCACTCACAGTAAGACAAATATCTTATCAGGCCTATCACGTCTCAAACTGATAAAGAAAATGTGTGTAGGTGACTCTTACGAAAGAGTCACTTTCGAGTAAAATGTTCCTATGCATTTTCATTTCCAGTCTTGGTAATGCCAGCTTTGATTTGAGTTATTTGTCTTCTGAATGAGCTGTAAATAAAAATTGATCAATCAGGCAGTCAAAGACAAAAAAATTTTAAGACATTAAGGACTCAGAAAGCTTAGGTTTAATGCTAGTTTTGTAAGGATCTGTAGTTTTTTAAGTCACACAAACGTGAAAAACTCATCTTGCAGTCTCTCTTTCTTGTTTTCAAAACAAAGTTCCTGTGATCTCTTGGTCACAGCCATAAAAGAAACAGATGCACTGTGAATCCTGAGCACCACAAAGTAAATAATATAGATTGAAATATTCCTGTTCTAAAATCTCCTTAATCTGAATATAGCTCCATGGTTTTGAAGACCAGGCTTCAGTACTTAGATCTAACAATAACACACAATTTTAATTTGAAGACTAGAACAAAATAAAGGATCCTAACCCACTGTCTGTAGAGTTTTTTCCCCGTTGTAGTGGGATTTCAAAAATCCTAAATGTATACAATTCTGTATATTTTCTCAATTGTGATCCAGGGGATTATAAAAGTTTTCTTGTGTAAATTCAAAATAAAAAGCCAGATATGACAAGATTAGAGAGAAATGGAGAATTTCCTGCCTCTAACCTGCACTTTCTTCTCATTTCTTCTCTTTTTTTTTTTTTTTTTTTTTTTTTTTTTTTTTCCCTCGTTTCCTCCTTGTTCCTTTCCCCTTTCTACCCTCTCATGTTCGCACTCAAAGCTTATCATTATCTTGGTATTTTCCTTTCCACTACATCTAGTACCTCCTATATGCTAGGTTTCATATTGCTTAATGGTGAAGTTAAAATAAATAAATAAAGAAAGAAAAATCCTTCAAAAGAGGAAGACACTCAAGAAACTCATTCTCATTTAGATTGAAAAATAAAACTTCACAAAGCCCCCAAAAGTTTAAACACACTTTTTATTTGAAGTGTAAAAGATTACTCCTCTGTCAAAAGGGGCAGGAGGCAACACGTGGGGTTATTTGTGCAGAGAGTGCTTTTAATAATTCTAATTGTGCTCACTGAAGAAAAAAAAAAAATCATGCTTGCAGCCTTGTTCTTAACTGATTACTGCATGACCTGGGACACCAAGTGGATTGAAGTGATGCAGTTTGGTACTGGGGTTTGCAGATGTTAAATGAAAAATCTAAGTGAGCGTTATTGCTGCAGCATTAAATAGCATAAACTTAATCTTCTCTGAGCTGACATTCTTGTGGGTCTGGCAAAAAAGAGAAGGAAGGAAATTCCGGCCTGAATTATGGAATTCTAGGACAAGAGAGCATGGCTTTTATGGATCGCCATACTTGGGTGAAAGTTAGCAAGATCATCACATCATGACCGTAAGTTTAGGGTGTTTTGGTTTTTGTTTGTTTGTTTGGTGGTGGTGGTTTTTGCTCTGTTTTCTTTAAATGATAGATTTGGCTCAGAGATAGTAGAAGTATGGGACTTTTTCTCCATAAGCTTGTAGAAAATCTTTAATCAAAAATAGGTTCGAAATACAAATAATGGGAGGGAATACATAAGTAGGCTGGTTGGTTGTGGTTTGTGGGGTGGTTGGTTTTTTTTATTTATTTAATGTGACTGCTTTTCTCTCTCATTGCTGTTTCACTCCAAAAAGCAAAACATCTGAAATATTACTAACCAGACACTAATTCAATCTGAAGCATAAGAAGTTTTGAGTTTTTTGTTTTAGCGTGATTTGTCTGGTTTTGTTCCACGTATCTCTATGAACAAGGTTCCATGTTTGTGCACTGAGCTCCTTTAGCGAGCTCCTTTAGCAATCTCAGAACCCTATGCAGAGCTGAAAGTGCTTTTCAAGAATACTTTGAGACCCAGAAGGAATTCAATTGTAGTACTCGAAGACTGAATATGCGTCTGCATTTTCTTCTATGTCCATTGCCATAATGCACGGATGACTCTTCCTGAGAGGGAAAAAAAAACATCTCATCGGGACTGTGTGCGACATGTTTATAGACCTTTCCTCTCCCCTCCAGTCCTGCAAGCAATCTGGTCTCTGCTTCCCCATCTTTCTGACAACACCCAGGAAAACAGAAGGGCACTGAAGACCAGGAGATTTGTTAAAGACCTTTATAAAAGGTGGATATAAACAAATTGAAGCTGAGGTGGGTGAAAACTCACGGTACGATAAATTTAATGGGAGAACAGCTACACACTCTAGGTACTATATTTCTTCGCTTGGCAAAGGAGGGGGTCATGGCGGGAATGAGATTGCATGAAAATACTGAAATAACATTCAGAACAAACCTTCAGACTATCAATAAAAGCAGCTCTTGTGAGAGATTAGAGCACTCCTTACTTTTGGAAGAACAGGTCACAAGCAGGAAACAAGAGAATGAGTTGCAAAATCACCAGACAACAAAAATAAATAACTACACTTTTCTGGGTAACAAACAAAAGAACAACATAAACCCCCCTACCATTTATTAAAAACGGTCTTCTGAACTCTTGGCAGTCTTCAAGGTTTCTTTTGAATGCCAAATTAATTTAGCCTCAACTTGTATAATGATCTAGGAGAAGAAGTGCAGTCTCAGGCAAGAAAATAAGAATTGAACCTTTGAGTGGCTGGCTAATGCTCTGAATATTTGGACAGAGTTAGAGGCTGTCTGGTTGTATTGCAAACTTAAATGATATTTAAATGAAAATCAACCAGAACAGCCAAACTACAGTATACAAATAACAGAGCCATGGATATCGAGTTGACTACTAACATTTGCTGCTGTTGTAGAGCAACCAGTGTCTTATCACAACAGACATGTCCATCTTCTTGCAAACATAGACATGTCCATCTTCTTACAAACACAGCTACCGTTTTCTGGTTTAAACCAGGGCTTGAAATGATGATGTACATCTCTTGGAGAAAGCTTCAGCTTACAGAATAATGAGGCTCATCCTAATATTTTTAAGATTCATGCCTGTAGAAGATGTTTGTTTTTTTTCCCAAGGGTGGAGGCTAGCACTGATTTGGGTTTCTGTTTATGATGTGGAATATGAAATGTAGTGGCTAAAAAAACAGTTCTGCCTTCCATTCTGCCACATCTCTCTAAAGACTTTAGAAGGCAGACAGGGTTGACATGGACATATTGGGCTTACTTCTTCTGGTGGAAATATAGAGTCAGAACATGTTGTTAACAATAAGGATATACTAGTTTGCTTCTTCCCATCTTCTTGAGTGTAATTCCATTACCAGGGTTATCATACAATACCATATCCAAGTCTAGTATTTTCTGATAATCCTTTTCTTTCTCATATTTGATAGTTTATCCCTTTATTTTGTTTTGGTTTTTTCCCCTGGTACTTTCTCTGATTTTAAAATAATAATCAAACTCATAATTTTAAAGACAAATCTTTCACACCATTGTTAATATCTCAAGCCCAAGCACGATATACGTTTCTTCTTCTTTTTCCAGTTAAATATACTTACAGTGTTGCACACGATGAGCACTGCTGTTTAGATTCATCCCTCAAGGGAAACCTTTTGAGAAGATGAAAAAAGGATATTTCAAGGTTAAGACATGAACCTTCTGATCAGATGCTGGGATTCATCTTAGATGTCTATTGTCTAAGAGACGGTCTTTGACATAAACTGATTGCTGAGTTTCTTCTGCAGTCAGTGATATATATGGGTCCTTTCAGAAGGTCATTCTGCATCCAAAAAGGGGATATAAGATGGACACTATAAATCACACTCATTAGTTATCTCTCTGTCTCCCCCTCTTTCTCCATTCATTGACTTACAGGGAGAGATTTATCTGATTAGATACCTGAAACATGCCTGTTAATAGGGACTTGACTTCATGGTAGACTTGGAAGTGTTAGGTTTATGGTTGGACTCAATGATCGTAAAGGTCTTTCTTTAACCTAAATGATTCTATGAGTCTGTAACTCTATGGCTCAGTTGGAAGGATCCTATAATGATCATCTCATTCAACTGCCTGATCACATATCTTCTATTTTTAGAGACAAGTGGGTAATTTTAGATGGCTAGCCCAAGTTTCTTGCCTAAAACTTTAATGAACTACAGTCCATAAAGACTAATTCCTGCCTTGCTTCATATTTATTTGAATGAATATAAAACAGTACACTTCCGTTATTCTCAATTAAGCAATCTATGAAATCTGAACAGCTAAGGAGAGAGAACAGTGATGTCAGGGTTAAGAAACACAAATGTTTTATTTTGCTAATATATAGCTTATTGCATTCAAGCTTCAGTTTAAGGCACAATATTCTATGCTGAAGTTACATTAAACTTCACTTGCTTAGGTGCTTGAGAACAGTGGTGAAATAAACTAATTAAGAAGCTGACATACCTGACAGGTCCCTGTTAACTCAGCCCTCCCAAACTTATGCAAAAACAATTACAGTATGCAAATGCTGATGATCCACCTTAATGCTATTCCTTATTAGATGTCAGAGAATGAAAAATGACTTGGATTATCACAGGTACCTTATTCGTATTATCATGATGTTCTAAAGATATATCAAAATGTCACTTTTCCGAGCTTATGGACAAAACAATTGACCCACTTCATCACTGCAGGTAATAATGAGTCTGTTTCTCTAGTCAGCCACGAACAAGGAAATGAATTAATTAATTGTTTTATTATGTATATTAGAAATTTTCTGAAATTTGCTTATCTCCCATTGCATTTATGAGAGCTTTTGAAATGTGTAAGATCTGAGCATTTTTTGTTTTACAATTATCTGAGATTTTCCTCAGTTTTGCAGAGGACAAAATGTGTAGAAATTATCATATTGTATCAGTACAAATTGTTTTTCTAGGCAATTACCAAGTTAGCAGGAAGACAATGGGTAGCTACTGTCAGTATCCTGCAGTCATGGAAGCGAGGGCACAATTATTCTGTCATTTTTATAATTAAAAAGAATTACCAGAAAATATTGCACAGGTATGGTGTGTTGGTGTCCACAGGCACGGCAAAAAACAAATCCCAGACCCAAAAGCTGGAATAAGACAAAATTGACCATAAATCATGCATATTTGTTGTATGTAAGCATAACGAACTCTAATAAAAAAATACCAAACTAAAAAGCCCCCAAAAAACCACATCCAACTTGTCGATTTTGTTTATTCCTTCAGCTTTATAAAATTTCTTAAACAGTGAATGTCCTTCCAGAGGCCTTAGCTCATATCAAATGGCTCTGATCTCACTTTTTCATTTTTTAAAGAGTTAAATCTAAATAAAGAGAGCCTCTTGTGCCTCTTCCTAAAATCCTAAAACTAAGTCAAACAGAAAATAAGGGTAATCTTAATTTTTTTTTAGTTTTACAGTTTATTCCTCTGCCTTATCATTTGTTTTTTGACAGAGATGGTTATAAACAAAAGTGTAAAGAGAATTTTAATTCATTGGGAAAAAACAAAATTTAAAAAAAGGTCTCCTGATCCTGTTTTTTTCTGGATTCTCTCTGAGAATTTCTAACTCTTTAAGGTTTCTAATTAGATTACAGCAAGAACTTGGAGCTGGAGAGCTTGAGGGAGAGAAATGAAGATGAAGGAATGAATGAGAGATGAAAGAGAAAGGACTGCTTTTGTTCCAAATTCATTGGAATTCCAGTCTTGAGGACTGGTAAGAAAGAGCAAGGATCACAACATCAATGCTGAAATTAGAAGATTAACATTAGATTTATCCAGTCAAGTTTACAGGTTTTTCTATGACTCATCCAGTCTTGCAGTCTTTTTTTCTTTTTTTTTCTTTCATTTTTTCCTTCAGACAAATTCTACTCAATCAGTTCATATCCTGAGGAACTTGAAAAGAAATATTATTGTATTACTATCCTGATATATTCTTTACAGCTATACAGCTGTAAAATGTGGAATAGCTCATGGAAAAGAGTAAGATGTTAGTACATGTTTATTTTTGGGGACAATTGCCTTCATACCTTCAGTGTCCAAGTACATGGCTTGTTGTATAAGAGACTACAGTTATTACATAGAATCATAGAGTGGTTAGAGTTGGAAGAGACCTTAAAGATCATCTAATTCCAAACCCCTGCCATGGGCACGGACATCTTCCACTAGACCTGGTTTCTCAAAGTCTCATCCAGCCTGGTGTTGAGCACCTCCAGGGACAGGGCATCTATAACTTCTCTGGGAACCTGGGCTATCATCCCACCACCTCATGTTGAAAACTTGCTTCCTGATATATAGTCAAATCTTCTCTCTTCTAGTTTGAAGCCACTACCTCTTGTGCTATCACTACATGCCCTTGTAATTAGTCCCTCTCCAGCTTTCTTGTAGGCCCCCTTCAGGTACTGGAAAGCTGCTATAACGTCTCCCCAGACCTTTCAATCTTGTATGAAGCAGTATTAAACTTCCATGAAGATACTAATCATACAGTTCACTCCAAGGCAATATCTCTTGCTCCAGGAAGGGTGAAGTAACCAAGAAGAAGAGAAGACCAAGCTAAAAAGACCAGGTGAAGCTTCTTGAGGTCACATCTGGACAGTGTACGTTAACCTTCAGCACTGGTGTAGGCAATGCCACCAGGGCTAGGAGTAACCATCACCATGGGTAGGTTCCCATCACTACATGAACAGTCACAGCATCCCAGCTGGACAAGCAGTGTAGATCACTTGTGCCAGACTTAATGCAGAGAAACGCTTGTCTCCAAAGCTAAAATGTGGAAAATCTTGTCTCTTACACACACGTGCATTGATTAATGCTGTTGTTTAACTCAGGTACCTATTTCCCAAATTCTCTCTTCATGTCCTTAAACTTGTGACAATAGTTCTGCTGAACCCTTTAAAGCAAAGTCTGTGCATATAGGCCAGCACATTCTTTAAAATGCTGCCTGAATCTGTCTACGATGTATGGATACATCCATATCACGTATGGCCCATTTGGGAAACACAAGAGAACGAAATATCAAGTGAAGGGAGAAAAACATTATATTTCCAAATATTTTCCAGTTCTTTCCTTCATTCACTATGAGAATAGGGGATGCAATTTAAGGGCTGTTGACATCTTTTCTTCCCTGAGACTCTTCATTTAATGAATGCCAAACATGTCAATTGGAAAGGCTGCCATATGAGATCTTCCAAAGTGAGAACTGAGTCAGGGCTATCGAGAAATAGTGGTGTCAGTCAAGGAAATGGATTATGTGAACATCTTTCTCAAGGTTTCTTTTTTAGGTTCATTTATTTATTTCGAAACCATACAGCATTACCAAATCCCAAGCTGAGCCCCAGGGAAAACAAACAAACAAACAAACCCCAAATAAAAAAAAAAGAATGTATCTTCCCAGAGAAAGAATCAACAAAACCTCTGATCTGCCAATCCCATGCAGCAGTCTAATGGGGAAAAAATGAAGAGGAAAAAGGTGGGTTTGACACAAATAATAGACAAGAAAGACAGGGAGACAGATCAGGTGTGCTGTCCTGGGCAATCCTAATACTTCAGGAAGCTCTGTGGATTTATTAGAGCGCTGAGGGATGTCAGTAGTCTGTCAATGTGGAGAACAACTATACTTCAACATGTAGCACCTCTTAGAAGGAAATAATTCGCAACTGGTTGTGTGCACAACAAAAAGGAGACTAGGTAAAAATTAGGCTCTGTCCAATAAGAACAGGGACATAACACCTGCCAGTTTCCCTGTACTGATTTAATAATGAGCTTTTATTCATATATAAAATAACGGCTAGAGGAAGATTACAACTGCCTAAGCAAGATGCCAGAGTAAATTGAAAACTACGTAAAATAATTGGAGGCTTTGAAAAGGGTACCTTTAGTGCTTCTCTTTGCCAGGAAGACCCATTTGCCAGGAAGAAAAAGAGAGGGAGAAGGGGACAAAAACCAGACAGAAGCAGTGAAGAATTTTGAAGGTTTAGGGTTTTTTGAATTTTTTTTTTTTGAACACATAGTACAGTCTGCTGCTTTGAGGTTGTTTATTCCAGCTTTATTATTTTTTTATTATCTTCATAGCAGTCTGATATATATTAACCATAAATCCTTATGAAGGTTCCCATCTCTTTATCATTTGTGGTTTGATACCTCAGGAGACGTCTGTGCCTATGTGCAGGCTTTTTGCCAGAGCCAAGGGACATATGTGAATCTGTGGATTGCTCCCACATCCAAGGAGGTTCACATCCTGAAGTACCTGCTCTCTGCCCCCTACTTCCCCCAAGCTTCAGTTAAGGACAGGCAAGGCCAGCTCAGGTCTTGCCCCACTTCTGTCCATAGGGTCAGATTTATCTCAGATAACTCTGGCCACCATATAGTTAGTGAGGAGTCTGAGACACTCCTTTAGTTGAAAGAGGATATGAGCCATCACCATCACATGAGATGTAGTATCTTCTGTGGGCTGCTATAATTTTCTTCTGGGAGGGACATCTCAAATACCAAATTTGAGATGGTTAGAGTTAAATGCCACAAAGCACAGACTTAATTACTTGTCCAAAATCTAAAGAGGGCTGATACCAGTTTGGTAGTTTAAATACAGACTCTTAATAAGTGATACTGTTATTGCATGGCCTTCACCTCCACATCTATACCCTAGCTAAAAACCAGAGCAGCAGACTGTGATTGCAGGCGCTAATAGATCTCTAAGTTCAGAAGATCCATTATATTTGAAGAAGTGAGGGAAAACCTGCTCTGATTATTTCTTTTTATTGTTGTTGTTTGCTTTTCCCATGAGAACAGTAAACTTGTATTTGTTTGTCACCTATCCTCAGCTTCTGAGGCTTTGAAGGAATTTTGCTCCAGATAAAAAATGAAGTTGACTCTCTTTCTGACAGAGAACGTGTGGAAGTAATTTCAGTTCCAAAAATGACTGTTTTGGGAAACTCTGAGATTAATAAAATGTGAATAGGCTGCTTTGAAATCTTGACTGTAGCATCATGTGCTATCACTTTTTTCTGTGGAAAACACAGATTTTAACTGGCTTATCTGATCTGTGGGCACTGGCTCTAGGCATTTCCTGTCATCTAACCTTAAACTTCTAACAGTTTTCTCTCTAATCAGTGGGGAACCTTTCATCCTCCTGCAAGATAGATGTCCAGGAGGAGTCAGTGCTTAGAGTTGCCTGTCTATGCCATTTTGAACATGGGTAAAAGTGCGCTGCTGATTACTGCTGGGGTTTTATGAAATTTTACAAGACAATAATACACCAGGAATAGCTTGTTTAAAGAAAAAGAGCAAAAAAAAAATCCTGCTAGTGAATGGATATTAATAATGATAAGCATTTTGTTTTTGGAAAAGATCCATTTTAGGAAGAAAAGAAATAATTAAAAAACTAATTAGCATATAAACATATGTAGTACAGTCATCATTTGTCTTGGGAGAGAAATTTCATTTTCTGTGTTTTCTAGTTGTAAGATTAACATAATATTTACAGTATGCCATGTCCAGCTGGTGAAGAATTGAACTTGACTGATGTCACACCCAAGTCAGGATAAAAATCTTTTACCACTGCTTCTGTCTATGTTGGATTGAGTGACCAAAACTCAAAGTTTTCCTATTTGAATATTGACAGCCAAATTAAAATAAAACAAAACAATCTAGTATTTTTTACATTTTACAGAGATATTAAAAAAATAAAAAACCATAAACTCACCCAATTATCTGCAGGACACTTCTTGCTCATTAGGTTTTATCAATTTTCCTGGACGTACTAAGTGTCCACAGAGAGTCTTCAAGATTAAACTGTCTTTTTCTTTGGGGATTCAGAGTAAATAATTAAATCCTGTAAGTATGTTTTCAATTAAAATGATTAGCCTGCAGCCAAAATTCAGAGAAGGCAGATGGAATATTCGGACCCGACTAAACTTTTAGCGGAGGAGAGTTAGAGTTACAGGGTATAAAATGTTTGCTAGCAGGCTGTCAGGATTGCAGACCAATGTGAAATATTTTCTGGATTAGTTTCAGCTTTCTCAAATGTCAGTCAGTGTGAGAATTTCAATCATTTTAGTTGATGGTCTTTTCTTTTAAGGTATGGATGTCTTAATACGTTGTTGCCAATTGCCAGTTTCCAAGAAATACAGTTCAGTATGAACAGCTTTGATTTAGTCATCAGGGATATTTGTAGGGTGAAGTCTATCAAAGTAATGGACAGTTAGCTAATGTGACTGCAGTCAGCAATTGCCTACAAAGGGACAATCACCATGCTTTCAGTACATAAAGGAAAAGGTTAATTCTGGACCATGCTTTACTTAATCTCCTTTAGACATTTACAACAGGGTAACCACAAAGTCCCCAGCTCAATGGCTGGGTTGGTATGGACTGCCCAGAGAAGCTAAGATCACCCTAGAGCTGGGAAGTCCACATTGTGGGTATCAGCTTTCCATATGTGTCTGTACTGGTCAGACAGAGAGGGTTTTGGAGAAAATTTCCACACATACTGCATCTACCTCACAACCTAACTTTAGAGAACCTACGGGCTGCCTGCATCCATGCAGCTATGTGCCAGCATGTACAGCACATGAATACGGACTTAAGTGTAACGTTTAAAGTCATCCTCAACAACCAGAAAGGAAGGAAAAAAAACTTATCTGGAGCTAATTTTATTGTGTGGTGAGGTTTAGTTCAGGGAAGGTGTCACAAAACAAAGGTCACTGAAAACTTGACTTGGGGGTAGACTGTTTTCTGCTGGGGCAGGTTGTTACTGCCACAGTGAAGAAGAAAGGGAAACCTTTGGCTTAGATCCAAAGTGAGATTCATCTGTGTCATTGTTACAGCCCTAAATATTAGATGACTAAAATGGAGGCTGTCACATTAGTGCCCTTAATCAATCCAAAGAAACAGGAACTAAGAGTAAGCAATTGCCTCCAACAGGCAATTTATCTCCTGCTGGGATTATGTGGATCATGCTCCAGAGGGACCTAACTTTTACCTCTGATGACAACAGAACCCTAGGGAGACACCAAAGTGCGAGCTGATGATTCCTTCCTTGAATTTACATTTCACACCAGCACAAAAAATATGTTACTTCAGCAATGGCTCCCTCCTTCCCCAGTGCTCAAACTTACCAGCAAAGTGCCATGTATGCCAGCAGAGGTCATTTTCCCAGGATGGAGTGGAAAGACAGCATGACTCATTGACTATATATATATATATATATATATGTATAAAAAGAAAAAAAAAATAAGTGAGGCTAGTATTAGCCCTAGATAGCAATTAAAATATGACAATTCCTATAATCAGCAGCACTCAAGGAAATGACGTGGGCTGCACTAGAGTCATTGAGCTTTCACTTGCCCAGCAAATACTCATCCATGTATAAGACATTTGAGGCTTCATCTAAGGGACTCCTCGACTGCCAGCTTTGTAGTCAGAGGGGGTTACTTTAACCACGTTCATTGGGGTGACACCTTCCTGTGGACTATGTAGTGGTCTTCCCACACCTGCAAAGAGTTTCTATTCAAAATGCAAACACTTCACCTGCTCTGAGAAACCATGGGCCGATAGAACTTCCTGTTGAAAATAAGTGTATAGACACATTTCTGTGCTCCCTTCTTTGCACAAAGAGAAGACAAGAGCCGTGTTGCTTCTGGGGGATGTTTTTATGATGAGCAGAGGTTGATGAGTCAGCTCTAGTGAACATAAGGGCAGCAGTGAGGAAATTAAGGAATCCTAGTTTCTCTTAATAACTTGTGTGAGAGTCTGGTGATTGATTTCTGCAACACATCAGCATTTTGTATGGTTTTAAACAATGGAGAGAAACAAATAAATGTTTTAAGCGAGTTCTCGGATACATTTCTGCAGGCCAGGATTTGAGGACAGTAATGCTATTGTTCTCCTTGCTAATTTCAGAAAAGCACAGCTGAGCTTTTCTGAGCTGAAACATGGACATTTGGACTAGATTTCATCTATCTAAATGCATTATCTCTTCTCCAGTCACTATTAAAGATGTGTGGGTGACAGACTCAGACATAATTTTTTCAAGCCTTTGAAAATAAAACAGCTGAATGCTATCTTAAATATCTCTGTAGTTAAAAAGATTTCCTAAAATTTTCTTACTCAATATTTGGATTAGTTCTTCTTTTTCTTTCTTTCTTTCTCTTCTGTTTTGTATATCAGAGTTCTCTTTCTAAATATGTACAGTTGTCTTATATTATTTTCTATTTACATATGAGTTCTATTTTCTAGCTATACTCTACATTCATATGTCTTATTTTTGCATTTAATTTTCTATATTACTGGACAATAGAAAAACCTTAACTTTATGTGAAATATATTTCCAGCATAAACCTAATTTTTCCAGCTAAGCTCCCTTTAAAAAAATGAAGAAGGAAGAGAAGGAGAAGAAAGAGGAGGAGGAGGAGGAGGAGAAGAACAAGAAGAATTTTTAAAAAGCCATACTCCCCTTAAGTAGCCTCATGCTCATTTCTTTAGAGGACATACTATAAAAGAATTAAAAAGTATTAGATTATGATGTAGCTTTAGTTCTGTTAAATTCAGCCTTCTGAAAAAGGTGTCTCAGTGCATGGTGTCTCAGTGACTAGTTTTACACCCAACCTCTTCTGACTAACATGGTCTTGATTGCCTAGTGTCATGACAGAAGCTTTTTTTTCCCTAAATATTGATCTGACATGAATAGCAAGTGGATTGTGGGCTCTGTTCATCCATGCAGTCACAGCACTGTATAAAACTTTCCTCTGCCACAGGTATAACGTTTTTCTTGTTTCTTTCTTCAGAAATATGAAGGCAGCCTAGAAAGAATGAAACCAACATGCTCTGGACATGCCTGCCCGATTAACCTTCTGCTTTTTTGTTTTATTCCATGAAAAAGTCTGTTTTACTGATTGACCATTTCTACTGCAAAAGGCAAATATAACATACGTCAATTTTTTACAGTTTAAAAAAATGTTGTCATTACACTACAGAACTTTTGGGGCTGCATTAGTTAACTTTAGTAATGTCTCTAAATTACCTTCTTTCCAACCGGGAAGTGAACACTTAAGATGAGTCAATATTTTCCTAACCCTGATGATCATTCTTCTAACCTTATTATGTCATTGTTATCCCATTTTTAATGGACTGGAGATAATAGGAGTAAGTTTAGCCAGAGGTTGGCTCTTCATTCTGCCTGACTGATTTTATGTACCTGATTATATTTTGTTTCAAATCAGTTCAACAGTTTTAACTCACACAGCCAGAGAAGAAAATCTTGATTTTCCTCTTTCACCAATAAAAAGCAAATGGTTTTAAAGGCTTCTTGGACGTAACTCAAAACCCTGAGTTTTTATGTCCTGACATCTGTGCTGTTCTAGTGATTGATTAAACATCATAACCTAATTACATATATGCATACAGTATCAAAAATGCAGAGGCAAATTTAGATCATTTTAAACAAGGCTCACAGAGGACAGAAATGATTACTTAGAAATAAAACTTATCATTTTTATTTGGGCTTGTAAAATGCTTTATGAATGTTAGGCTTTTGTAGCCTTGTTCACATTTGAGAATTGCCTGAATTTAAGCATAAAATAGTGAAACTGAAAAGCAAGCATTGATACTATTTTTAAATCCCCAAAGGCCGTTTCATGTTTCTTTGAGTCCTTGTTATTGAAGCAATGACATTATCTGATTGAAAACCTTCAGTGGGTTTGTGAAAAGCGCCACCAGCCTTCAGGATATATCTCTGAATCAGGTGTTTGTTTGTTGGTGGTTTTTTTCATTTTGGTATGAGAACTGTTTTTTTTGATGTTACAGAAGAAAAGAAAAATAGGATCATAGGATCATAGAATTGTCTAGATTGCAAGGGACCTTTCAGCTCACCCAGTCTAATCATTAAGCTAACACTGCCAAAACCACCACTAAAACATGTCCCTCAGCACCATGTCTGCCCATCTTTTAAATAGCTGTAGANTAATATATATTATCTGTATGCATTTATATCTATATATTGATAAACAGTTCTCTCAGTATATATTAGTTATTCATGCAAATATATGTTCTTCTACCATGTTTTTCAAAAGTTTCAAATNAGCCTGTTCCAATGTTTGATAATCCTTTCTGTGAAGAAATTTCTCTTAATATTCAATTTAAACCTCTCCTGAGGGAACTTGAGGCCATTTCCTCTTGTCCTATCACCTGTTACTTGGGAAAATACTAGCATTTTATTTTTTTAATTACATACAGAAGCCATAAAAAATTCAAGTGATTTAATCCACAGGAATGCAAACTGATAAATATTGTATTAGATACAGGTATAGAAGTGTCTCAAGGATGAAATCACCTGGATTCTCTCCCTGGCTTTGCTTTTCACCTGGTGGGTCACCTTGAGGAAAAGACTTAATTCCCTTGTGGCTCTTCATCTTAACACATTCCTTTTTTCTCAGAACATCTAATTCATTCTTTGGGACAAGAGCTGTCTCTTAATTTATGGTTATACAGCACTTAGCACAAGCCACTTCTGTCTGGAGTTTCGAGGNGCAATGACATTATCTGATTGAAAACCTTCAGTGGGTTTGTGAAAAGCGCCACCAGCCTAACCCAGACAAATCCTGTTGCTACGCATTTCAGGTTAAAATTACAGCTGTAAATCCATGGCTGAGAAGGCTCCCCTTCCCTGTTGTTTGCAAAACAAACTGGAGGGAAAAAAATGGAATAAACCCCCTGCTTTTACAATTTTTTCTTCTAAAATAAAAACTATGAAAAAATTGACCTTTGCAAGTAAAAAAGAGAATGCACTAAGTTTGATGTTTATTTCTATCTCTTTTCTCTCTATATATATTTCCATACATTTAGTTTGTAAT
>VXBJ01000248.1:1175472-1209243 GCA_013400055.1 Nycticryphes semicollaris | reverse complement strand
TGATGTTACAGAAGAAAAGAAAAATAGGATCATAGGATCATAGAATTGTCTAGATTGCAAGGGACCTTTCAGCTCACCCAGTCTAATCATTAAGCTAACACTGCCAAAACCACCACTAAAACATGTCCCTCAGCACCATGTCTGCCCATCTTTTAAATAGCTGTAGAGACTCCACCACTTCCCTGGGCAGCCTGTTCCAATGTTTGATAATCCTTTCTGTGAAGAAATTTCTCTTAATATTCAATTTAAACCTCTCCTGAGGGAACTTGAGGCCATTTCCTCTTGTCCTATCACCTGTTACTTGGGAAAATACTAGCATTTTATTTTTTTAATTACATACAGAAGCCATAAAAAATTCAAGTGATTTAATCCACAGGAATGCAAACTGATAAATATTGTATTAGATACAGGTATAGAAGTGTCTCAAGGATGAAATCACCTGGATTCTCTCCCTGGCTTTGCTTTTCACCTGGTGGGTCACCTTGAGGAAAAGACTTAATTCCCTTGTGGCTCTTCATCTTAACACATTCCTTTTTTCTCAGAACATCTAATTCATTCTTTGGGACAAGAGCTGTCTCTTAATTTATGGTTATACAGCACTTAGCACAAGCCACTTCTGTCTGGAGTTTCGAGGTGTTTCTGCAGTACAGCTAGTAAATAATAATGGTACTTACCCTCAATATAGGGAGGGTTCCGAGGTGACTGCGTATGGAGGAAAGAAGGTAATTGTTCCCAGGTGTTGGGTGTTGATCAGGATATATTTTTGGGCTGCACCCATAAACAGTTCAGAACAATCACCCAGGTATTTGCCCTTCACATTAACTTCAAAATAAATACAGGCTGTTAACATCACCCGAAGCTTTCTGTAGAAGACTGAATAATAAATTATCTGAGTTCAAGCATGTTGTAAGAGGCTGCTTGAGGCATCTGAATTACAAAGTCATTCTTGACCTGCATGCACCTGGATGCACTGTCCTGGTGTATTCTGGAATTCTCATTCTCCAACTTTTTCCTGTTAACAGAATTTTTTACTTAATGTTAATTTCAGAGTAAATGCCATGGCATCATAAGCATAACACATTAGCATTAACAGAAGGTGTCTATAACAATATTTATAGTAAGGAAATGATTGCTTATTCAAAAATTCATTAACATAATGAACATTACTGGACAGATCAGTGTTTTGAGTGAGCTTTGTATGCAGGGTGCCACCATAAAAAGAAATTTTAGTTTCTGCTCATATTACAAGGAAGAAATAAATTTTGAACTGTGACACATCCTTCTGTGCAATGCTGCTTTGGATTCAATCCCATCAAACCTTCATGTATTTTGACAGGTCTGACACGGTTAAGCACAAGCATGGTTTGAGGAGTTTCACACTAAAAAGAAATTTAATTAGAAGCTACTATGGGTAAGAATACTCCCCAATGATGGATCGAGGTAGTAAGGCTGCCGACAAGTTGACACGTAAAGATCTCACTTCTATTTTAAAAATAAATGTGATAACTTCTAAATATCATTTTTTAATCATTTGAACCACACAGCCCTTTGTATGCCTAATAGCATGAAAAAGGCAATAAAAATGCCACCCAGAGAAAGCAGATGCCTCTCAGCACATTGTAATGACAGCATCAGCTGTTTATAGTTTGTGAGTCTTCTGTGGGCAAGTGGCAAAAGATTATTTCTTTAAAATTAATAAAAAAGCTCAATTCAATCTTAATTGAGCCTACTAGGGTCTCCTTTTGGGGACAAATATTCACATTTCCACTGGAGACAAATCAGAGGTATCATGCCTAGCTTTGCTCTCCACCACTTGCTAATTCATGTACAAGAAAATACTTTAACAAGGAGGTATCTGCTGCTTGTATTCCATTAGCATCTTCTGGTTGTACACTTCTGGCTTCAGTGATTCTCAAATCTGACAATAACCACTTCTGCATGAAATGCAGAATATTTTATTTTGCCATGAGAGTTTGGGTTGGAATAATCTCCTTAGCTTCCAAGCAAAATTCAGGAGAAATGATAGTGCTTGTCTGTCTTGCATCAACATCCAAGTGCAAGTTATCTCAAGTCATGGATTTGTAACTCATTGGACAAGTTCCTGTGTTTCTTCTGACTCTTTTCTTACCTCCTTTCCCATCTCTCCTAGGGTTACAGTCTTGGGTAAATTAGACCAACAGAGAAAACAGCACTGGTTAATTCGCAGTCTACTACTTTCACATCCTAAACAGTTCCAGACTTTGCTGATCATTTACTCTTTATTTGGCAAACAAAAATAAATTATCCCTTGTTTTTATTTCCAAGACACTTGGCAAGGTAGATTTACTGTCTCTTTTTCCCTTCACAACTCCCTACCAGCTGCAATCTTGTGAAATAATCATCTTCCTGGATAGTGTCTGGTCTTCAAAGAGAAGCCTGAAAAAGAGATGTTCTTTTCTAGAGGAGCTTGCACTAAAAAGGTGGAGATATGGCATATATGAGAAAAGGCAAAAGCAGAGAAGTATTTTTTTGAGCTAAGTCTACTGTTCTGAGCTTAAGTTCTTAAAAAAAAAAATACCTTGGAAGTTCAGTCATTTGTATTTCTGACTCTTTTTCTCAAGCTGCACAGTCATAATTGGTTTGAAACTGTCTGGAAAATGGAAGCATTAAGAATAAGGGGTAAATCCAGGCAAGAGGGAAAAAGCGTTTTATTTACAAGCAGTTGGAGATCAGTTCTTTTCTTCTTCCATAGTATCTCATTTTAGCATTTATAAAATGCACTTTTCAAACGCAGCCAACTTCTGAGGTTTCTAGTTCATTGTAGGAAGGATTTCTTTGTTCCAAGTTAGGCACCTGAAAACTACACATGTAAATATAAGTAGTCACGAAAGGTGCTCCCTTAGAAACCTAATAACAGGCAAAATGGGTTGAATCTATTAGATGACACAGACATGAAAGGAAAACCTGTAGCTATCTAAAGTTTAGATAGGCAGGGTGAGAAAAATACCACCCTCACTGTTCAGACACAGCTCTTCTCTGTGAGTCTTTCCTTCCCCTGTAGACTCTTCTGCAGGAACAAGGAACATCCGGGATGGCTCAGCTTTCAAAACTAGCAAAGAGAAGGTACTTTCAGCCCAGCATAAGTAAGGGATTGTTGTCTGGCAAAAAGCAGAGTGATTGTAAGGAAAAAAAAAAGAAAAGAAAAAGAAAACACAGCAATCTCTTCACAGGATGACCTGTTAAATCTCCTTTGGGAAGTATAAAGTGCCATAGTATATGTTTAAATTCTGAGATTTTAAACATCACCACTGGAAATTAATTGGATGAAATATCCACTCAATGGCTAGACCTATAGCCAGCCATATACACAGACAGAAACAGAGTGCTGCAAATTCTCTGTGTGGAAATCTGCATTTATTTAAAGGATTTGTTGATCTTAAGGCCAGAAAATATCATCACAATCTTCTGGTTTAATCCAGAGCAGACTATATTCACTCACGGCTGAAGTGGAGTTTACATTTTTAAAGAGAAATCTGAGTTCATTTGATATATGGCAAACAGTACAGGAATCCTCTATTTTACTCTTTCCTTTCAATTTCTGCTTCTAAGTTTACGTGCTATATGTTCTTTCAAACTTTGTGAAGTGCAAGCTTTGCAGTTTGGCTTTTGCTTGACATAAAATCCAGCATCAGTCTGGTGTTGTGAGAATTCTGTTCTTCATCAAAGTCCTCAGCTGCTATGGCTTCATATTTGTGTATGCAAACTAGCATATGCCTGCAAAACATTCACCATTAACTTTACCTTGATTTTTATGACAAAGAAAACCCAGGAACTATCTGAGTTGTGTAGTAATGGATCAAAAGAGTTGGGATTTGTAATATGTATTGAGTAACAGAGCTTTTTTCACTCTATTGAAAGAAATGTCTCCTCACAGAGTTATAGCTATATAAGTGAATTAAACAGAGGAAAGGAATATTCCAGGCACCTGTAACTTTATTAGTATATTTGTAAACTTTTAAGATTGTCTCCAGCATGAGCAACTGCCTGTCTGGGCCAGGAGACTCCAGCAGCACTCCCCAAAAACACTCCTGGCCGTGGTTCAGAAGTTCCAGCACTACAGGGGTCATTCCCAACAGGGAGTTTGTATTTTGTATTGATTGTTGAAAGAGTTCAGTTATAAAGCTTGGCCTAAGAACCAGAAAACAGGCCCTGGTCCTGCTTATGTTACTAGGACAGATGTAGCCATAATATGCTAGAAAAGGTTCGACCAGATAGATCTTCTTTCTGGGATTATGGGTAATTGTGCAACCAGAGTGTATTTAAACCACACATTTCCTGCCATGGGTCTTCTTAAATGTGTATGTTGGTGAAGACTCCTCTATATGCTGTTCAATCATAAATCAGATTCTTACTATTTGCATCTCTGGTAAAAGTCTTAACAAATCAATGAAGCAAATAGAATAAATCTGCCCTATCTAGAAAGCACATAATCCAGTTTTGCAGGGGCTATCACCTCCACGAACACCATCATTACTATTGCTTCTTTATGCGTACTGCTGCAGTATGCATAAAACTGAACTGACTGGCAGGTTCCCATTGTGACAGGTGCCCTACACCCATTCCCTGAAGAACTAACCATTCATAAAAACTAGAAACAAAATATAACATAGAGAGAATCTCTTCTCTTTCCAGTTCAAGGAGGAGAAATGAGGACAGTAGGGATTAAATATCTGTCCAGTGGAGACTGGAACAACAGTTCGTTAGTTCAATTAATTATTGACAGTTATGAAGTAATTTTAGTAATTTATTGCTTCCTCATGTTGCTGTCAAGGCACAATTGCTATAGGGAAATGGACAATCTGCAAAGAGCGTTAATGATTAGCCCTGGGTTGCATATAAATTTAGATTTTATTGTTCTTTTATTGCCATATTCACAACAGCTGTTCTATGAAAATGTATGAACTGAACCAGTGCCCTTTCTGCATACCTGTGGAGAGCTGCAATGGCACAGTTTGCATCCCCACAGCTTCTCCCAATACCTGCCCACCTCATTCCTACTGCCTGTTGGCTCCGAACTATGTGTGAGTAACACATGAGAGCAGGAGAGAAAACAAATATCCAATCTGTACCAAAGCCTTTCCAGCACATTAGTGGTGTAGGCAGTTTGGGGTCAGTATTCAAGCCTAAGTACTGATCCTTGATCTTTTTTGGAGCTGGTTGAAACCAAGATGACTTAACCCGTTCTGATATGTGTGTATATAATAGGAGAGATGACTCTTCCTTTGGAGATGCCATCTGTCTATGCTGACTGTACTCTGCACCCAGACATCCAGCTTACTTTAAACATGATAATTCTAAATGGCTTTGGTTTGGGTCCGATCCAGTCTGCACAGGTTTGCAGTTTGTATTCCATCCTCTTTCATGCTCTCAGCACTTCATGATCTTTTAACTTGTGCTATACAATGATCTAGTCCCCCTGTGGAGGGGCGACTGGGAATATTCATCCCAGCTATCTTTCCAGCACCAGGCAGAAGGCTGAACTTTCCAGTCTGTGCAGAAAAAGAGAAACTCCCTCAGAGATCAAATGAGAAGAGACACCTAATCTACCTCTGGCTCAACTGGGGGAGTCTCTGTCTCAGTTGACTAGAGAGACACAGGAAAAAAACACGCTCAAACACTGATGTTTAGGAGTGAGAAAGGTACTGAAATGAGTATGAATTTTGTTGCACTAGAAAACTGTAAGTATGCCTTTTAATTAGTTGAGCCAGTGTCACAAATTAACCACTGAACTCTCCTATTGTTTTCTAAATGAGAACATAAGAAAATTTTAAGCTTGTGCTGGTTTACTTCCTCTACTTCTTTTTTTTTTTCCCTTTGGCACAGAATCCTTCTGAATGTCATATTTAACAGCATCAAAATACTACTTGTCATACATATATATATATTGTTATAATAATACGATAAGCAGGGCTTATTAAAAAAACCCTGAGAAGTAGAAAGGTTGACACTGTTTCCAATAATATATATATAGTAACCCTTCTGTAAACTTTCATCTACAAATATAATAAGATTAACTGCAAAAAATTAAAGTTTTTCAGAAGAGTAAAAACTCACTTGCATGTACTTTTTTTCTGGCTGCAAGCTATCCTCTCTGTAACTTAGCTGCAGTAAAATACTCCTGAGTTGCAGCACGTGAGCTCTGCCATCTAGATGGCTGCTGGATTACTGGTTGTCCAATGTCAGTGTGTGGGCCCCTGCCCAAAAATTGAGAGAAAAACATTGTCTGCTTCCAAGAGAAATACATTCCCACTTGGAGAAGACATACAAAAGAAGACATTTTTTGGCTTTCAAAAACTACCTCAGGTGAGTTCAGAAACTGACAGAGATAGTGAAAAAGAAATGCACCTGTGTTGGAAAAGGATGTTGACAAAGTACTGCCTAAAGGACTTATGATCTAACAAAACAAAAGAGGATTGTCTGCAGCACACCTCGGTGAAAAAAGGGCAATCAAATATCCTACACTGAGCACAGATAGTTATTGGCTTCTCAACTAGGTTTAGCCACCCCAGGGCCGTGGTTAGAAGGTAAAGGTGAAACTCTGAAGGGTGTTCATATTGTCTACCTTTGGAAAACCAATAGGGACCTCTTGTTAATTAAAGAGGCATTATAGACCCATCCTGAATCTGAGGTTCCTCTAAATCAATGTCATAATGTGCTTTGTCATTCCAGAAACAATGCAGGGAGCCCAGGCTTCTGCCCTAAATCAA
Organism: Nycticryphes semicollaris; assembly: GCA_013400055.1. NCBI lineage: Eukaryota > Metazoa > Chordata > Aves > Charadriiformes > Rostratulidae > Nycticryphes > Nycticryphes semicollaris. Next base: position 1,202,497 of record VXBJ01000248.1, on the reverse strand, counting down.
GGCCAAAGATGACCTTATCCTGTGTCCCTCATGAATTTCAATCTCTTTTCCAGGGCTTCTGTTGGTGTCCCTTGGAAAAGGATGACCAGAGAATGGAAGAATTTGATGCACTGAGGAGCTGGGAGTGCCATTTTCTGTAAGGACTGTTTATCAGTTTTGCAAATGAAAGAAGGAAGACAGCAGGAGTTGCAGCCTGGTAACTGTCTCTTAGCTGAGGGATCACCTGGACATAGACATAGGTTCATTCATGGCTACTCTCTTCACATCCTTGATTTGGTCATGGCTGCTCACTCAGCAGCACACAACAGAGCTTGGAGGTACACTAATCTACCACTGCCCCTGAAGTCCACTCTTCAGACATGTGTTTGAATCTCACTTATCAAGGATGGACTTCTGCTGAGGTCTAATGCATCGGCTAGGGCACAAAAGAAAAAAAAAAAAAAAAAAGAAGAAAAGCTCAAGGCAGATTAAACTGGTGAAAACCTCCCTTCTCTGTGGTGTCTAGATGCTAAATCACACAGGATGAACATGCATTGAATTTTCCTTCTGAATTTTGGCTCCTTAGACCCCCTACTGTAGTATTTAAGGCATCCAAGCAGATTGCCGAATGTTTTTTTCTGTCTAGGTACAAATGGTGATATTTCAGAGCTTTTTATCTTACACAAGATGGGACATTAATCAGAAGAAAGGGAAAAAGCTATGTCTGATACAAAAGTCACTCTTTCTGCCCTTCCATGCCCTCCAGTTTTCACTACTATCTTTTGCAACAGAGGACCAAGAGAAGAAAGGTGTAAGACTTTAATTTTTTTAACATGAGCAAAGCGAGTAATTTTCTCTTACTTTTGTTCTTAGAGATGGACAAATTCTTATTTTTATAAAATTAATTTAGAAAAAGAGAAGTCATCATGAGGCAGAAACCGGGACTGGACTGTTTCAGCCCACAACAGTGAAGTCTTACAGAGCGATAAACCATGAAATCTAGGCCTCTGAATGGAAGTATTAGGCAGTTGTAATTATGAACTCTGTGACCAGCCCCACCTAACAATAAAACAGTAATACAAACACAAGACCAAATAAAAAACCCCAGTAATACAAATACAATACTTCTCTTCAATTCCACCAATAGTTAATCCTCAAGACTGTTAAACATTTCAAAATACTGGACTAAAAATAGCAGTTCCTGTAAATTGTTTTAACTGCTGGAAAAGATAAGGCTGTAAGACAAGGGCCAAGTCTCTCACTCGTGCACAAACTCATGCATGTACAAAGGTTTCTTTGAATTAAAAAAAATAAAAATAAAAAAGGGAAAAAGAAAACCACTGCTACAATGGACTACTGTGTCCAACTCAGGAGTCCTCAGCACAAGAAAGACATGGACCTGTTGGAACAGCGGAGGGCCACAAAGATGATCGGAGGGATGGAGCACCTCTCCTATGAAGACCGGCTAAGGGAGCTGGGCTTGTTCAGCCTGGAGAAGAGAAGGCTCTGGGGAGACCTTAGAGCAACCATCCAGTATCTGAAGGGGCCCTACAGGAGAGCTGGAGAGGGACTCTTTGTCAGGAAGTGTGGTGACATGGCAAGTGGTAATGGTTTTAAATTGGAAGAGTGGAGATTTAGATTAAATACGAGACAGAAATTCTTTCCTGTGAGGGTGGTGAGACACTGGAATAGGTTGCCCAGAGAAGTTGTGTCTGCCCCGTCCCTGGAAGTGTTTAAGGCCAGGCTGAATGCGGCTTTGAGCAACCTGCTGCAGTGGGAATTGTCCTTGCCCAGGATAGGGGGGTTGGAACTGGATGATCTTTAAGGTCCCTTCCAACTCTAACCATTCTATGATTCTATAATAAAGCTGTTTACTTAGTTGGGTGTACATGGACAGTGACTGTTTGGAATAAGCCCTGCGGGTTCCTAGTTGAACAAAAGCAATGTTTATCACAGTGTTAATAAAAATATTGTTAAAAAAATGGCTTCCTTTTTGTCACTTCACTTCCAAAAATATTTTCTAGGTTCCTATCTAAAGAAGCCTGACAACAGGTACTATCTAAAATGTTATCTCTTTTCTTGGAGGAATAATAGGCGGGCTGCATGGACTGCATGGCTGTTGGAGATTTGGGGGTTTGCAGCTGGCATTTTCTTTTACTTTTTCAGCAGTTATTTTCTATGTAAGGAAGAAATCTGTTATTTTACTCACAGAAAGAAAACAAGCAAGCAAAGGAAAAGAAATGCAATTAAAAACCCAGAAAGACAAACAAAACAAACCCCACAGGCACCAGCAGAGTCATAAAGCAAAAAGAGCAAAGAACTTTAAAGCAATAAAAGTTATACTTTTACAGCAAATGGCTCTTTGGCTGCAACAGAAAAGAATGAAATCATAAAGGCAAGATTCATTACATTTACCTTAAACTGTCCAGTCTTTGGCATCAGCCATGAGAAATACCCAGTGCGTTTCCAGGACTTGTCTTTGTTGCAGTGCTTCCCATTTAGGAAAGGTTCATAATTCCACAATGAACATAGGGTCAGCCTAAATACTTGAGCATACCATAAAAACTAATCATTAGATCACTGAGGTGAACTGAATTTGGGCTTGAATAAAACCATCTGAATGACAATATGAAATCTTTTACCTTTCTCCTAGAGCCCAGCAGTTGTTACTGGACAGTCTGTACTGTCCAAGTTTTATCCTGAGTAAAGGACCTGTTTTGGCTGGTCTTCAAAGGCTAATCCCAAGTGCTGTATTAAGTATTATGAACTTTGCTTTCTCCATTTGTGTTTCTCTTACTACACAGTAACTTAAAAGCTGGTAAAGAGAAGTCATCTTAGCAGTCCTTTCATGGGGAGCCAATGTCAAGGCTTCTTCCAGCTTTTTGTCTAATAGCTCCGGTGCTGGCCAAGGTTTGTCAAACAGCTTGCTCCTACCAAATAGCTGGCCTTGAGCACAACCAGTACTCTTGGGATGGGGGTAGTGTGGTCCAGGCCCTGGATCAGGTAGTGTCCTGTGCCCTAAGGTGAAGTAACCTAGGAATGGTGGCATCAATAGTGGCCTCCAATCCTTTGCCCGTCCTCCTCCACAACAGCCTCTTAGGGAACGGTCGTTGGTGCATGTTTGCTCCTCAACCTTTTCCACACTTTGTTTGGGAGCTGTTTTAATTGTGACAGGTCAAAGCATTGGTGGGACAGGAGATTGCTCAAAGCCACATGATTTCCTTCTCTTGTCCAGATCATTAGACATACAGGAATGAAGTTCCAGTACTCCCACTCACTGTGTTGTACTTGGATGGGGTGCGGTGAGGAAGGAACGGGCTGTGGCACTGAGACTAAACTGCTTTTTCTTTTTGGTGTTTTTTACCTGCATCTTAATCTGTCAGGAAAAATATCATTTATGTGTCAGCAGTGTTCTAGACATTAAAATATTTATTAATATTTTAGATAAAGTTTTGCCCCATTTCTGTGGGCAGTCTGATGCCGCAATTTGGAATTATCTTTTCAGAGGTTTTTTCATTCAAAATACTAAAGCAGCAGCAATTATGTCTTATATAAATGGTGCTAGCACTTGAACACTCATCCAAATACAAGAACTACAACAGCAATTTCTGTCTTCAAGACCAAACAACCCAACACAAGGTCCAAAGATGATTGCTAGACTCAAAGATCATTATAACACTGGTTTAAGAAGTCTTTATAGCACTGGAAGTTCTGAGTATCACAGTAAGTGTGCATAGAAAGAATAAGAAATACCTAGGATAAGATGGCAAATATAAGAAGTCTGGGAAAAAATAATGTACTTTCTCAGTTTCTGTCAAAGGAGGTAGATGGGCTTATGCCAGAGAACTCAGAAATATTCCCAGAGATGTCTCTCTCAGATACCACACATTGATTCTGAAGTAAGAGAGCAGTGCAATAAACATGACTTTAAAACCCATAACACAGACATAGTGAGCTCAGGCACAAGAATCAATCCTATTGATTTAAGTGCATGTGGGAAATGAAGGGCTGGAAATGGTGGTAAATGTCTTTAGAGTGTATCATACAGGGTCAAGGTCTCACTCTTTAGCCTAAGGCTATCTTTCTATATTGATTGAGTGGAAATGCTCAAAAATTTTGTTCAGTCTTCACCTGGACTGCTGAACATGCAGAAGAGCATGTCAGTCAAGAAGACTGATGGCCCAACTCAGGTGCCATGAGACTTCTCCTTATAAGTAGTGTAGTGACACTTGAGATGAGGTCTCAGTTTAGCAGCACAAATGATTTTGTGTCTCTGTGCCGTGAATACATTTATATAGCAGCAAAAGTCACTGTTGGGATGAGAATAATTTTTGAACCTGCTCTGCCAGTCTCATAAGTGTCCGCCACTCTGCAAAAAAGCTACTGCTTACAAAATTGTGATACTGCTTTGCAGGAGATCAGTAAAGCTTTTGGCAGTGGTGGGAGGTATAAAAATTAAAGAAAATGAAACTAGTTCTTTATCCTCAGACTCCTGGGGTATATTTTCTTTTCCATATGACAAAATGAGTGATAAAATGCTCAGCAAGGGATTTTACCTATAGGGTAAGTTGCCTGGAGTTGAGTGTCTAGATGGAGATGTCTAATGTTGTTTGAAATGTATTATATGTAGGTGTCTGTCCTGGCTCTCAAATGTGGCTTTCAAGGAACTTTGAAGCTCTTTCAAAGGTTTGGCCTTGTATTTACCAGTCCCCTGTGGATACCTTTAACAGCCTCCTTGTTTGAGAAAAGTGCTTAAGCCCTTTATCTCAATTGATTAGTAGCAGTTTAGACAGTTCACATGTAGGAGTCTACAAAAAGATGTCATAATCTGTGACTTGGATTCCAGCTACCTCCTACGGTCAATCCACAAGCATTGTGAAATACATTAACAATGATGCTTCTTTTTTAAAGAATTGGAAGAAAGGTTGGAGTCATGCATAGGTATGAAAATATTGGTACAAAGGCCATGTACTTGGATTCAAATACTTCCTGGAACATCAGATTTACTGGATCTGCCTGCATATACAGACCACTGTCCCTTACTGGTTTGTGCACAAATATACTTGTGCTCTGATACGCTCCAGACAGGATACTATAAATTCAAACTCACAACTTCTAACTGTCCCACACAGCGTTCCCTGACAAAATCTTTTATCTTCTAGATTCCTCAGGTAATCCCTCCCTCCCTCCCAGATAATCTTTAGTCTGTCCTGTTTCTACCCTCCCATGTAGCTCTTCAAGTAGAGGAGTTTTCATTCAGACTTTTCATTTCCAGATGAAATTCCATAAACTATTCATCTAAATATTTTTCTAAATTAATCTAAATGGTTTGTGATTTTATTATTTTTTTTTTATTTCACACACATCTGTGAGAGTTTGACATACATGTTTAGTGGAAATTGAGACGGCGTTGCCACAAAAAAATATGAAAATGTAATTAATGGGTACAGAGGTCAGACAGGCAACAGTGAGAAACAAGGCTTGAATGAAAAAAATGAAAAAGTAATTAATGCTGCTGTGAGAAAATAAAGGTTGTGGAGTTGCTGGAAGAACATATTCCAACTATTTAACATTTGGATTAATTTTACTTTGCGTGATTTCTTGAACTGACCTTTTCTTATTTTGGTTGTACAAGAGCAGACATGAGTGTTGTCATTTCCATTGGTTCTTTATTGCTGGAGAAAGACACAAGAGTACCTAGGACATGCCCTGGAAGATCCTTGGGTTGACAAACTGATGTTAAATCTAGAGCAACGCTCAGATGAAAACACTTTTGTGGTAAAGCACTTCAGCTTATTTTTATTTGCCACGAAGATCAGGTAAATGACTTCAGAACTGGATGTGTCTGTTATTGACTAATGGGCTTGCTTCGTGGAAATAACAAACCACATTTAACATATCTTTTGTAATCCGATTGCCTTATCAAATGCCTTCCTTATCTAGGACAAACTATTGCAAATGAGATGAACTATCTGAACTTGGGCTTGCTTGTCATTAGGATGGAATCACTCTAGTGTCAGTATCAATTCTGCTGATGTTTTGTTGGGTATGTATAGTGTCCAATAATATGCACAGTGCTCAGAAAGAGAATGTAATTCATATTTAATTATTAGAGCTTATCGTCAGCTATTGAACATGACTCCGTTTCCACATCTAAGGCATTTAAGGGTCAATTTCACTAGACACTGAGAAATACTAAATGTTTCTGAAAGTTACTGTCTGCCCAAAATAATATCTTCAGAGTGAGTCATTCTAGCATATCTAGCCCTTAAAATATCAGCATGCAAACAGCTCCTGAAAACACATTTATATTACAGGGAATCAAAGTTTTGCCTTCAAACTCACAATGAAACTAAGACAAGTCTTATAAAAACAGTTCAGGTGACCATTACACAATCTTTCATTGGAAAAGATGGAAGATTACTTGTAAAAATTATTTATTTTCTCATTCGTTATGGGTTTTTTTCTTTCACTAAATGAATGATTTGTACTCTAGGGAGCTAGATTCCCATATAATTTTTCAAGGCACACCTGATCCAGTTGAGGGGATCAGATAGCAAAGCACAGAAGAAACAAAATCTGTTTCTTAACACTGCTTTTGAGTTGACGGTGGCTGGTTACCCTCCTTCTTACTGTTTCCTGGCACAATGCAGCATTTATTAGCTATTGTCTTATTTCAGTTCTTAGTCCTGTATCCTTACAGAAACTAACTACCCTACGGCTGGATTCAGCTTGGTATTCCTCATCACCTGGTCATGCCTTATCCTATGGCTCACTGCTGGTTTGGCAGGTGGAAGAAACATCTCACCTTCAAACTTTGGTAATACACCCTGCTACAGTCAAAGCAGTTTTCTCTTGTCCCTTTGTAGTCACTGGAGAGAGATGGGAGATGATGGTCTGATCATCCTGTATTAGAGGTCTGCCTGATGAAGAGACACACCACTCTCTAGAAAGCATTGTTTATAATGATTTGACCTCTATTGACTGTAAAGGGAGACTATTTCAGTAAACACCCACACAATAGATATTATATATAGCCAGGCGTATCTAAATTTGTTTAGTTCACTGCTCTAGCTCCTAATTCTCTTCAAAATTGTTGCAGTATTTTTTTCCCCAGCCCTTAATCTGTCTTGTCTGTAGAGGAGAGAAGGAAGAGTCATAGTTTATGCTTTGTTGTGAAGCAAACAAAATATTAATAAAGTCATGAAACTGCAGCTGGAGTTCATCCATAATGAAACACTCAGCTTAAAATGGAATGTTAAAAAGTCACCATTTAACCCTTTTTTTTAATAGATGTGTTTCTAAACAAATTATGAATTTAAAAGCAAAGAGAATTACTTTGCTCTCAAAATGTCAAAATTAAATATTTGACTTTTAACAACTGTTTCACATTTCCTTCAGTTTTTGTGGGTTTTTTTTTTTGACAGTTAGGGAAATTGTCTGAGTCTCCTCCCTCTTCTCCAAATGACATTTTCCCATCATTTTAGTGTCTGCAAAAATAAAAAAAGTCTTGCCCAATTCTGACTGTAACAGAAATAAGATAGAAGAGAATGTCTGTAGCCTATCAACATGAAAGAGATGATACTCAGTAACAGGGAAGAACCCTAAAATCTTTCCTAGAATCTTCATCAATCTGAAAAATCCTTTGCCTATTTTGATCTAACAAATTGGTACCAGACAGGGATTCAGTCTGTATTGCTGTCTTGCTTTCTCTGTTGGCCAAATTTCTCATCTGTTTGCTGGGAACGAGGAGTTAGGTCAGCCTGCAAATTGGACATGCTGCTGGATATGTCCAGAAACGTTCATCCTTCTCTACATTGCCCAATAAGTTTCCAAATTACAGAAAACAGCTGAAGCTAAAGAAGACAAATTAGAGAATCAAAGCCACCCTGACAGAAATGGCATGCAGATGTGGATTCCTAGGTCAGTGAGAGCAAAAGTTGAAATGTACGCTGACTGAAACTGGGTGGGGAAATGAGGACGCGTTGGATGGTTAACAAGACTGATAGTGGTAAACACTGCATGCTGTACTCAATCAGAAATTGCAGAGTAAAGAGGCAAATATAAGCAGTCTTTTAAAAAAATGAGGTTTCAGTGCAAAACCACTAGGAACAATGTTGTCCCAAACCACAAAGAAAACACAATGGAGGCATTCTAAATACTTCCACAGTATCTTCTCTGTGTTGAATTATTCAATTTCTTTATAGGGAAATCACCACCCTCTCCTCCTAGAGGCTGCATGAAGGCAAAAATAATGTATTATCTCTAAAAGCTGTCTCATTTACTCATGTACCAGCAACAATAGTGTTGTATTGACTTCTGTACTCATTGATTGTAGTCAGTGACTACAATCAATGAGTAGAGAAGAACGGTCCTCTAATAATAATTACAAGCCAAGAGACATAAAATGCTAGCAACCTGCAGCAGTCCCCTTTTGGCGTTTTGCTTCAGAACTCTAGCTCTTTAAGCAAGTTTTCTGGAGACATTTCTGGACAAAAGGATGAAGGCACTGGAAAATGTAGCAACAGTCAAGACTTGGAAGAAAGTAAAGGAAGGAAAAGCAGCACACTGCATTTAGGAATCCTACTCAATACTCAAGAGTTTTCATACAAACTAGTGTGGGACTAATGTGCTTGAAAATAAAGTGGTGACATAGAGGACATGAACTGATCTCCTTTCTTTTTTTCTCCTTAATTCTCCCCACCTCCAATCTTACAGAGCTGAATTAGGATCCCCATGACCCCTCTGTCAGCAGAGAATCTATGGTCAGGCATGCTCAGAGCTACTTTTCTGGAGATTTTCTTACCCTCAGATCTCTTAGCAGGCCTAGTAATCTGAGCGCTCCTTAACCTCCTTCAATCAAGAAGAGATGATTCAGAGAAGACCATCATTTTGCTTTGCCCATTCTTCCTCAGATGGATTAGAGAACATGCAGAGTCACATTCAGAGCTCCGCTGGCAGACTTGAGGAAACAGCAGGGTCGCGACGGTGGCAAACACTGCTGTCAGGGTGGCTGTTTGCGAACTGCAAATCTGTTTCTAACTAGAGAAACTGTGGTTCAGGTTGCCCTGCTCCTTGTTTTAAATATGAGATTGAGTTATCCTAAAACAGAGAACATTTGAAGCATTTATAGGTCGTAAGCAGCAGGATCAGAGTGCCTAAACAAGACAGACCTGCAGCATTGTCACAGGAAAACCAAAAAGGGAAAAAACCGTCAGCGGAAAAAATAAAAGCTCATAAAACTAAAAGCTTATGACTGCCACTTCTGCACGTGGACCAGCATCCTTTAAAATTAGTGGAAAATCTGGTTGCAGGTTTTCAATAACAATAGCAGAATGGCAAATTATTACTGCTCTGCTAATTCAGGCTGATGCCCCATTCTCAACGTCTACAGCCCTGTGTGTAATGAGGTTCAGGTCTAATAAATGTCCTTCACTAGTAAAATCATGCTTAAATACACCATTAAATGTTCTGCTATAGGAATGTGTCTCAATCTCTTAAAAGTCCTCATTTCAATTGGTCTTAAAGTCATCAGAAGATTAGGCATTTACTTTCCCAAACACATGCTTATCCATTGGTTACAGACCACGGAATTCCAAGAAGATCTGGAACATTTTAAAAGGTACTTGAAAAATAGCCAAGATAAAAAAAAAAACCAAAAAACCCACCACTTCTACAACTTGATGTGAATTCCAATCTTCTTCTTAGAAGCAGTTATTGCCTTGTTTGCCTTTTTTTTTTTTTTTTTTTTAACTGTCACACTGCCAGGTGCTTTTTGCCATATTCCCCTTACTCTGTCCTGCACACAAAGAATTACAGCGAATGCGAAGATATTTTGGTGCTTGTTGGTTTTTGGTTTTGGTGTTTTTTTGTGGGTTTTTTTTTTTTTTAACATTCCTTGCTGCACTGAAGCTCCCATGTATTTTAAAAAGATCTTTCTACAGAGGCAATGCCCTTGCTGATCACTCAGAAGGGTATGAACTGTGTCCTTATCCCTGAAGTCCAAGTGAATAAAAACTATTTCGTGCATGGCTGTGTGATTTACAAGACAAAAGCAGAAAAGATTTGATGAATAGGAATACGATGAGTGACATCTCTATTGTTACACCTCTGCTTAGGTGATCTTCTGATGTAGTTTAAAAGTACAGCTCTTATATAAAGGAATTTTTATCTTAAAGCAGTTTGTATTGTCTCTGAAGACAAATTATCTTCCAGTCTGGGTTTTAAAAGGAAGGCTGTATTATGGCTCAGTGGATAAATGCTCTAACTGAAAAACAGCAACTATTCTTTTAATGCTACTTATAAGAAAGCATGAACTCTTGTCCTTTACTTAGACTAAACACTGGCCAAAATTTATTCAGAGTGTTTGAGCACTTCAAGTTTTCCATTTCTTATCCTGATCTTTACATCTTGCAGTGGCAAGATTGAATTTAGGTTAAAGAAGTTCCCCAGGGTCTTCACCAGGGGATTCTAATAGTAGATGAACCTACTGTTAGGACACTGAGTGCCCTACTTTTCTGTTTCTTCCAGAAGATTCCCCTTTCAGCAGCCTGATGCCTTTCCCACCAGAGCAATGTCAACTCCACACGTAGCATTGGTGTCACCATTCACCCGATTGCCATCTATACCCTCAAATGGCCAATAGACTGAAGCTGAGCTTTGTTCTCAGGTGGATAGTCAATTAGGAAGAAGGTAGAAATTTGAACGCTGAAGATGTTTAAGCTATTGGGCAAATTTAAGTGAAGCGTACTCAACGTGTTCGTTAGCCACTATGTTGTCCCAAGATTCCTCCCTGGGATTCCTACCCCTTAATGGTTCTGAAGTTTCTGTAGCTGGTATAACCTGTATTCTTTATATTTTAGCTCCTGCTCTACCAGGACTGCACTGTTTGAAGAATTTATAGAATTTGAAATATACCTCTAATTAAATCTTTAATGCCAAAATGTGATCCAGGAAAGCATGTGGCCTGTCTGTAGCAAACTGGCTAAAGATCATTATAATATAACTGGTGGCTCTGTGGTGTGATATGAGTGAAGCCTAGCTGAGAGCAAAAGCTCAACATGACAAGTGCAAGGTAGCTTAAACCTGCCCAGAGGTGCTGTCTATTACTTAAAAGCATGTAGGTACCAAATGATGTAGTGGATGAAGAATTACAGGTTTAGGAGAGCTGATTTCTATCTTTGGTTTTTCAGACAGTCCATAGAACAAACTTGTGCAAATCATTTCCCCCTTATGTTCCGTTTTAAACATCCTGATAAAATGAATATAAAAGGATATACTATTATTATAATTGTCTTTTGGCAAGTCCAACTTTCCAGGATATACACCCTTTTTTGGTGAGTAATCAAAATTGAACAAACCATGTTTTTTTCCAACTTCCAGCCTTAAAAAGCTATTTCAATTGCAGCTAAAGAGAGGCAATACAATAGTTCTGGATGGAAGCAGTAAGCAACACAAAGACCATCAAAAGAACTTAAAATAATTTCTGCTTGTCTAGACTTACTTCACCTGCATGTGCACTTCAAGAGGGAGAAAGAGGATCTGTGTTGTAGCAGATCAGTCACTGAGCCTCTCCTTGCTAAAAACAGTCACACTGAATGAAGTTTTAATGATCTATTAATCTCTATTCGGCCAAGAGGATTACATGTTACTGCATACAGTTATATTATCTATGTAGTTATTTAAAAGCAGGATGTTGCCTTCATGCACCATCATTCCCATACCTCCCATTTCTCTTCTGTTTCAGCACAAGGAAGGAGTATAAAGAAGGAAGAGAGAGATTAATCATCTCTTGAAGGAAAGATTCTGTGTGTAGGAGGTATCTCCTGCCCACCTGAACTACACCTGAGCTCATTATTGTAATATTAATTTCTCATTCCTGAAGGTCTACTATATTCAACAGAGTTCAAGATGAAAATCCTCTCATCCTAAAGTAGATGTCTGGAACAGATCAGATGACTCACATTTTAAAATACCTATGTCTCCTCAGTGACTAGGAAGCTTGCATAAGGTTATTTGCTCAACTGTTGATATCTAAACAATAGTAACCTACTTTTGCATGAAATTAAGTCTACAGGGTACTCTCTGAAATACCTGGTGTAGAGGTGATGAATGTCTGGTGTATAACAAAGCTTGTTATCTGCTGTAAATGATGTGAAAGATCATGGAACCAAAGTACTAAAATCATGATAAATAAGTAGGGGCACTTGAATTCTATCTCTTGTACCATTATTTCTTGAGAAATGTGCATTGTTGCTGGTTTTCCCATCTCAGTATCGTGTGTGGTAGAAATCTGAAGAGTCTGTTCAACTATTCTTGTCTCCTGAATGACCAGCAACCCTGTCCTGAGTTGGTTGTGGGGTGCTTAGAAACTCTACATGTGTACCCAGTACATGACACATTATAGTATGTCTTGTCCTTGATAGTAATGAAAAATACTTGCCAGTTTAAAGATGGAAGGAGTATAATTATATTCTGCATCCTAGAAGAGGGAATAAGAAGTGAACCAGGTTGTTGGCAGTTGGACTGCACAGGTAAACATGGGTGCCACTGGTAGCAGGATTGGGACAAAAAATTAATGTCACAATCTGCACTACAAATATGAATATAATATTCTCAAGATGTAGTTACAGAGAAATGTGATAAACCTTGATGGTCCCTGCAGAAGATGGGAATTTGTATAACTTCTTTGGTAAAAATAGTTTACACACTTATAGTATCTTTGTTGATTTCCTGGGGCAAAATACCAGAAAGAGCTCTTGAAAAGGAAGTGCCTGTGATCTTTTAAATTCATTCAGAGAGGCTGTTCCATGCACAAAGAGACATCTAAAGGAAAAGCAACAAAGAGCAAGGTAAAACATGATAGAAAAAAGGAGCATGGGCAGAACTTGTCATCAGTTAATTGCCGTTATAGTTATTAAACCTCTGAAAAGCCATAATTTAGAGACATAAGGATGAGATTCATCTGCCCAACTATACATCTGCAAGACAGGCAGCTCTCACATGACTGTTGCTTGGATGTCTTTACTGTGATCAGAGAGAAAAAGGAGCTTAAAGAGCAGAGTTCATCTCATAGAATGGTACCTGGCCAATGTGCATGAACTGAGATGCACGTTAGTGATAAGACGTTAAGGGGAACTCAGTATCACCAGTTCAGCTGTAAATGCCATCACTGAAGATATCTGAAATCATTTATGATTAATCCCACTTTTTACAATTTATCTGAAGCCAAATAGCAAAAATATTTGAGAACTAGAGAAGCACTGAGGTGTGTAAATGCCTGCTTTAACTCTTAGGAAACCCTTTCCCTTTTCTTCAAATTTAAATATAAATCCATTTCAGTGATTAAGCACAGAAATTAAATCTTCTTCTGAAGTGAGCCCCTCTGCCCATATTTCATTATGATACCTGTCCTTGGTCTGCTCAGATTATTTATGCTCCAGGTGAATAACAAGCAGGATGAGTAGCTCCATAGGGAGCCATCGGTTTGGCTTTAATTCTATTACATATCACGTCTGACGATTATCTATGCAGAAGCCCTGTGAGATGTGGGAGGAATGAACAAGCAAATTCCTGACTCCTGATCAATAAAGTATAACTTTTGAAATCATGGTGCGGCCTCATTTAAATAGCATCTTCAAGTCCTTTTACCGAGACTCCATTTCACTTTCTCTTCATCCAGCCTTCTGTATGACAGGCTGCTGTGGGCTTCCTACTAGGTATGTAGGACTGAAATGTCTTTGCTCTAAGTGGGAAAGATTTGAATATTTTTATCTATTTACAAATGAAACAACTTATTTCTCTGCTGATCTAGTATGATTATGGTACTTGTGCAAGCTAGAAAACAGTTTTGGAATATATCTCCTTTCTTTCTCGATTATTGTGTTGATGGTGAAGCATGTCTCCAGTCCTTCCTAAATCACCTGACATGGGAGTGGTAATAATGGCAGCTGCAATGTCCCTCTGTGCCACGTGTAAGAGGAGAAATGCAGTTTTCTGGACTGTTTTTCCTTCATTGAAAGTTGGTTCCCATGTTCTGCAGAAAAAAAGCCACGAAACAAAACCCCCCCCCCCCCCCCCCACCAAAAAAAAAAAAAAAGCTAAACCAAACCAAAACAAACAACCCAACAAACCACCCAACAAAACCCACATAAAAAAGCATTTGGTAGAAGCATCCCAGGGACCACCTATTAGACAGTTGGAACCAAGGTGACAATAGACTTTCTGCAGGTAACAAGACATTTTTCAGCATGGTGGCTGTGCAGCTGCATGCTACCTGCAGCAGGCTGCACGATTTCCCTTTAGTGAAATAACAGTTAAGTGTCAACGATATTTTGGTGTATGGCATGGAAAGAAAATACAAAGATTCTGCCAGACCTCCCATTCCCTCTAATAGCACCTAAAACTTTCTGAGGAAAACCACGCTGAAGTAATTTCAGTTCCCAATAGAGGACTATTAGTCATTACCTTCTAATTAAAACACCATTAAAAAAAATCACCAGAAACATAAATCAGTGTGTATAACATTATTTCTGCAATTAAAATTCTATGCATGCCCACACAATTATTGCGATTTTGTGCAAAAGGAACACCTCTAGCAAGCAACAGGACTGAGCTTTATCTTACTGTGGCTCGGCTGCTAAAGATGCTGACATACACTTTGTTCTACAAAGTTGGTGTAAGTCATAAGTGCTTCTATAGAAAACCAACACTCTGTTGGACTCTTGAAAAATGATGGAATTATCAAGCTAAAGTCTACACAGATCTTCTTGTCAGCATTTCAAACAAATTAGTAGCACTTTAACATTCAGAGTGCAGATGGAGAGTAATTAGTAGCTAACACATTACCTGTAAGAAGTGGAAATGATTGTGACAGAATGCTGTGAGGAAAGCCCTTGGATCTGAATATTTAAAATTACTCTCTTATACCCAAATTAAAGCATGTAACTTATGGTCATTAGAGTATACAGAAAACAACCTGCTGAAATGTTGGGTGTCTAAAGAATTCCATCAGAAAATAATAGGTACAGTATAATGGTCTGTGCTAGCAAAGACTATTTATTTATTTATTTATTTATCTTTAAGGTATGTAAGGGGAAAATATGTTACATGGTTATATATGGAGAGAGGACATGAATATGGACATCTGCTATGAAATATGAGGTAGAATGTAGTCCAGAAGAACAGAAATGCCCAGATGTTTGGAAGCTTTTAAGAGATCTGTGTTTTCCCCATATAGAAAATATCTTCTTCCTTTGTCTACTTAGGTTTCTCAAATGATTTCCTGTGTAACTATTTATTGTCCACTTAGTTTCTCAAGCAGTTTCCCTGAGGTCTCTAATCCACTATACCCACATAGGTAACACCTGGAGATGGGGACTATTCATATGACCTAGCTTTACCTCATATCACACCTGATTTAGGAGAATAATCCTCCTTGACACTCTCTACCCCATTAGCAGTACAGGTTCTGTGAACTGCTTTCCAGAGATGATCTTCTCTTACCTTTGACTACAGAAAACACCTATAACGTGATCCAGTGTTGTTCCCCACCCAAAAGGATAAAATAAGCACCATTCATTTAAATAATTCCTGTCTGCAAATTGCTGTATGACTATTTACCACTGTGAATTTATTGTCATGATAACAGCAAACACTGTAAACTATATATCTTTCTTATTCATACATGAAAATATTAACTGGAAAACACAGTTTAGTAGCTATAGCAACACTGATAAATTTAAAATGAATGGTACTTATTTGGTTAGTACAAAAAGGTCAAGGACTGAATACTATTGGAGCACAACCAGGAAGAGCTGATTTTGAGGATTAACTACTAACTGATGATAAAATGCATTCTGGAGTTGATAGTGTTAAGATCCCCCATCCCAATAGCATTCATCCCTGGATACAAGGGAACTGAAAAGAAAAAAAATATTTCTCTTTTGAGTAGCAACTAGGAGGTGCAAGATTTATAGTTTTAAAGAAATGCCCGAATTATTCTCTTTTTCCTCTCAATCTCTGATTAATTTTATTTTTCTTAAAATCAGCCAGACCTTAAAACTGTGAAATGGGATAATAGTCTATGGCAATGGCTGATCTTTCCCTACATGTGGATAAATATTGACAGAGAACATGCACATAGGAACTTGCCATGACCCTTTCTATGACTCCACCCTAATTGTTATTACCAATGTATGTGGTAGGCCTCTTATCAGAGAATTAAATACCCTAATATTGCCTCATGTTGAACAAACAGTGACTGAAATCCCAGGAAAACACGTCTGAATGGTTTCAATTTGGGCATTACGTGGCTATTCAGTAGTCACTCCCATCAGTATCTAAACTGGCTTTAAATCAAAAATAGCTAAGGAGGAGTGGGTGAAGGAGCCTAGAGCAGTGTAACTAGGAAAAACTGCAGGTATCTGTGGTTTTTCCTAGTTATAGACTAGGTCAGGAATAACTTGCCATAAGTAGTATTGTCTAGGCATGGAAGAATTGCTGAGGGAGTTGAGTAGGAGCAGGAGTGGTCTGAGTTTCAGGAAAGCTTCAGCTGAAGCAACAGGACAAAGGGGTAAAGCCCTGAGACAGTTAGGCTGTGCCAGGATCTGGCATAATTATAAACCAAGAGGAGCCAGGTGCTGCCAACTAGCAAACAAACGTAGGATGGGAATGCAACCTGGGTTCAGCCTCAGCAGAAATGGTTTTTACCAAGCAGAAGCTATTAACCCTTTAGAGCCAGGATGAGCAAAGCTGTTTATACAGAAATGCGGACTACTCTGGGCATCGCAAAGAGTTTCTTTATCACTTTCTACAGAAAATACCTGACAGATGACTGGGTAGAGAATGGACGTGCTGGGTGAGAAGCATGTATCACAAGTGATTTAGCTATTTCCCAGAATATTTCAGTAGGATCTGTAGATGCTGTGAAAATCCTCTCATGTACAGCAGGTGACAATAGGTGAGAGTGTGCTGAGCTCCTTTCTAGGGATGGATTGATTAATGCAACTAAGGCTTTTTTAATGGTTTGGTGTTTGCTTGATTTTTTTGTTGTTTGGGGGGGGGGAGGGTTTGTTTGGTGTTGCTTTTGTTTTGGTTTGCTTGTAGGGTCTGCAATAGGGGTTTCCTTTCTATGTTTTACTGCATCTAATTATTCCTCTTAGTGGCTGTCTAAGAACAGCTGAACAATAACTCCAGCTGTTTCCCACTACCTTCACAGTACAAGTACTTTGTATTACCACTTGTGCATCTGAGGAAAAGAAGCAGCCTGCAGCTCTCTGACACATGAGACTTTCTCCTCTGCTCCCAAACACATGTATACTGCTGGATCATGTGATGGGTGTAGAAATCTGACATGCCAGATAGTGTGACAGATAACATATGCTATTATGAGCTCTCATTTCCCAGCCTCAGGAAGTGCTGGAACATTTCTTTGAACTGCTGTTATCTTGTATGCTTGACTGTTTCAAACACTGTGTGTATGTAGCACAATATTTTTGCAGATCGGCAAATCAAAAAGATCATGGAAATAATTGAGTTCAATTCTCTACACGGTGTAGGCTTTTGGGGTTTCCTTAATGAATTCCTGTTCTGTTAGTACTTATTTGTGAGGGGGGAAATCCCAGATCAATGAAGAAAAGAAAATGCTGGGTTTTATGCCTGAAGTCCCCCACATCCCTGTTCCACAACTGTTCCAATTGGTATCTAGATCCACTTCATGCAAAAAAGGCAACTTCATCCAAAAAGGCTGATTTCCATCCTGTTGCTGCTTTATCCTTGGAAGCGTTTTTAGTTATAGGCTCTTCTTCCCCCTTACTTGTTCTGATAAAATGACTGGCCCTAAATACACTTTTTGCCTGACAAATAGAGAAGATGGACTGCTGATTTTATCACCTTTCTCTTTTAAACAAATACACTAAAGAGATGATAATTTAAGAAGACCTTTAGTTTCTTCGCCACTCCTGGAGGTCCAGTTTTACTCTATAATTTCTGAATATTATTATAAATGTTGGATCAAATTGTGTTATGTTGGCTTTAACACTGATTGCATCTTAATGTCAGGTTGCTACATCATGGGATATTGTTAACTGAGAACTCATACATCACTTGTGAAAAGCACAAGGTATTATCTTATTATTCTCTTGATCTACTGAAGCCTCATTGTAATTCTTTTTAAATAATACAGATTGCATGTATCCAGAGGAACAGGGTATATCTTTGAGCACAATCTGTAAACCTGTAACAGTTTAAGGATACAAATGATGAGGGATTTTCAAATCCCATCCTTTTGACTAGATTCACACACAGAGACACACACAAATCATGCAGCTGCTTTAAAGAGAGTTTTGTATTTGTAAAAGTGCAAATAGAGGAAAGTATAAATAACCCTTAAAAAATCCCACTCAAGCTCTTACCATCCCACCTAAGTGTTTAAGTCCAAAGGAATCAAATATTTTAGTGTAACTTTCTCACAGATGTCTAATCTTTTCTACTTAGTGGACTTGGAAGTGTCTTGCTCTTGTGAGACCTCAGTCCTATAACCAGTGCAGAGCTGCAGGATGGTCTTTCCTCCAAACATCCCTCCTGAGAAATTCATCCAGTGTGTGTTCTCCAAGGAACCCAGCACAAAATATACCAAAACAATCTTCCTCTTTTATTTAATAATTCAAGGAAAAGAGCTCTGTTAATGCACAATTTCAGTAAAAGATCTTAGTCTGAGAAGAAAGGAATTATTTTGGCTAGGACACTGGTGTGAGGTGTTGATTTGATTTTCATTAGTCATAGGATGAAATTGGTTTATTTCCTCTGCCTGTGGGTTTGTCAATCCCCACCTTCCATATAATATTCCTAGGAAGGAAGGTAGCACTCAGACCCTGATAGTGACATCATTCCTTCCTGTGAAAAATCATGACAGATTACCTTGGTGAATGAGCAAGTGAGAGGTTGTGGTCTACTAGGAGATGTGAAAAAGCCAGCTAAGAAATCCAAGACTCATTAAATTCTCCAGGCATCACTTTGTTCCTCCACAGGTATACTTTTGCCACCTGAAAAACATTGATGACTATTGCTCTAGCCCAAGGATTAGGAAAACTGTCTGGTGTGTGAAACCTCTGTTCCAGCTTTTCCTTCATGACTTCTTGCACCCTTTCAAACTACTGTTTGATGCTTAGCTAACATGCAGACCTTGAAGCATGGAAAATAGGATCCTTTCTCTCTTAAATGTAATTTGTTAGCCCAAGGATGAAATATATGATTCCCATTGACACGTCTTCAGTTAAAATTAGTGAGAGAGATTCCAAACCCTCAAGGGCCCCCATATAGTCATTCCTGTAAATATATATATCTTCTTTACGAAGAGAGGAAAAGAAAAGTGAAAGCACATTGACTGCAATGAGCAGAAAAAGAGCCTTATGGAAACTCTACAGGCTGTGGCAGAACTGGTTTGAGGCACAAATTGCAAAAGGGTAGTGGATTTCCACGGCAAAATAATACTGTCCTTCTGGTAATTTGCTTACTGTGGAGTATTAGAAAGCCAATTGCCTGCAGCTTCTTTTGCTCAATGAAGGATTAGTCGTGGCTACTCCTAAAGGATTCTACCTAAAACCACCCACTGTTTTGACTCTTTCTATATCTAGCAACTCTAATTAATTAATCTGCCTTTCAATCTCAGCTCCTTCCCTTCTGTAGGAGGAATAGCCAGGAATGAATGAAATAAGGATTGACAAAGTTCCCTGTGGGAAAACCTTTTTTTTTTATTTAGCTGGAAGGTTTAGCACCTGACAGACACAGACTGAGAAAACAACAGAGTGGAGAAGGAACATATGACTTCTCTTTTAGCCTTTCCTGAGATGGTGGATAAAGGACTCTTGGACTCTTACTTGGATTGTGATTCAGATTTTCTGGGGAGACATCTGGGAAAGCAAGGGCTTAGGAGATCAGAGACAGGAACACAAAGGAAGGCAACTAGCTCTTCAAAGTTCCCAAATCACTTCAGAAGTATTGTTCCTCTAGGGTCACATTTATCTCCTTTGGACAAAGGGAAAAGTAGCATCCTATCTTCAAGCTTCCGTACACAGCTACAAGGATGAAGTCTTTGTCAAAATGCTGTGTGCATCAATAGCTGGGAGTTCTTCCTTTCACTGCCTTGACACATCCACTACCGGTTGGCTGGGTGTTGCACACCTCATTCATTAAAAGCCAAGAACCTTTCATTGATTTGGGTGGATTTTAAATATATCTCATTGTCATTATTTTAAATGAGTTGATGTGAATGCATTAGGTTTTCTTTGCCAGCACTGAAAAGCTGTCTTACGAGTACACAAAGAAACTCTTAAGCACTACCTTAGCAGTGAAATAATGAGAAAAAAATATTTGCTTTTGTTACTGTTGAAGAAGTTTATTTATTTAAGATATTTTTAATAAAGGTTTAAGTTCCATTATGAAATAGCAGTTTCTAACACAAATGTATGCTGTCATCTAAAATAAAAGGTCTCCTTCTGTTACTGGGAAATTTTTCAGATGTTGATAGAAAGGATTTACTAAGTATTATTTGGACAGACTTGAATATTATCTAGCAAAAGAAAAGCAGAGAAAATAAACCACAGAATGGCTTGATAAGAGCTCCATTCATGTTTAGTTTGCTAAGAAATATATCATCATCCTTCCTCTCTCTGATTCAACACATTGACCACATAGACAAAGACCTCCCAATTCTGTTTGTGCAGAGGCAGCTTGAGTTCATCACATGATTTCTCTCATCCTGAAGCAGACATCTTAAACATGGTAAGTGAAGCACAATGTAAAAACATTTTAGTTTGGTTTGGTTTAAAACAAAAGACATATTTCTCATTTCCTTAATCATAATAGCAAGGTAGGTGGTGGACTAATTCAGAGGGGCACACTTGTGCTGTATAGACCTATGGAGGATCTGTTTTCTTAAAATAGGCATCTTGTCCCATCTCAGATAACCTAGTATATCCCTCTGGGTCCCTGACCTGTATGTCAAAAGGCTCCAGGTCTCCAGTCCCCTACCTGCCAGCCCCATATAAATATTAAATTTATCCTTGAGGATTTTCAGTCACACTTATATAGCTGTTATAGGCAACACAATAACAACTTTAGGATGAAACAAGATTAATTCTATGAGTAATCCAGAATATTTTGATAGGGTTTTCCTAAATTCTTAAACCCAGAGGCAAAGGTCAGAATGGTTTGCACCTCCTCTCTGAGTGACCCTGTATGCATTGATGGGCATCCAATTTTTGAGGCTTTTGATCCAACGACCCCACTTAAATTTCCACAGTGAAGCCTCTTGTCTTCACTACGATCTGGTCCTCATCACAATGCTCACCATGACTTTATCCTCACCTTGAAGGAACTGGGCTTCTCTATGTTCCTCCATCCTTATTGGGCTAAAAGACATCTAGACTGGAGCCCTGGGATGCGGGAGGAGAACTATGCTTTGCAGCCAGAGAGTAGAATTCTCAGGCACAAAGGCTTTCTGTGATGAGACTCTGGCGAACTAAAGAGGCCTTAACCTTGGTGTAGAAGTAATTCATGTTTTTTCAAGTTCTATTCACCCTATAGTTCCATCCCTGGAAGTGTTCAAGGCCAGGCTGGATGGGGCTTTGAACAACCTGCTCTAGTGGGAGGTGTCTCTGCCCATGGCAGGGAGATTGGAACTCGATGATCTTTAAGGTCCCTTCCAACTCTAAACATTCTATGATTCTATGATTCTATTAGAGTCGTATTGAATGGTGTCCCTGCAAATGAGATGTGAAATAATTTGCAAGTTATTTATTTATTTATTTGTTTTCTGTGAAGGGTAGAGAGCTGAGTGTAATGTGCTCTCCGCTACTTATGCTATGGAATTATGGAATTCAGTTTCATTGACTGCTCAACTGATCTTATCAGTGTCAGGGAGGAATAATGTTTCTCAAGCTTTTGAAAATGGGAGAGGATAGTCTCAGACCATGCAATCCTCTCCCATCTCTCACTAGATTCCTGCTGATATAACTTCTACAGTAAGTTATGAGTTTTATGATGCAGGTTTTGAGGTGTTTTGTGGTTGGGATTTTCTATTATTTTTGTGCAGAATATACATCTTGTTTAGAACTGACCCTTATCAGAACATAACCCAAATTCTAATTTTTAAATTAATGCTTAATGGTCTTCTGATTCTGAATGCTCTTTTAATATGCTAGTTTTCCTCTAGCTTCCCCAAACAACTCGTGGTGAAGAATGGTGTTAGGAGCAGCAGGAATTCAGTGAAGATGAAATTCAGTGAAGATGCACTTATTTCCATCTGAAAAAAGGGTGTGAATCTGCATTCCCCTGCTACTAGCTGAAATTCATTTGCCAATTACAGATACAAACCCTTCAAAAAGGACCTTTTGACATTTTGAACTGTTGCAGGAAAGAGAAATGCGGCTTGAGACCCTGTTAGTACCTCCCACAGCATCATCTCAACATTTTGGCTCATTCACTGTACAAGGCAAGCACCCTTCAGCAGACAACTTGGGTATATTATGTGCCTTGCATAAGGTCTTTTGGAAATTTCTATGAACAGGGCTTTTTGATGCCACTGTAGAAGTCTGAGCTTTGAAGCATGGAGTATATCATTATTCTTAAATCTATTCTTCATTATTAGTGGTTTATTACTGAACACACACTATGACAATCCTGAATATTTCTGAAATACATGTATGCTTCCAGATCATTCTTGATTATTTAAAACTTCTACCTTCTGGTTTCCTGGGGTGATGAGATCTGTTATCTGCTTCATTATAGTATAACAAAATATTCCTGCCTTTCAAAATCTCACTGGAAGGCGAGGGACTGATGATTAAACTTGTACAAAAGATGTGAGTGGGAGCCAAGTTTGCATCACTGTTTAATGGCAAAGGCCACTTCAGTCAACCCAACGATGAGTGGATACTTGCTTATTTGAAGTGGGGCTCACTGCAAGGGAGCAAAGGTGGCTAAGTATAAAACTAGCTGCCTCACTCCATTAGAGTCCTGCTGACTACTGAGACTGGTACACCTTCTCTTGAACAGACAGTGTTGAGGAGAAATTTTGACCTTTTGGTCTGCTGTTATGTCTCTCACATAGCATTACCTTAGCCCTTACTTCTGTCTGTTCAATTTTTCTTCTTGACAGATGGCCTGATACAGCCCTTAATTCTTAACAGCAAAGGAGCAATTTATAGTCTTACATCTGTGCTCTTTTAAAAAAATATTATTTTACAGTTTTACAGTACCTCAGAGTGCCAAAATTATTATTGTAAAATAGGTTTTAATGGTACCCCTGAAATCCCATGAATTGCATTCAATTGAGGGAGAATATATGTGATATTTTATTGTGATGATAAAGAGTCTCTCCCAGATTAAGCAGTCTGCTTCACTATTATGCTCCTTCTGAAATTTCATTCGTGTCTGACTCTGCTGCAGCTTAGCAAGGTGTTTCTATCTGCCATTTAATTCTTCCAAGATCCTCTCCTTCTCTTCATTTCGCCATTTAATGTTAATAAATTTTCTGATGGGATTTGAGTATCATTTTGTTCAAATTTTAGGATTAGGATTTTAAAAGCTGAAATACCAGCTAGAAGTCATTTTCCATTTTCCTCCCTGTCCACCAGTAACCAAGCAGAAACCTTCGTCACCTTTTATAGTGTCCACATGGTCACATTGACCAGATTGGCAGCTGAGAACTGCTAATCTAACTCTGGGCTGGATATAGTCTGGCTCCAAGGGAAAAGATTGGTGAAGACAGTGCACGAAGATTCTAATGCTTGCCTTCTATCGTCTTGCAGTCTGTTTCCACTGGCACCTAACAAGTTTTTTGGTAAGAACATGTCGGGAATTCTAACATGATGGTACCCGTGCCTCTGAAACTGCATGGCTGATCACATCACGTTCACAGTAACCAAGCTCAGTGGTCTGGTTCAGAACGGTGGTCTGCATCCAGGTGTAAGTTCTCAATCCTTACCCTTGCGCTGCTGGAGTCACTCTCATAGTGTTTTTTGTCTGTGATTTTTCCTTGGTGCATTTCTACAACACAGTTCCTCCTTGAACTGCTTTGTGGCTTGGTTAGCTAATGTTTTTTAGACCACACAGAATGTGCTACAATCTTTGTGGATTCTGTTCAAAAGGGAACGCTTCTGCTATTGATTGCATCTAGCAGGATGGGCACTTAAGAATCACAACAGGTAAAGCTCTTATCTAGTACTAGAACACATTGTACCATCTATTAGGGCAGATAAAAACACTTGCCATAGCTGGCTTGTTCCCTTGAACTATAATAGGAAAGCTGCCGAATCAATACATTTGACATATTTTCCATTACCACAGTAAGGTCAAAGCAATTGTCCATCCTCATGAATTCCTGCACAGCCAGACTGATGCAGCAGTGAAATAAGTGGAAGAGATATGGTAGGTCTTCAGCTCAGCAAAATGACATCATCAAGAGGGCAACAGCTAGTGGCTAAAAATGAGCTCAAGAAAATAGCCAGTAAACCTCCACCTTTGAGTGATGTGCCACAGGAATCCCATCCTCAATTTATTAGTGATTTGTGTTTTGCTTGAGTGTCTGCATCACATTTGAATACTCCTGAGACCCTCGTACACCCTGAAGTCAATATTTTTTGGCTTCAGAAACTTTAAATACCCAGTAAGTTTTTTTTCATTTTTCTTGGTGGAAGGCAGAAAACCACTAACAATTATTCTATGGAGCATTATTCCTATTCATTTACTTGAAGTCTTGTTTTCAGTATCTCTCAGTCCAGGTGTTTGGGATTTTTTTTCTGTTCTGTTTTTTCCTTCCACTCTTTTAATTTCCATTTTAGTACATAGGTAAAAGGAAAAAAAAACAAAACCCAAAAGTAATAGTTTAAGGATATATTAAAATTCAAATCACTGGTTTAAAACATTGGGGTCTTTTTTCATGATAGTGAACTAGAGTTCCTTTGGATCTAAGGATCTAAGATCTGGATCTAAGGGCTGCTGTGCCCATGATCAGCACTTAGAAATCTTGTCTCCTTGAGCAATGGGCTTTCTGTGAGACATTCATTTTTTTAAGCAAGCTTCCAGTTCTAATTTTTTACTAATGATTTCCCAGTGATGTGCCTTGAGAGTTTTGATTCTTTAAGAGAGTCTTGGAGAGCAGTATTGCATCAAGGACAGGTAGCTTTAAGTATCTCAGCCTACAGCAATAGGATCAAACCTTCCGTCTGGACATCCACAGCTCTAACTTTTTCCTTATGTCCCAGCACCACTGAACTTGACAAATGCTGATTGCTCTTTGGCTTAAAAAAAACATACTAAAGAAGGACATTCTTCAATAATATACCCAGAAAATATTCTTGTCTAATTGTAATGATGTTCAGCTACCTACCTCATTCACAACATCACTGCTGTGTTATCTTCATGTTGTCACCATTTCAGGACTGAAGATCTTCACAACACCTGCCAACTTCCTTTTAAGCCTGTCTAGACGTATTGGAAGGTAATATAACTAAGCAGCTATCTCGTTTGCTTCAGTCTAGTGTGCTTATACTGACACAGATGTCTAGGCAGTTATTAGAGTAAGCAGAGACCTAGTCAGCACAATCAATGGAATCTAAGGAACAGTTCAGCTGATCAGTAGTAGGTTCAGTTGCCTTCATATCTAAAACATGAGTGGATGGTTTGCAGATGTGACACAGGACCTATAGGAAACCTAAATCATTTGGAACAACACTGGAATACTCTACAGCACCCAATATCTATATTTAGGCAACAGAATCTTGCTACGGTTTTCTGGTTTTTTAGTTTTTGTGTGAGATGAGTTGCTTTCCAAACCTCACAGACTTTTCTGACTAAACAGTTATTAATTATAATAAGAGGTCAGTCAACCAGCTCTCATCTGGACCTGCTTAAAAACACCTAAATGTCTTAATCTGCAAGCTGAATCTAACCCCTAAGCACTTGGAACCTGCACTAGGGCAGATGGTTATCAACCTAAAAATGTTTTTGAGCCTGACTGTTTCATAACAACTCACATGTCTTCCTGCAAGAAGTTAACTTCTTTTTTTTTTTTTCCCTTTATCCGTTTTCCAGAAAGAAAAAAATCTACTTTAACTGAAACCAATATGGTCATAAAAAAATATTTCAATAAGCAAATCAATATGAAGTTCATCCTATTGCACACAAGGTTATTTCTTCCAAATGACTCACGTTAGACTAGTGGCAGGTTCTGTAATGGAGGAAGATGCATTGCAAGCCCAATATTCCCTCAAAAGATTGTCACCCAATTGCCTGCCTTTGGAGCTGTCTTCATCACTCTGTGAACATTTGCCATTCAGGGAGGCTGCTCTGACTGACGCTCTTTCTTGTTTCAGGGGACGAGTCAGTTCATTACTAACTTTTTTTTCCCATACTTGTTTAGTTTTGGAATCAACACAAAGAAAACAATGGCATTTGTGGGGAAAGCTGTTCTTCCAATACATTTTCTCCTTCTAAATTTTTTGTTGAAATCTTCATGAAAGATTCTCATTTTGGAATTGCTCCGGTAAAAGGGAGGAAGATTTATCTGGTCCTAAGGTAGATATCCAAAATATGTTCAATGAAGTGTATTTTCAAGGTGCCTATTCCTTCATACTGATTCCAGAAAGACTGACCAACTCAGTGGTTTTGGTTACTGAAGGTATCTCTGCTGCATACATCTACAAGAAGATGAGACAATTCCAACTTGTAAATGTCTTAGAACAACTTTATTCTAAGCTATCTCCTTTTTCCATGAAAAGTATAATTTCTTCTTTAATATATTTTATTTTCTGCCTTTTTCCTGCTCTGAAAAAAAAAATAATTTTGTAAGTCACAGGTGCTGACCTTATTTTTCTGTCGTTTCTTCTATATTCTGCTGGGAGCATGGGAAAGATACCAAGCATCTTTTATCCACATAAGTTTCTGCTTTCCATTGACCACTCTATCTGCTGTGCAGAAGTGAACCCTTAAATGTGATTTCCTCAAAGACATAGATTCTGGAGTCCTTGAACTAAAGCATACATCT
>VXBJ01000248.1:1129494-1175466 GCA_013400055.1 Nycticryphes semicollaris | reverse complement strand
TTTTTTTTTTTTTTTTTTTTTTTTTTTTTTTTTTTTTTTTTTTTTTTTTCCCTTTGTTTGGGCTTAATTTCTCATGGTTTCCAAAACAGGTGAGGCAGAAGAGACTGAGGAAGGAGAGAGAGGTCTCAGTCAGCCCCAGTGAGAGTGTTAATAATCCAGAAGGGAAAGGTAGCTCTCTTTTTCTTTCCACATGGTATGAAAACCCCGGCTGTGATTGCCATGCTTTTTACCTTAAATCAATCATGAATCTGAATATTGTGATAATGCTGTTAGGGAAGCCAAAATACAATAAGAGGAAGGATAAAATCAAAGTACAAAGTTATTTAAATGGTTAATTCTCAGTGAGGGAGAGAAGGAGCTCAGTTCCCAGCAGAAATGTTGGTTAATGTCACTGGTGGTAACAATTTGCTGTGGTTTTGCTGTTTGTGACACCCAGATCCAGCTCTCCTGCTGAGTATGAACTTTTGCAGATGTCCTGGCCTTGTATAACAGATCAGACCCTTTCAGGGTATTGTTTTGTTAGAACTTTATTAGGTATGATATTGTAGCTTATCTTCAGTTTACTATAAGCAGAATTTCTGTGGCTTTTTAGTGAAAGTTATACCTTTTGCTTCATTGGTTATTCAGAAACACCTACACCCATCTCAGTGCTTTATTTTATGAGCTTTGGTCTACTTAAAATTATCTGGATGGAGCACCTCTCCAATGAAAACAGGCTGAGAAAGCTGGGCTTGTTCAGCCTGGAGAAGAGAAGGCTCCGGGGAGACCTTAGAGCAGCCTTCCAGTATCTGAAGGGAGCTACAGGAATGCTGGAGATTGACTCTGCCAGGAGGTGTTCCATCCCAGGCTGGATGGGGCTTTGAGCAACCTGCTCTAGTGGGAGGTGTCCTTGCCCATGGCAGGGGGGTTGGAACTCAAGGATCTTTAAGGTCCCTTCCAACTCTACCCGTTCAATGATTCTATGATCTGTATAATGAGGAATGAACATAAATTAATGCTATCAACAAGGGAGAGAAACAGCTTCCTCTGAGGGACTTCATTGTAGATGGCTTGAATTGCCTTTTTCTTGCACTTCTTGTCCTGATTTTGAAAAGAAATCCATGCAAAATCAAGTGGAAACAACATGGTAAATAAATAATGCTTTGCCTTTATATAGCTTTTTCTATACAGAGTCCTTGTGATAGTGCTATATCAGGCATTTTTCACTTTATGTAACACAACATTTCATCAGCTGACTTTGAAATTGATTGCTTTTGACCTCCAAATCTGCCAACAGTACACACTGCAGATCCTCAATTGTTGCTGTCAGTAAGATCTAGTGTTTACTTATGGTCCAGTTTTAAGAGTGCAAAAGAAGTGAGTCCTGCTTCCTCCAGTGTTCAGCTGACAGATGCATCTTAAAAGCAGAAAAACATTGGAATTATAGATTCCCTACACCCCACCCCGCCCTCTCTTTATTTTCCTCCCACTCTGTCAGTTAAATTTCTGTGAAAAATCCTGTGTAACATGAAGGAAGATAAATTAAATTTGTGCATATACAGGTTACTACCACTTTGTTAGGAGTTAGATTCATAACATAGGTGTTGAAATTTGCTGTTCAACTTAGCTAGTCCCCTCTGTTACCCTTTGCTGTTGAAGAAGAGAATAAGGCATCTCCAGAGTGTAATTCATATTACCCTAAAAGGGGCTTCCAAGAGAGGTTGAGTGGGAGATCTTCTGGAGGTTGTTAGTTCTCTCTTCAGGATCTCTAGCTCTGGTTCAGGTGACAAAATTCAGTGAGATAAACATGACCCTTTTTCATCTCAGACGCTCTAATGACTATAATTAATGTCTCAAGAATATTTGCACTGCTGTAGCTGTAAGCTCTTGTGGTTTCTGAAGTTACCTTTGCTCTAGGTAATGTGCTGTGTTTATTGAATCCATAAAATGAAACATTCTTAAGCTTAATTCTATAGAAAATAGCTTTCCTCCTGAATTAAAATGTCATGTTTTAGACAGAAAAACATTTCTTAGTTCAAATCTGATCCAAATGGAGACAATTTCCTGGTTCTCATTCATGAAAACTTAAAAAAAGCATTCATATTAACCTAAATATTTTTCTTTGATAATCTGTGTGTTGTACATTTGTTTGGGTTTTTTTAAAGAAAATAGCTCAGTTTAGTTCTAAATATAAAACTGCATGTAAGTACTCTAGACATCTTGAAAATGCATGCTTAAGGAAAGGTTTGCTTTTATTTAATTTTTTTACATTACAGGTTTTTTTTTTACATGCCTCAGGAAAGAATATAATGTCCATCTGCAGCCAGGATAGCCTGTGCCTGATTAAATCAAGGCATTTAAATAGTAGTTCTTATTATACTGCAAAATATTGCATGCATTTATTAATTTTTTTATTATTATTCTTCCAAGCTGAGATAATCTACTGTACTTACTGGTGATGCACTATAAATCACTCTGTTCTATATCCTAGTATGTAAAAAAAAAACATACTGGGTGATAATAAAATAGAATCCATTTAACTAAAGGACATTTTTATTTAATTTCTTAATAAAACCTATGTTGTAAATATATTATTATAAAGGAATATAATATATTATGTCCTGAAATAAACAAACTTAATCTGACTCAAAAAGGTCATTTCAAGAGATATCTGAAGACAAGTTTTTGTAGTTGCAGTCTCTCACAGGACCATTGTAATCATATTGTCTAAATGCTGGTTGCGCCTGAAAAGAAGCATTTCACGCAGTAACTCCTGGGGTGGGCAGAATTAGTCTTCTCTGTCATGTGAAAACAAGTATGACCAAGAAATACAGCACAAAACCATTTGTGAGCTGGAATAGACTAATTAGGAAATCAGTTATAAGTAACATGGTTGATGGAGGCAAACCAGAAACATCTGTATGACACACTGGAAAAGATTGGTCTGATCACATTTACGTGTGGACGGAAGGGTGCACACTGAGGGACAGTTATTTAATTATTTTACTAATGCTAAAAAAGCAAACTAAATAGGGCAAGGTCTTAGGGTTGGGCTTTAGGGTTAGGCTTGAACATGGCCATACGATAGCCAGTGCTATTAATTTGTATTCCTCTTCTTGGGATGGCTCTGTCCCTTAGACACCAGCTTGTTACCAGACTACACCCAGTAATGACCTAAGCAAATCAGTCCTGGAGCTGTTCCCAGGAGGCAGAATGGATAATGTGACCAAGTTCATTTAGGGGGATGTGTTAATTATTTTTGAGGCTAGAGAAATGCCTATTTTATTATTTACTTCTGTGGTTATAGTCCATGGGCCCTTCACATGTAGTTGTGAGTGATTTGATGTGCTGTTGGAAGGTCAGTGTCATGGAGTTCCTAATTAAATCTCACAAAATTTTAGTTGCGCTATTTCTACCCCTTCCTTTAAATATATTTACTTTAGTTCAGGCTGTGGGGTGTTTGACATTTATAAATTTGCAGGAGTTCTGGATATTTGTTATGTCCTCAGGCTGTCCAAGAGGCATGTGTTCTAGATGCCTGGCCCTACCCTGATACACGGACTAAAGATGGGGATTAGTACGACAGTGAATGGTGGAATAACTGCTGTCCTCCAGGCACAGGAAACCACAAACAGAAGAAAAAAACATTCTAATCTCCCACAGTGTCCTCAGTCATGGTCTGTTGCTTTTGCCAGTGTCATGAAGAGCATCTCATATAATCCGTAAAATAAGTATGGCAGAATCATGTAGTTGGCAACGGCAGTAGCAGCAGCTTTGCATTTGTGATTTTGTGTTTCTCAGAGAAAGCCAGCTCTTTCTCAAAAGCTCTCCAGCTTGTAAAATGATTGCCAGAAGCCCTACTTAGAAAGATACTCCCTCTACATTGTTATGTCTTTTAAGTACCTAAAAATATGTTTGTCATCCCTCAGACATTTTACCCCCTAGCAGCAAGTGCTCTAATCACCTTCATAGCTACATCCCTGTCTGCAAGGTGCCAGGGATGCTCAAAGGGAACAAAATTCACATTTGCTCACACACTTTAAAATTTTTAAAACCTCTTACTGCTGTGGGAGCCATCCAAGAGACTACATGCAGCTTTGCCTGACCGGCTCGCCATGAACTACATCAGTCTCATTCCTCTGATATATGTGTATGGAGGGAGGGTTTAGACAAGATTATGTTTAACTGTGACAACCATCCTAAACCACGAAGGAGATGAGCTTGTCTCTGTTAGAGGAATTTTGTATCCTGATAAACTCACGTGCATACTTCAAGCAGCTTGAAAACTAGCGTCACTAAAACCGTATTGGATTGCAAACTGATCCAAGGTTATTCTAGTTAAACCACAGAATTTGGAGAAGAAATACTAATGCATTAACAAAATGAGTCAGAAACAGGACAAGACATATTTTACATTTAGAAAGCCTCCCATAGATGGGCATATTGCAAATGCCAAATCAACCTCATAAAACTGTTGCCAGGAGGCATTTTCTCTGTTGTTCTGATGGGGAAGGTGGAGCACAGAGAAAGCAAATAATTCTTTAAGAAAACACTGGAAGAATTGAGAAAATCTAGCTGAACTATTTGTTCTCGCCACTACACTAATTTCTTCCTTATATTCAAGAGTGAACTGAGATTGTAAAATAATTCTTGTTTTATTTTTCTTTGTACATTGTGATGTGTATAAAATACCCTTCTTTGTTATAGAGGATGGGTTGAAAGGGGCAAGAAGAAACTGTTAGCATGTTCAGTGATATGTTCTTCAGGACAGTTAACTACGTGCTTTTTCTCTCTCAAAAGTATTATCTATTCAATGAGCTGAAGTATATGATAGCATATCAATTATTATTCTGATGCATTATGTCTGTGGCTCTCTTGAGGAGGTCAAGATGCTAGTAGGGAACAATAATATTAAATAGAGAACATTCATTCTGGTTCTTCCCAGCTAGAAAGTTGTGTGTAATCACTTTCCTTAAATGGAAATGGAGTTTGAAAAATCCGCCAAAAAGTCCAAGTTAAAGGTAAATATTAGTGTCAGAGTACAAACAAGCACAATGCTTTTGCGTTTTATAGCACCTTTCATCCAAGTCTTTTAAAAGCTCTCATAGATGTTGATCAAGGTTTTCTAGGTTTTTGTAGCTAAGGTATGTCAATACAATGTTCCCATCATAATAAAAGCAGTAAAAAGCAGCCAGAATGGAATGAATGTTTTCTGCATTTTGTTTCTAAATGGCAAAAAAAAAGAAAAGAGAAATCAAAATAAACCAGTTTCATTAAATATCTTTTGAAACAATATGTTCTTTTATGTTTATGTGTGTGTTTAAGGCAGTATTTGCTTAGAGATATCTAAGTTCCTGGAATGAGAATGAACACTTTTTTATGTGATCTCTGAAATAAAATTACTTGGATTTGACTCATATTAATTGAAAGCCGCTTTTATAGACCCTTGGATTAGTAGAAGATTAAATGATGCTGAAATCAGATATGCTCAAGCTCAGTCATGTTATTTCCCCATCTTGATTCCAGCTGTTACACAGCCCCTGGGGCCAAAAGCTTTTCCCCCTCCTACTGCTTGTGCAAATTGTTCCTTAACCAGTTTTATTCAAATCGATTCCATTAGCATTAACATTTTCCATAAAATGTCTTTTCCAACCTGATTCCTTTTGACTGGGGCGGTCTGAACATGATTATACAAATAGTTACACTGATAGATGTAGAAGTACTCTCCAGAGTAAACTACAAGAAGAATGTAGGTAAGTTTGCAAATTCAATCAATCAAAACCAACCAGACAATTAGAAAATGACTGAATACCAATTGCATATACTCATAATTATTTATACATTTATATTTGCTTGTATGAGATCAATAGCCAAAAGGATTTTTCCAAGTTTTCAGAAACAGAAGTCAGATTTAAGAAAAACACTATAGAAGCCAAGAGACCTTTAAAGCAGAAAGATTTCTTGCCTGCACAAAATGCAGGAAGGCAGAAAGAAATCTTTATTATCTAGGAATGTATTATAGATAGTGTTATTCCTGCTAGAACTGGAAGGAGAGTTTCAATAAAGCTTTGAGAATTAAGGCATTTTCTTGCTGTTTTTCAATTGAATTCTTGGAGAACAAGTTATCTTATGGGAACCACATGCAAATGAGACTTGAAAAGTTGTCCTTTTTTTTCCTCAATGACAGTTTCTAGAAGGCTTTAAAAGCAACATTGGTGTTGTTTAAAAAACCCTAAGATATAATTATCTGAGGTTTGGAGAGTTAATAATGATTCTCAGACAGAATGAGAAGCAATTTGGTTGTGCTACATTAATGTGTAAAGTGATTTATAAGGGGAGCAGTACTAAAAGTTGTCACTTCTAGATAAAACAAAGCATTTGTAAAAAACATTGATCAATTCTTTTTTTGTTGTTGTTATTCTTTATTTGTTTTTGTCTCCAGGACTTAGATGGATGAAGATTGCAATATCAGCAAGTTCAAGTAAGTTGAATTAACACTGTGAGTTGCAAACTCTTCTCAAAGATGCTTCTATGACTCCTAAAAGTTTCCTTTTTGCTTAATAATCTATTTTAAGTTTTATCCCATCTCAGCAAGTGCACATCCAAATTAAGCAGAGGAAACTAGGAATTACAAATATTAATACCACCTACCTCAAGGTGATAACGACATGCTAATTTTATTTAGTTCCTTCTTTATAAAAAAGAACACTGTGCCTTTGCTTAGAGGGAAGTTAGCAGAAGTTCGGTGTTACAAGCCCTGCAATCTAAGGTATTCTGCAGTCATTTCTCTGTTACCTCTGGGTTGGTTATCCAGATGTTAGCTTAATGTGACAAAATCTTGCCCAGGAAATTCTGTATTGCTTCCCTCAGTGTAACCCACTATCTATTTATTGCTAATGTTTCTTTACTGTCCAAAGTAGTGTGAATAATGGAAGCAACAATAATTTTAGCAAATGTGACAAAAAAGGGTAGAATGAATTCTGGGTATTGCAAAGATAAGCAATGAACAAATACTCTTCTGAGACAGGGAATTGAAATTAATGTGGAAAATTAAACACATTAGTATGTAAAATATATCTACTATTGCCTATTAAGGAAGGTCAAACTTAATGATATTTCCATACTAATCTCTCTTTTTTTCAATTAAGTAGAGTCAAAATATACTAGACCAATATTCTACTCTTTATCTTTTGATCTCAGAGAAATAATAAGTTCTTTAGTTGCTACTAGAAACAGGGGGAAAACAGACTTGACTTTACCAGGAAGTCTTCAGGTGTCTGCGAAATGTGTGAAGTTAAAAAAGCAAACAGTTTATCTGCAGGTTGCAGCTAAATATAATAAAATATGTGTGGATACCTAGGCATTAGTTTGACTAAATAATCACCTCCCCTCCACCTCCCTACAAACAAGATGGTGACATCCAACCGGCCATTTGGTCTGGGACCTTGGTGGGCACAGAAGAAAAATAACTCCAAAGAGCACAGTAACATGTAAATGGTGTAGAGTACCACACACCAGGCTGTGATCCTGTGCCATGGCCCAATCTGAATAGCTAGGAACTATTCCATTGCCTAAGAACTTCAGAATTTTCTCCAAGTAAACAGTCTAACAACATTTTTCTAGAGAACTGAGTGTCATCCAGTGTAACTGCAGTAATTTGTCTAGCTGTCAGAAGATATTTGACAGAATTAGCCAGAATTAGAGTACACATCTCCAATTCTAAGTTAATGTGGCTTCATTTGTCATTTTGCTTTCATAATTGGTTCAAGACATGGTGAAATTGTCTGGATGCCTCCGTGATAGAAACAAATTAGTTTCTGTTCACATTTCCTTAAGAAGAGGGCCTTACCAAATCTTCCCGTTATTCTGTAGTTCTTTCTGTTGATTTATCGAGGCTCTGCAATTATAACAAGGCAAACACAACTTGCTGAATAGCAAGAATACAAATGGCGAATGAAAACTATGAAGATCTTCCTTTAGGCACATAAAATAATTCTGCTGCACGTGCCTATTTATATTTCATCAAGTTAAAGCATTAGAGCTCTATCAAGACACAAGCAAATGTGGTTTGGCCTGAAACTGATGACACTGTTGTGAGGTGACATTTCCATGTCCTTGGTAGAGAGCAGTGATCATTGGAGATGACTATATCTGCTCAGGCTCCTCCCTTGGGAGATCACAAGCCCCAGGCTGACAGAAGTGCTCAGGAGTTCTTCTCCAAACAGGGTTGGAAGGAGTCTCAGACTTGATGAAAATTAATTGATACAAGTGAAGTGACTGAAAAATAGATTAGAAGTTGTAATAAGTAGTTCAGTGTGCTCAAATGCAGATGCAGCAGAGTGATGGCCAGCTCTTCAGGACCATACAATGGAATGAAGAGTTTTAACCAACTCTACCTCCATGTGCTTCTCTCCATCTTTAATCCAAACTTGCTATATCAGATGAGAATGGTCTTTATGGAGAACTCCTCTCAACAGTTCCGTTTTATCTTACCCAGGTTTTCAAGCCTTTCCCCTAAGGTTTCCTTTTCTCTTTTTCTTTCATATTTGTGTGCTCATTTTTATCACCTCAAAGTCCTAAGCATAATGTATTGTCTTCTAGTAGCTTCAACATTTTCCCCTCTCTCGCGCTTCAGTTCCACTGTCCTCCCAGCTCACTCCACCAAGATTGTCGTGGTGTGTTTCCATGCAAATCCATTTCCCCTGCATCCATGTCCCATATTTTTCCACGTTTCTGGGCTTCACATGCATTCAACACCAAAAAAGCTATACAATACTTTACAAATTCCCATTAATATATCTAGCAGTGTTATACTTTACCCTGAAGAAATAGGTATTGTGACATCCAAAAGCATGAAATAAACTTTCTACTCAGGGGCTTTAATGAGAACCTCATTATGCTCACCTGATTTTCCTGAAAGGCATTTGAATTTATGACCACAAGGTTTATCACTGAGGGTGAAACAGGTATATCACACACCAATATTTCCTTATTAATTCTTATATGCTTTACCATATGTATTTTTTTTTAATAATCCATGTTTTTATTTAGTTGCTTGCTTGTTTCTCTGGTTTGTTTATTTGTCTTTAAGGAAAGGAACAAATAGTACTCCAAGCACTCGAAAGGTACGCATTGACTTGTACAGAAAAAGAGGAGAGCTCATCTCTTTTTTCTTTGTTTCTTCTATGACTGCAGAGTTTCTTATGATGATGTGATCACTTTATCACTTGTCTTCCCTCAAAATCTGCAGAGTTCAGACCCCAAAACTTCAACAAAGGTTTTCTTTTCTTCCTCAATTACCTTCCACCATCTCTTTCATTTCATTCTTAGGAATTCGTTCTGCAGTGCAGTTGACACCATGTGTGGGAGTCTCATCCAGTAATCACCTGGAGAGATATGGTTTTAGCCCCTGTATTCACTTATAAACTTACTATATTTTAATCTCAAGAAATTGCATAAGTATTTGTGCTTGTGCTTCTAATTTATGGGGCTGGCCCTCATTTTTCTGAAAATGTCCTGATTCACGCGTCCTGTCGTTTTCACTTTGAAAGGGAAAGAAAGGGTAGCTTGTTCCCTGTAAGTTTTAATTCCTTAACATGTCCATTGAAAGAGACAAAAAATAGAAGTTAGTTACCATTGTAATGGGATTAAATCAACGTGGATAATTGCATTTCATATGTCTTTCCTCAGTGCGTCATTGAAAAGTCCCCCACTGACCTCACAGAATTCACCAAAATAAATCTTGGCTATGTGAATACATTATTCACAATGTTGGGTCAGGTTTTAATTACTTCCTATAGCTTAATTCCCTATCAGTTCCCGGGTAGGAATCATTATTTGGAGGAACATTCCTTTTCCACACAAAAATTGCCAGGAGTTTCTTTTCAAAAATCCAGCATCTCCAATACAGACCCAAAGGCATTTCCTGAGACTATTCAGTGCTCTGAATTTCCAGGAAAGGCAGTAAAGAGGAAAGTTGTGTATAAGTTCCTAATATATCTTGAGTTCTGCACTTCTGTGCCTTGTAAGTAAAATGAAAGAAAAATAAGGATCCTCTCTTCATGACTTAATATAGAACACCGTCATATTGCAATAAATCATTTATATGTGTTGTGATTAGAAGTGTGATTTAGAATCAGTTCAGACATCTGCAGTAAATAATAAGGCTTTTCAGTGGTTATTATGTCAGCATACATCCTACAGCCTTCCCATACACTTCCTTTTCAGAATTGTTTTTAGGGGACCTACAGGAAATTATGTGGATTGGTTGACACTCTCCTTTTGCCTTGCTTCCCTGTGGGTCAGAGTCACAGGCTCATCTACTGTGCACAGAGGCTCCTGGGCTCCCAAGCCAGCAAGTCCCCATCAAGAAATAATCCAGAAGCTGTTGGCAAGATAAACCTGACTCCAGACAATTGTCTTCAAATAGTTATGGTTGTGAACCACGTCAATTTTTTCTCTCCTTCATCTGAAGCAGCCCTTCAACACTATGCCAGCAAGATTTGTGCACTCAAATACTTCTCCCACCCACAAACATGCTTGCCACGAATCAGGGAATTAAATGTGCCCTCATTACCAGGCTGTAAAAACAGAGTTCTGGTGAATTACAACACTATGCTCTAACATGAAGGAAACACCTGCAAACAACCCCAGTAATTCTATTCCAGTGCCTCTCCAAATCATCTCTATCCCTGCCTCTCCTCATCTTTGTTCTTCCTCTTAACATCTGATAATGTCTTGTACAATCCTAATATGTCCTTTTCCAAACATCGTACCCACCCCCTAGTAGCCTCCTCTCAGTCTGGGGAGTGCTCCAGAGAGTCTCTTGGATGATTCATGGTGATAGATGTGACTCTGGACCATGGGCTGACCTTCATCCAACAGCCCTGGTACCAGCCAGGGGAAGGGGTCCCTTGGCTCTGGTTGAGTGATTGATGTTCTTTTCTGGGCCTTTTGCCTCCATGTTCATCTGTGATCGTGGGGATGAGCCCTTCACCACACAACCTAAGAGCATGAGAAGTGGTAGGAATATCAGACTTGATGGGATCATATCAACAGCTTGTCAGTCACAAACAAGCAACCAAAGGATCCCATTTCTTCAGCATGAATACAAATACATAGTCAAGAAATTCCTCAATCTGCTACCACACGCTTCAAAACTTTTGTATAGAAAACCAAAACTGACAAAAAAAAATCCATCTGAAGGTGATTCACTGCTTTGTGGCAGCTATACAAATAAAACAAATTTGATATATTTAACCTGGAAGATGTAATCATGAAAATAAAAACCCTATCTCTATCCAGCTGCAAGCTGTGTTTTTAGAGACATTTTTCTCTTTGTTCTTCTTCAACTGTTGAAAAAGTGAAGGTAGAACTGTTGTGGTTTTTTTATTTATTTATTATTGCTGCATTCTGGAAAGGATACTATTTAAAAATTTATATTAAATAAGCAAGAGATTCAACTGCCAAAACAGTAGGTGGTAGGAAGGGGAAGGGAAAGATAAGTGCTGAAATAGTAACAGAAGAAACATTGTGGATTATTTTTTTTTAAATAAACCAAATTAAATTCTAAAAAGAAAGCAAAACATGGGTGTTGGGGGGTTAAACAAGCATAAAACTCTCTACTTGGAATGTTATACTTTATGAGCGCTTACACCTCCATCCAACACTGCATGACTCTGCCAGGGGAGCTTCAGGTTGGATATTAGGAAAAGATTTTACCTGGAAAGGGTTATCAAGCCTTGGAATGGGCTGCCCAGGGAAGTGGTTGAGGCACCATCACTGGAGGTATTCAAAGGACAGATTGACACGGTGCTTGAGGACATGGTTTAGTGATTTTTTTTGTCAGAGTTAGGTTGACAGTTGGACTAGATGATCTTAAAGATCCCTTCCAACCCAGATGATTCAATGATTCTATGATTCTATCTGTGACAGCCTGAGTGCATGTGCTGTCCCCTGGCTGTGCTATGGCGTGACACAGCCTGTCGCCCAGGGTCATCACAGACTACCTGACACTCTTCTTGCCAAAACTGGAGGGAGATGGACTTTTTGCCCTAAACAAGGAAAACGAAATAAGCAGCTTAATGAGGGCAGATAAAATCTAAGTAAAAAGGAGCATAACTTTTTTTCAGACAAACTTCTACACTTGGTTCATCTCTACAAACAGTCCCTACTATTTTAGGATCTAAAAAATCCCAACTCTCTTAGATAAACAAAAAGAAGACTGTGAGGTAGGTACATGTATTTTCAAGTTAAAATGTCTTCCGCCTGTCTTCTATCACAGCTGCTTCTAGTGCTTGTTAGGGATGTGGAAATGTCTCTGTGGCTGCTAACAATAAAGATACTACAGCAGTAATGCTGTAATTTTGCCTATTTTTTAAAGTGCTTTGTACAGAGCACTCTTAAGTCATAGTTGAGTTTTTATATAAGAACTAGTCGGAAGCAAAAACCTCCTTTCTTTGGCATTTCTGTGAGCAAAATGATTTTTTTTAACAAGAAAAACACTATTTTAGATTTTAATACAAAAAAAAATATTATGTGACATTTTCATCCAGAACTATGGCAATGTTCAAAGCATTGTTTATATTAATATGAGACATAAGATAATATACAATGTGTATAAAATGTATACAGTGTAGAAGTTTGTGTTAGGAAAAAAAAAAAGAAACAAAAGGGAACAGTTAGAATGAAATGTAAATATTTTGACATTGTAGAAATATCTGGTCCAAAATGATTGCCTTTATCGTTTTCTCCTTGCATTTCACTTTGTGTCAAGTCTGTGTATCTCCGTGAAATGTTTGGATTTGATTCAAATTTTCTCTTTTGATGAAAAGTGTTTTCCTGGATGCTTTCCAGGGATATCACCATCCACTTTCGATGGAAAAAGTAAGCATTGGCCATTAGTCAGCTATTTATATATTCAGGTCTGTATCTGAAGAAAGTTCCACCTGGTTCCTGCTCAGGTATCCCAGTGTCTTTTATGTCCCTCCCACCATCTGCTTTTTCCTCTCTCATATAAGGTACTGCCCTGTAGATGGTCAGTAGAGCAGATCAGAGTTTTTCAGACTTAGTCAGCTTTTGTTATATTTCCCCAAAATTCTTATGAAGCCCTATTTTCAGAGTCAATGATTAGAAATTTTTAATAACAACTAAAATAGCTAAAAAAGTAACAAAATTTTTTGTCCCCAAAAATGGATGACCTTATCTTGCAAGGGATGTCTTTTTCTTTCTTCTGTCTACATGGGGTGTGTAGGTGATTTGAAATCAAAGAATCATGGAATAGTTTGAGTTGGAAAGGATCTTAAAGACCATCGAGTTCCAACCCCCTGCAACTAGTCCACATTGCTCAAAGTCCCATCCAGCCTCGTCTTGAACACCTCCAGAAGTGGGGCATCTCCAGCTTCTCTGGGCAACCTGTTCTAGTGCCTCACCACCCTCACAGCAAAGAATTTCTTCCTGATATCTAATATAAATCTCTCCTCTTTCACTTTAAACTGTTAGCCCATGTCTTATCGCTATACTCCCTCATAGACAGTCCCTCCCCATCTCTCCTGTAGACCCCCTTTAGATATTGGAAGGCTGCTCTAAGATCTCCCTGGTGCCTTCTCTTCTCCAGGCTGAACAACCCTATCTCTCTCAGCCTGTCTTCATAGGGGAGGTGCTCTAGCCCTCTGGTCATCTTCATGGCCCTCCTCTGGACCTGTTCCAAATGGTCAAGGCATGTAATTTTCAGATGCCTGAAGTAAGGTGAAATCTATTTCATCCTTACAGTTTACTGTCTAAGTATTTCCTCTGTTGCGAGGATGTTAATTTCAATACTGGTTGTGGGGTGTTTTGAGGGGGAAAGAATTTTTTTGTTTGGTTGGTTTGGGGTTTTTTTAAGTCTATTTCTTTTGTGTTTTGTTTTAAGTTGAGAGGCAATTTCTAGGAAGATTCATCTTTTCTGGAATGTAGACCTCCATGAACCAATATAATGCATGAAAAAATGTGTGGTGGTGTTGACAGACAGCCAAGGGGAATGCCGAGAAAAGTACTGTACTTCTGAACTTTCCAGTTTCATTTTGGATTGTTGAAGTTATCAGTATGATTTATTTTCTTGTTTCCTGCATATTTCTCATGTTAAAAGAGTACATTGTGAGCTCTTCAGTACAAAGGAAAAAAAGTGAATGTCTTTCCTCTTATACCAAAAGGTGAAATCCAGTTTCAGGAGATGGGATACTACCCCTTGATTTGGTCTGAGCAACATTAATGGCCAAGAAGACCATGTATGCTCAGCTGTCTCAGAGTCCTTTAATTTTTTTCCATTCTGCTTCTTTATATGTTTTTCCCTAGAGTATTTCTTTCTGGCCTTCTTTTTCTGATGGCCTGGAAAATAATAGTGATTAAGTCAGCAGTCATGGCTCTGCCCCTGAAGAATGAGGACATAAGATGACATGTGTCTACCCCTTTGTGAGGTGTCTACAGGGGTGATGGTGAGGACTGGAGAGAGTCATCACACTCTGATCCAGATTGTGTCAGACCTGTGGATCTACCATAACTTTAGTTTGAACAATTTGTAAGATT
The DNA here is from genome assembly GCA_013400055.1 of Nycticryphes semicollaris. Classification (NCBI taxonomy): domain Eukaryota; kingdom Metazoa; phylum Chordata; class Aves; order Charadriiformes; family Rostratulidae; genus Nycticryphes; species Nycticryphes semicollaris. The sequence goes on along the minus strand of VXBJ01000248.1, from coordinate 1,160,925 downwards.
TTAAAATAAATTTATGTTAAAGGAACTTTGTTTTATTCTCTCCTGCTTACTTGAGTGGAAAGGGATCAAAAGTACCCCACTAGGTTAAATTCTAAATAATCACATATAGCTCTGCAAAATTGGAACAGAAATATAAAGAAACTCTGTGAATGAGAATTATCCTTATTGGAGGACAAATTCAATACTTTTGCAAGGCACTTGGTTGCATTTTAAGCTTGTATTTATTTAAAATTAAAATTTTATTTTAATTTTGTTTATTGTTGGAAAAATTTTGAATTAATAACCAAACACACTTTGAACCTTTTTACTCAAGGAGATGATGATACATGCTTGCTGTAATGTAATAAAAACAGGTATGTACTTATGGGGTTTTTTTATTTTATTTTAAAGAAAGCTTATAGTCATTGTTGGAATACAGTCACAGGTGACCAAATATTACATAAAATACTTGAAAAAATGGTATGTGATAAGCTCTGCTCTCTGAAATGGATGTGTCCTTCTCACTATTAATCTTGTTTGTTCATGTGCCTGTGCTGTATTTTATCCTTTGTTTAGAAAGCAAATCCTGTTGGAGGGGATTCTTTTCATTATTGCTGAGTGCAATTAATCTCACTAAACTATAGAGAGCTGAAAACCTATGGACATTGGAAAGTTTGTCTTTTACAGAGTGGTGATTCAAGTACAATATCAAACAGAATCACACGCAGTTGTTGAGTCTGCCAGGGATCTCCAGAGATCATTTAGCCCTACTCCCCTAGTTTGCTTTATCAGAGGATCAGCTAGAGCAGAACCATGTCCAGATTGATTTTGAACATCTCCAAGGATGGAGACTACACAACATTCTTGGGCAACCTGTTCCAGTGTTCAACCACTCTCACACTTCAGAATATTTTTCTTATGCTTAAATTGAATTTTTTATATTTCAGTTTCTGCCCATTAGCTCTTGTCTTCCTGTTACTGGGCACTGCTGAAAGGACTCTTGCTCTGTCTTTACTCCCCTCATCAGGTATTTGCACACATTGATAGATCCCCCTGAGCCTTCTCTTCTCCAGGCTGAACTGTTCCAACTCCCTCAGCCTGTCCCTGTAACTCAGATGTTCCCATCTGTCTATCAGCTTTGTGGTCCTTCACTAGACTCGGTACAGTATGTCCCTATCTCTCTTGTACTGGGTGCCCAGCACAGGACCCAGCACTAGAGGTGTGCCTCACCACAGCTGAGCTGAGAAGAAGGATGACCTCCCTTGACCTGCTGCCCATGTTTCTCCCAGTGCAGTCCAAGATGCTGTTGACCTTTTCTTGCTGTGGGAGCACATTATAGATTCATGGTCAACTCATCATCCACCAGGTGTCTGAGGGACTTTTCTAAATAGCTGCTTTCAAAACTCTTGGTCCCTGATCCATTCTTCTGCATGGAGCTATTTATCTTCAAGGATTAAAGGGAAATGTAGAAAGCTCACTTAAATTTAATGCTGAAATTCTAAAATGTTGTTAGATGAATCACTCTCACAGCAATGTATTTACATAACACCTTAAAATCAGTGCCCTCATTGACACAACTAAGTATTCAGGACAAGGTATTGACAGAAGTTGAATTGCCTCCAAAAGGTCTTGTTCTTTCTTCTTTTTTACCCTCAGGAAAATGGTCTGTTTCAATTTTCAGACAAAATCATGTTGGAGAGAAGTGACATCTATTGTTTTGTGTCCTCTGCAGCTCAGTTTGAGTCTGAGCTATGCAGAGTGTCTTTGTAACACCTATGTTCTTTAATGTATGGCTCATCCTCACCCAGACAAATGGCATCAAATGGTAAAATATCTGAAATGTTCTTTTCTCTACTCTTTTGTGAGCATGCCAGGGATTTAATGTATTAAAAGTTATAAATTAGCTGGTAGCAACGTATACAGATTTTTTAGACTTTTTTAAAAGAAAATTGGGGGTGGAAAGTGAGGTGACACAAAAGCAAAAAAGAAAAACCTAAAAACCAAAAACCCAGTGCAACAAGGTTCTTTAAACTTCAGAGAAATATGATATTCCAAATATAGGTTTGCCTGAGGCAGAAACTTGAACATATTCCACTGTTTTTAGAATTTAACAAATTTCTCTTAAGAAAAAATGTGGAATGAAAGGATTATGCAAGGCTGTGTTCATGCAGGTTACATGACCCAGGGCTGCTATAGACATTGTTTACTTTTAAGAATCTACTGCTGAAATCAAGTTTGTGGACGACAAAAAATTGAAAGGGTGCAGTTAAGATGCCTAAGGGCAAGGCTCTCCTTCAAATGGATATGGACAAGTTAAGAGAATTGATTGACAGGAACCTCCTGAAATTCAAAAAAACAGAATGCATTAAACAGTGCATATGTTAAAACAGTAGAAGTTCCAATAGGATATAGGAAGAAACTTTTCTTCCAGGAGGAGTTATGAAGGGAAACAGGTTGCCCAGAGAGGTTTGGCAGTCTCCAGCTGTGAAGGTTTTCAGGACCAGGCTGGATGAAACCCTGAGCAGCCTGGTCTGATCCTCTAGTCAATACCACCTTGAGCTTGAGATTGGTCTGGAGACTTATAGATGTCCCTTCCCATTAATTTCTTTATGATTCTAAGTATTAACATTCATATAATTCTTAACAGTGGAATGACAAAATTTTAAATGTGTATAACCCTCAAATTAGCAGCAATGTGGTTTATATATCTACAACTGCCTTCATATATATCATCACAAACATATAGACATGAGGCACTAGTGCACCAACTCCCCCTCCCACTGCCTTCATTATTTAATAAAACATTTAAAAAATGACTTAAACTTATAAGAAATTATAAACCTCCTCTGTGCATTGAGCAGAAGGAGCTATTATGCTTTTAGGGTTGATTTTTGATCGGAATGGTTTATTCCCTACAGGCTTGTGTGTGCTTAAGCTTTTCAAAGCACAGACACACCTCTTCTTTTTTATTCTTCATGCTTGAATGAGTTTCACCTTCAGCATGAACTTTCCTATTTTTTCTCACTTGATTCAAAGAAAAGCAGAGCACTGTTCCTAACAGTACATAATACACCAATGTTGCACAAAGCTGGAAGGTATTGCTCAAGACTGGGATGGAGACCATCACATAATGGTTCTCCTTGTTTTCAGATGTTTTCCTTGTAGAGTCTGAGCCAACATTTGACACCCTTGGTAAACTGAGTGACAATTTATTCTTTGAATGACCCCACAGAAACCAAAGGAACTCTGTAGAAGACATTTTGCTCCAGGTGAGCAGAGCCAAAGTGGTCTTGACCTGGGAAGCTGTACAAGAGCGTATCCTACTGGACAGGATTTGGGCAGACAGATGGCTTAAGAGGTTTGAATGAGGGACGGATCTTTTACCTGCCACTGTTTGATAGTAGTTTTCCTCTTTGACAGTTTCAGTGTATTCCCATTTAGTGGCCTTTAGCTTCAGAATTTTAGATATTAAATTCTGTATCTGATGGGTGTTCATCCATATGTGGAATTAATGTCATTCCCTTCTTTCATGTATGTGCACACCTCTCTGTCCTGCAGACAGATAAAGAAATGTTGGTTTTTTTACTTTTCAGGCTAGATTGCACCTTAATCTAGTAGGTTAGTTTATTATCAGTGTTTTCTCCTACTTTTTATAAGAAGCCTTCATCCTGGGCCCAGCAAGGGAGTACACTGGGTTTTGACTGTGTTATGTGTGTGATGCTGAACTAAATGACCTTCAGAGGTCCCTATTTTGATGGCTTGAAGCCAAGTCAGGAGTATAAAACATGTAAATCAAGATGTAAATCAAGATAGTAATTTATACCAGACATTCCTAGGATGGTGCTTTGTAGGTGCTACGGTTCTAATATTTAGAAGACAGTAAGTAATATGCTTATCCCCCAACATGTAGGACATCACTGCACTTAACTGGGGAGAGATAATGGGAGGGGAAGGGCATGCAAGGAGAGTGGTACAATCTCTGGATTTTCTTGCCTTCCCTAGTAAAGTACACTTCAGGTAAATTTACTTCTGTGAGACTTTGGCTAGTGCTTGCCAGTGGGAAAAGATGAATTTTTGTTTACTGTATGCTTCACCATGGTTTTGATCACCACGAGACAAGAAAGATGGTTCAGGCTCAGGCTCAGTTGTCATTTTGCGCTTGCAGCTTGTTACTTCACTAGTCTTTTTGGTATTAAAATCAGCCTGATTTCTTCCCATGTAGGATCCAAGCTAAAACAGATTTATATGCTTATACCAGGTTTGCCTGGCACTAATGAAATAAAAATATCAGTAAATACCCACACAGACTCACTTAGTAAGGTCTTGTCACTTTGAATCACCAATGAACTGTTCCCCCTTATATCTAGTCTGAATCTCCCCCTTTTTAGTTTAAGCCTATAACCCCTTGTTTATCATAACAGGCCCTTCTAAAAAGCTTGTCGTCATCCCGCCAGGTTTTAGCTTTCTAGCAGTCAGATGGCTTCTAGCTCCTCCTATTTGCTGCCCATGATGGGTGCATTAGTGTAGAGGGAAATAAAAAGGGAAAATCTCTAAAAACTATATTTGCTCTTCTGTGACCATTATTCTTGCATTTCATGACTTTTTGCTGGTCTTTGTATCTATTTCATCTTCCTGCAAGAAGGCAGTAGAACTGGAGAAAAGGACAGTGAGTACAAGGACCCAGACTGGAAGAAAGGATGCAGCTGGGGAATGTACACAAACCCAAGAAATAAGAACCATCTTTGAGTTCCTCAGCTGTAGGCACTGCCTCTACAAAGAAAGACAAATTATCTAGTTGGCCTCTGCCTCACTTGACCCAAATGCAAAATGGGGAGTGAATATTAATTTCTCAGGAATGTGTGAGGCCCTGACTCAAAGTAGGAAAAGAAGTCCATCATGAAGTTAAAAAAAGGTGCTGAAAACCAACATATTATTTATCATGATAAAAGGGATATTTCCTGCGTTGTTTTATGTCTTTGTACATTATATGTTAAAGTCACTTGAATATTGTCCTTTATTTGCAGTGTGAGCAAGAGTTGTGAGTAATGACCCTCCAAATAAAGTCAACCTTGGTCTGACACACTGCAGCAAAGGATGGTGCATTTTAAATTTTAAATGAGATATTTAAGGCTGAAGTGGGGAATGTAAGAAAAAAACAAAGCAGCATATGTGTGTGCATGTGTCTACTCTTACAACAGGCTGCCACAACCTGAAAGTAAAATGGTGTCTTGCTCTCCAGCGTTCATAATAACTTCAGATGTTTAATATACAGAAAACAAATGTTTGACATCTTCAAACTCTGTGGATCAGAGCAATAATGAATATTAGTTTACAGTGATATTCTTAGTCTAAACTAAAATAGCTGAAAGTCAGTGCTGGCAGCAGAGTATTTTCTTACTAAAGTGATTGATATAGTAGGGATCGTTACTGTCTTTAATTAAAATAGACACTCCCACGCAACTCCCTCATCTCCCATCAAGACTCCTCTTGATATGACTATATATTTATTCTTTATAAATAACTGGAGGATTTTATAGTTTATTCTTGGCCTACTCCTCAGTAGGTTTGACCTTGACTTTGAAAGAAACGGGATTTAGTGCTAACAAATTTTATGATTTTCCATTTCAGTTCTTTTCATACAGAAGTTTATTTAGTTTGTCTTTTCTATTTTTCTTCAGTCATTCATGCAGTGTCTTGTTCTGTTCTATTTTCTTTTCTTTCTATAACAGTGTCTTCTTTCATTTAATATATGCTCTTTGTCACTGTTTTCTCCACAGATGAATATTTTACATTTATGTGAATTATATCCCATTTCTACCTGTAGCATTGATCTTGTAATTAAATTGTTCCTGTTTTTCCCCATCTGGCTACTCCTGATTTCTGAAGCTTTCATCTATTATCTTGAAATATACAATTTTCAATACTGTACTCATACCTATTTATAAAAATATCAAAAACTTGCAGACAGAACAGATCTTTCCATAAATCAGTGACCCAGATTTGCTCTGAGCTGTTTTCACATGGAGTACATTACTGTGACAACCCTTAATTTATATTGGGAAAGATGAAAATGTAACAAGAAGTGGTATTGAAAGAATTTATATTTAAGTTGCTTTTCCTTTGTGTTTAGAAGAGTCTTCCACCCAGAATCAAAGTGCAAATTCATATGTATGACCATAAAAAAGAATTCTCTATTGAAAATGTCCTACAAACAAAATAAGGACTTGTAATTTAAAAAAAATATATATAATTTTTTGAATCATTACTTCACATTCAACAAATATGGAAGTTCTAGATTCATCACCTCAAGATCTCTTTCTCCACTACAGCTTATTATTTTCCTCATTTTTTATTTCCCTTAGTGTATCATGGCTGCCAAGATTTTTCTGGATTAAGGCCTCTCCAAGACTAAGGATAAGTCTTGTGTAAAGGAAGGTGCAGTTTGGTTTGTCAAGAGGAATGGGGACATGGCAATCCCTGGCAAACACTAAGCTAAACTGAAATATTTCCATTTCCTATGAACAGCAGGTTGTTTCTGATAATTGTGTTATTACTGCAATTAGGTTATGGGAAACCAGCTCTCCTTATGTCACCTGTTGCTTATTTTTGAAATATTAATTGGGAACACCGTGGCGTGTTCTCCTGAGTACATATGCTCATTAGCTTTTGCATCAGTGAGATTTTAGCTGCACAGAGGTTAAAACCGGACTTGGTAACAGTGCTGATAGAGCCTGTCTCATTACTTTTCTCTTTCAGTTCATATTTAAGCAGTCCGGACATACACATAAAATCCCACATTTTAGAAACAGGACAGAAATATTTACCCATTGAAGACATATGGTTAGTCCCAATGAATTGTCTAAAAATGTCCTCTTGTTGTTAAATGGCAGGTGTTATGTCAAAATACCTTATCCTTGGAATCAAACCTTATTAAGCAGCAGACAGTTAACATTTCAGAAAAAAAAAAGAAAATCAGGCTGGAATATACCAAAGGATTGTTAAAACATGTGTGTCCAAAGGTTTCTTGAGGGCTGCATTTAAGACCTTTCTTGCCTTAAAATCAGCTTATTTGTCTTGAATTCATCTTTTTCTATGTATTGTGTTCAATGTATATTACAGCTCCCAGTGTTTTGTTTAAAACTGAATAATAGGTCCTTAAAAATCTCCATAACAGAAATAACATGGAAACGTCACCATTATCAGTGGTCGTCTTCTGAGATAATTTTTAAGAAATCTCACTGATTTAGAGGTTCTTTTCTCTCTGTCACTTTTCTATTTGATATGCTGTGAATATTAACTGCATATTCACATTTACTAGGAAGTACACATGATGCTGTGATATATGACAAGGTTAGGTAGCATCTGATATTTCCATTGCAGTTAAGACATTTCCCATTGGTAATTTTTAAATAAAATATAAACTAGGCACACTCCATATATATATATCTCAACATATATACACGTTTATCCCCCAAATCCAGTGGCTTGTTCCCAGTTAAATAATTCTAGGGTGTTTTGATTTGAATACATTGAAAGATAAGAATAAAAGACTTCTCAACAATCCAAGCTCTCTTTGTCAGATCCTTGATACTATGTAATTACCTTCAAAAACTTACTATGCTTTGTTTTGAACCTAGTGGACCTTTGTTCCTCCTCCTTTTCTTGAGAGGCTCTTACAAAACCTGGTTGCCCTGTAAACAAAAAACCTTGTCATTTCCATTTCACTTGTATTCATAATCCATTTCTACCTGTTTTAACCTGACCCTCAGCAGTTTTTCATTTAAATTGCACTTTTTCTCAACCCTGTTCTCTCTCAGTTTTCATTTTGCAAGGCTGAACACACCATGTTGACACATATTCTCTCACTCCCGAAGAGCTTCCCACTGGATGTCTCAGCTACCGGTTGTTCCAGCTTGGCCTGCAGCTTCAAGCTCAGTTGAAAAGTCCAGAAGAGTGAGTAAATATCACTGATTACTGGAATTTCATGGCAATGATTATATTTCACCATTTCAATGGCTTGTTACAAACTGTGAGTTTACTTTTAATTATCATGGGAATACTAGGCTAAGAATGTCTGGCTAGATTTAGGGATTGGGGCTGGATTCACAGACAAGATACGATAAAGATGAACAACTGCTAAATAAAGGACATTTAACACAGGTTTGGGGTTTTTTTTTATTATTTTCATGAAATTATTGGTGATGTTATGCCAGGCCCATTCTCAATAGGACAGGATTTTAGTAAGGGCAGAGATGCTAAATGCCACCAAAACCAGAGATCTTTCACCATGATTTGTTCAAATCTTAGATCCAGGGACATGAACTGGCACTCCCAGTTGCAGAGGCATTTGGGGATACTGCAACTCAAATCTGTCCTGCTTGCCTTCTGGACATCTGTGTAATATCCATAGCAATTCCAAGAGACATGTTTACTTGTTGCAAATACGATACTGGCATGTGCTAAAAGGCTTCTTATTTAAGCAATTGAGCTGTTTATTTTGTACGAAAAAATCGTTCTGTTAAGGTTGTTTGGGGGAAACATTTTTTGAAATCTAGAACAGCACATAGTACCTGGGAAACTTTCTCCTTAAAACCAAGCAAAGCAAAACAAACTCTACACAGACACAGACATAGCAAAACCCCAACATGTATTGTACTGAAAGAATGATTTTTTTTTTCCTCTCAACAGACTTGAGTCTGCATAAGCAATGTGGTTTGTAATTCAGAGCTCATAGAGTAAAGGAGGCAGAGAAAAAGAGGGAGAAAGAGAAAGGCAGACAGAAAAGCTTCATGTATCTCCCATGAGCTCAAGCAAGTACCAGGATGTCAGGAAAAAGGTATTATTATTTCAAGATGAGATGTTAGGGTTCAAGTGATGGGCCATAAAGAATTTTCTACCCCTGCTGAAGATGTAAAAATTATGTTATTTGTAAACAACAGGGAAATAATCAGAGAATCATAGAATCATTTAGGTTGCAGAAAACCCTTATGATCATTGAGTCCAACTGTAAATCTAACACCGCCAAGTCCATCAATGTATATAAATAAAAAGTGTAACTTTTTTATTTCTTTTAAATTCTCCTTTTGTTTCTGTTGCTATCCGGCATCCAGGAGTGGAGAGTGTTAGTACAGAGCAGCCAATGAATGGTTAAAAAGTCAGTGTTAAGTTGTTTAATCCTATAAGTGACATTTGTGGCCCCAGAAATTACTCTCTAGCAATCCAGTGTGGGTACAGCTAGAATGTTGGCAGGAGTTGTATATTGAATAATCACATTATTAAATTGTGTGTGACATTTTTTTTCACCCAGGGCTAGACAATCCCAGTGTGCACATCTGCTTGTTCAGATGTCCCTTTGTAATTAATGGGCAAACTCAGCCCTTTTCAGGATGCTTCCAGTACAGTTTTAGGCACTGCTTTAGACAAGAGGAATTGGTCATAATGCTTCAGTGATGACAATGGAAACCAAGACCAACCAGTTTCATTTACATAATGAATTTTTTTTTCCCTTGAACTGAATTCTAATGATAAAGCAAAATTACATTTTTACACTCATTTAACTTCCTCAATTAATATCTGCCAATTAATAAACAGCAATTTCTGCATCTGCAGCATTCAAGATGCTGAGATAGCCTCCAATCTGGGTGTTACCTGAGCCTAGACTAAGTAGCTTGGAAAGGAGAATTAAAAGATCTGTTACGTACAGCACAATACCAATATTATTCTTGTGAAGATTTCTAAGTGATTTATTTAAGGATATATTCCCATGTTATAGGAAATTGCATAAGGCTTGAATTTATGACACCAGAAAATGACAGGTATGCAGTCCAACTTAGATTTTAGACGTCTGCAGGACAGAAACCATATTCATGCAGAAATTTGGGAAAGAAAAAAAAAACTGTTGTCTCTCTTCCAGTACAACACACATCAGGAAGACTACAGAATAACTCCTTTTTTTTTTTCCTATTTTTTCCCCCTAAAAACAGAATCTTAGCAAATCAGGTTTGTGTCACGTTAAGTAATACCATTTCATTTAGCAGCTTTAGGTTCCCATTCTGCTAGTGCATTCGTTAAAAGACCATTTTTAGCTAGTCAACAAATTACCAATGTAAACATTAGCTGAATTACCAGAACAACTGATGGCTCATCTCTAATGAAAGTGAATAGAGATTTATTGATAAGAATGACAAAAGTATTAAAGAGAGAAAAATTAGCAGAATCAATTGTTAAAGTGAGAGGCATCTTTGCAAAGAGAAAACTAATCCTTCAAAACTGTGCATGATTGAATCAAAACTATTTTGAGGCGCGAAGTTGAGCTTTAATTGCTCTCTTTTAGTTTGAATGCCTACATACTTTGGTGTGATAAAAATAAACTAGTTTGAAACACAGTTCTGATAAACAAAATGAATAATAAAGAGCCCAGGAAGACAAGGCTTTTTCAGGTATAACAAAAAAGAGTAAAACATTTCTTATTTGCTGAAGCATGGAGTATATATAATGCTAGCATAAGAGTTGTGGCAAGGATTAGAACATACTTTGACATCTGTAAAAATAATATATGCTGTAGAAATAATATATGCATCAGGATGGCTGTGAAGTTTCATGACAATGATAATGAAACTAAATGAAAGCTGAGAAATGCAAGTGGATGAGCAGAGGAAAAGAAAACTGGAGGGGGGAAGTCATTCTGCTACGTTAGAATCAAATTATGATAAGCAGGAAGAAACCCAACATAAAAGTCGTCACATAATTATTCTACAGACACTGAGCATAAATTCGTGGGTGTTTTGCAAGATGAGAAAACTAATTAAGAATCATAATATTTCTTTTCTGTTTGGAATGTAGGAACCACTGAAGATGTGAAAATGACATGATCTTTACTTGCTCTACTTGCTCCTTTCTTTTTTTTTTTTTTATACCTTCTTCTTGGACATGGTGTAGACTCATTTGATCAATTTGCAAACTAAATGAGTCCTCTTCCAAAAAGTTCTGACAAACAGTTAAAGAAAATACCTTCCAAAAGACAATTTGCTCAAAAGATAAAGTGAGCTGGCTAAATGTATCCCTTAGTCATCATCAGTGACTCTGTGTGTGGTTGTCTCTGTCATGGAGACAGCTGGTAAGAAATTTTGTTGGGAGAGAAATCACTGACTTATTAATCAAATATTGAATTAAACTATTTTCCAAGAGCCAAAACAACATTCAAAGTAGCAATTCTAGTGTGCTGCAAGAAAAAGAATAATCTGTCTATTACAATTTCCATGACTCTGCCTTCTTATAAAGTGAGGAGGTAGAAAAAATGACCATGGTACATCAAAGGACTCAGAATCTCATTGTAGTGGTGTTATACACACTGCTGAGAGACAGTAGATATCAGCTCAGCTGAAGCCCAGCTAACAAGGCTACATGGCTTTAGGGCTTTAGGACCAAAGCTGAATCAGTTCAGGCTCCCTCAGAGTAAAACTAATTTCTCCTCACTGTTTTGCTTTGCTACCAAAACCATAAGAGAAATAGTGTAGCTTGCTTTTTTTTTTTTTCTTCTCAGATGAAGTGTGAAGTGTTATTACTGAAGACAGACACATATTCTTTTTCTTTTGAGTGACACTGTAACACTGAAAAAGAAAATATTCCACGGTATGATTTCAGTGAAGAATTTTCAGCTGGCTTCAGTCACTTGGTACCTCTGTTCCACGACTAAGTATAATCTCCATAAAGAAAGGATGGGCATTATTGGAAGTAGTTCCATTTAACACTAAAAGGATCTTATTTTCCTGCCAGATGACTTATCTCGGTTACATCACTTTAGTGTTTGCACTGGAAGAGAAATTGTGAATGAGACACCCAGTACATGAGCTTTGTCACCCCATGGAATGCCAAATGAAAACATAGTGACACAACATACATCATCTTTGCAGGCAAAGGCTCAGTCGTGTTATGGAGGAGGCAAGTCTTAACCTCATTCACTTCACAGAAGTAGCTCACCTAGTGCTGTCTGCTTAAAACAGAAGCTTTCCCCCAAACATGTATGATGTGGTACAGAACTAATACCCTGGAGAGTGGAAATCTTCCCCCTCCGCCTCAGCTGGCATGGTGGTACCATGTCAGAGTGAAAAATATTGCTATAAAAGCAGAAAAAATAGTCTTGTGGTAATGTTTACTGTCATACTGGCATTAGAGATGTTGAAACTTTTTCTACTCTGGTTTTTTTTTCATGAGCATTACTCATGATTCTGTAGAAATCATTATCCAGTGAAAGCCAATGTTCTCAAACCTTTCTCTTGTTTTCTTCCCTTTTTCAAAAACTGGGTGATGGGGGAAAACGAACCCTGCAGTTTCTCTGAGTCAATGGGCTAAGAACATGAAATACCTGCCCTAAATTCTTTTCAGATATTATCTTTCCTAGGACATTCAGAAAATTTTCTGGTAATTGATAGATAGAAAATATTTCTGCATTTCTTTGAATCTTATTTGATAACTCTAGCTTGTGGAAGGACCAAACTAAAGAAGAAGGAATCTGTAAAAAAACTCCAAAAAACCCTACGACAAAACATGAAGGTCACTTCATTCATACCTGAGTGAAATTTTTGTTAAACTTTGAATTAAAAGTTGTTTAGATTTTTGTTTGTGACATTTTCCAGATAGCAAGTGTATCATTTTCAGACCTGTCACTGTTTTTGAATCTTTACAGAGTTTGCAGTTATCCTTCTTTCTCAGTAGTCTTTGGCCAGCTATGTGTTATACAGGCTAAATTATCTATTGATATTATGTATTTATGCCTAACAAAGGATTAAAAAAATTAATCCCAGTTGGAAGAAAATTTGATTTTTCTTTAAAGATGCAGTGAGAACCCTAAGAGTTCTTTACTGTTTGAACTAGAAATGAGGTAATCTTTGGTAGTTTCAGCTGAAGTCAGCTTTGAATTTTGGTGTCATTCTTAAAACTGGGACACGTAAATCCAGCGGATATGAAATACTTACACTTGTTGTTCAAATATTCATCTCATGCCTCCTAAATGGAGCCAAGAAGCATTGATTCTATTAGTCTTGGGAAGTTATCGTCACTGTGGCTTAGACATTTGGGGATGTGAGTTGGTAAATCCAGATATTTTTCCCTTGACAGGAACTGAAATGATAAATGTAATCCCAGAGAGAATGAGATTCTCTTAATATTTCTTCACCATCATCAAAGACTAAGATTGGACTTTCTTTGATGAGTGCTTTTATGTATCCTTTGTCTTTGTCAAACTTTTGATCTTCTTTAGCCTTCTTCTATACTTCTGTTTTCCCATTGGAACCGTAGGGCAAAACAATAAAAGAAAGTCATTAAAAAGGAAACAGAAAACAATAATACAGTGGATCTTTCCTTGGATGTCATGCGATACATGAGTGACAAGAGTGAGAAAAAATGGAGTGTAAAAAAGTGCTTTCCTCCCAATATAGTGTAGAAAATTATTTATCATGGGTCTCTCTTGGGGGTGGAAGGATAGCTGGGCAGAATCAAGAGGCAGCAAACATCCATCATGTTAAATCTCTTTTCTAATAACTGAGATTATATATATCAGAGAACACTATGAAGACATTTGATAGAACATTACTGGCACAATAGAGAATTTAAGGGAATAACTCTGTGGGTTTAACAATCTAGGATTACTAAAGTTTTTCTAAATATTGAATTGTAAACTTTCAGTCATGCTTCTGCCTTCTTTCTTGCTATCTGCTTAATCTCTAGGTATTTCAAATGCCTTTGTAAATCTACTTCTAAATAACAAATATGACTATTAGAGACTTTGTTTCCCTTTTTGTTCCTCCCCTTTTCCTAAGACTTCCCCAGTATGATACTCTCTGAGGTATTCTGTCTTCTCAAAAGGAGATCATATGAAAACTTGCATATACTTTTCCCATCAGAGAACTAAATGAAAAAATTAAGCCAAAAATTAAGCATGTATTTAAACCAGAAATCTAACCTGGATTACTTTGAGAACATCCAGAAATTCATATTTTAACAGTTTGATAGTTTCAATTTCTGTAGCAGAAATAATGAAGTTAAAGAACAGTCTTTCAGTTTATAGCAATAGAAAAATGGAAAGGCTATCAGGGATGTACTGAGTCTATGACAGTGTGTTGCAAGTGTCTGACAAGTCCTTGGGAATCAAGGCACACAGAGCATACATCTATGCTGGTTGATCCCCTCAGATTCCAAAAGAGAACGATTTCTTCCAAACCACTTTTTGGCAATATCCACTGGAACTCAGCAGCCTGCTCAGGCATTACTTAAGAATTTAATTTCATGATGATCCCCATTGCATGTTCTTTGTTTGACACTGTATAGTGGTCTTGAAACTGGGAGCTGTCATCTCTGCAGATGAAGCTAAATTGTAAGACTCCAAGAGCGTAACTAACGTGCTTCCATCACGTGCATCCCATCCATGGGACCAGACTAGACTTAGTTTCATTTAACACACCTGCCCCTTCCCCCTCAATGTAGAGTTTAGCTGTCAAATTCCCACCGCAACTATTTCCTTTTATGAAGCCACTACTTCTGAACTGAGCAATTTGATAATATAGATATAGACGTTGATTCCTGTGCCTGGGAATTGTTTGAGAGAGTTCTGTTTGGCCCAGGAGGAAGGCATGACAAGGATCATTCTAGCAGTTTAGTAACACTGACAATCCTGTCCCAGCACCACAAAGCAATTTTTACTTGGAATGTAATGTAATCATCATATTCTGTCTAGGCATCATAGTCTACATAGGCAACCACACCTTAAAAATGAATAAAAGTTCATCACAGAAGAAGAATGAGATTTCAGTCAGCTTTTTAGGTTGCTCTGCTTTGATCAGAAAGCTGTTCCAGCAATTTCCTTCTGTGTTTGCTCAAAACTTTCACACTTCCATCTTAATTTCCAGTTGACGTTAGCATATGGTTCAGAGTTGTCACAAGATAAGAGTGAGTCACGCCTTGAAGTCACAGTGTCTGGGACTGAGACTAAGTGGGGACAACACACAGCAGCAGTATCTGAAGCTAAGCAATTATTCTAGACTCCCTCACATAAGTGGTGAGAAAGAAGCAGTTTATCTGCCCAGGTTTCGGTCGTGTGGCAAGAGTTCAGTTATAAATGACTTGTAGGTATAAAAATAAAATTTGTTTAATTACAATTGAAGTGTAGTTGGGTATAAGGACTGCACCTATTCTTGCACAGTGCATTTAAGCCTCTGATTCCCAGGGTGTTTCAGGGACTGCCCAACTAGTTGTCTGCATAGATGAGATAATGGACGGGTTTAAGGCATTGGGCTGAACTGAAATTAAGGGACTGTCTGAACAATCAACCATTTAACTGAGTGTTACAGCAGCTCCCTAGGTGGGAATTTCACATTATATCATTCTGGAGATTTCCTCAGGCACATCCTGCTCAGTCCAGTCCAATTTGTATGCTTAAATGACTTGATTAACACCCTGGGAAAAGTGACTCGTTGATTAAATGGCAGTTCCTTGCTGCTGTACTTATTGACTTGCCCACAGATATTTGTAAACGAACAATACAAACTTTCCACTAGATGCAGAAATAGTCAGGTAGGACAGTCTTTTATAGGTGGCTAAGAGTTTTAGAAGATGTTTTGTATGTGGTTAATATTATCAATAAAGATGGATTATAGATGAGATGGTGTGTTCACACAGGACCACAGTCCAGCTAGGTTATAAGTGGTGAATAGAAGAGTTGTTTGGGAAGCCTCACCAGATTCAGCTGAAGGTACTGCTGCAAAGTCTGTTACAGCAGAGACCCCCGTGACCACAAGACAACCAACAGTCCAGTTTGAGAGAGTTGATTTCACACATGAACATTGTCCTATGAGAAAATCCTAACGAATGTTGAATTGGGGTTGTTTTTTTTTCCCATTTTGACAAGCGTTCAGCCTTTGAGCATTTGTGTAAAATATCTGTGTTGGGATGAAGGGAGTTTCACTGAAGATTCCATTCATTATAGTGGTTTCAGCTCTGCTGACCGCAAAGGGAGAAGTGGATGGCAAGTATTACTACTACACACCAAGACACAGCACTAGACACATGTAGGCAAATGAATTCCACCGATATGAAAATTTTTAAAAATTACCATTTCAAGAAGCAGTGAAAGCACTGATGGAGTAATCCACATGGGAGCCATGTCCATGTAGGATACATAGTGCCCAAAGTTCATCCTTATCTTTCGAGTATGCTATATTTCATTTTTGCTGTTTGTTTATCAAGCCTATTTTTGGTTCTTTACTCCGTAGCATATAAAATAGAATTCAACATGTCCTGGAGGAATTCTATTAATGTCAATATGCAAGCTGAAAAATCACACTCTGTTCAGTACTATTTAAACCCAAAATGGCTTCATACAGCTACAGCAAGTCTGCTTGGTGATATTGGTCTTGTTGATGAACTGATCTTACTGAATGAAAAAGTAGAGGTACACTGCAATTTTTCAAATACCGAACATTCTATTTTAGTATTTTGAGCTCACTGCATCCTTTTCTCAGTTATGAATTTCAATAAAGTAGGATTAAATTAAATTGTAAAAACAACATACATTATATATAACCAACGATATATAGCAACAGTAAAAGAGCATAAATATATTTTACAGCATTCTAGGTCTGAAAATTTATTTTACTTCACCAGGCTACATAAATACCTGATAAAGGAAGGTACTGAATGCTTGGGAAATCAGTCCTGAGCTGACTGAAGGCCTACTGTGCCAACAATTATGGTTCTCAAATGATCAAGAAGATTCCTTTTCTGCAACTTTCCCTGCTGCCTACTCATTGGAGCCATAAAGATAAACCTCCAAGTCAGCTAGATCGTGGGAATAATGTACCTTAAATTGATCTAAAATTAAGACATTGTTAAGTTCCCTGAAATGTATTCTTATAAACCTGGGGTTTTTGAAGGTTTCAGAACTTTATTTAGTAAGGAAGCATTCACGAAAATACACTCATGTTAGGCTGTAGGGTTTGCATCATTTAATTCTCTGCTGTTTTAGCGGGATAGGCTGTAATACTTGAAAAGCATTAAGCAGAGGACTAAGAACTTTTGCTAATACGTCCACAATATCATGCTTTAACGTGGTGATTAATGATAGTTGAGGCTGAAGTGGGACAGAAGCTGCAGAACTGGATTTGCTGTATGGCTCCTCACTAGAATAGCTCAATTGGGCAGAGACTGTTGTGCTATGTGGACATCAAGTGAAATCACGGAGGATCCACTGAAACAAAGGACCAAGGGAAGTCCACAGGACGTCCCTGAATCACTTACCTCCTGCAAACCCATGCTGTGAAGCACTGGACTAGGCTTTTTATTAGGGGGTCTTCGGTGTTTTTTCTGGGTGTTGTGAAGCAAAGTCTGCAATCTTGGAACCATGAAAATGAAGACACCACAAGAGATCAAGTCAAGCAGAGCATGATATACTTCTGCTTTTGTGATGAAATCAAAAGATTTCCTGAAGGCTTGAGAGCTATTGTGTTTCTTGAAGCATCAGTTTCTGAAATCACAAACAACAAAACTTTAAGCCTTTACTACTGTGGGGACAAGCTCTATAAGTAGGCAAGTGTAATAAAAAACTCAAGTGTTAGCAAGGGAGTATTAAGCACAAAAATCCCATGATTTATTTGCAAAAGCTCTCGAAAAATCATTGTTCTTTAAACTTGATACATTTTTAGTGGTTGTGACTGACAAAATGGAAGCTGCTGATAATGAAGTAATGTTTCTGAAGCTGATAAAGTGCTTCCTATAAGTCAGTGATTTATGAGCAGTTTGTGCACAGATAAACTTCAAATTGATTCCTTTTCTCCTTGGACAGATGGGCTTGAAGGTAGTATTTGGCTGCTATGATTCAGCAGCATTGAAGCATAGCTAAAAGTGAAATTCTTTCTGTCTTGCTGGTGTGATAATACAATATGAAAATAAAAACAGAAATAAAACCTAAACTTGAGAAGCCTGTCAATCAAAAAGCTCAAATTATTCACCTTAATGTATTGGGTTTCAATACATAAAACAGGGTAAAAGAGTCCAAACTGGAATGTAGGAAGATGCATTTCAACATTTTTGACCCCCTGCTTTTAGCTTTGATTACAGGCTATTTATTTTAGAGTAGCTTCTTTCAATAGCTATGGTATTCACATGATTTGCAACAGCAAGAGGAAAAAAAAAAAGCAAAAAACAAACCAGCAATGAAAAATTTTACTCCAAAACCCCAAATAGCCTGAGGTGAGAATCTGTAAACTCTGAAAATTTTTCTTCCCTTTTTTTTTTTTGTTTTAATCTTTCACATTCAAAAAAACAGAAGACTACAATGGAAGAGTCAGGAAAGCATTTGGTAGAGCAGTTGTTTTAAAAAATTTCAGTATAATCCTCAGTTTTCTAGAACCATCCCAACAGATTATGTTAATTCAGTTATTAATTCTCTTAAGATAAAAGAGCAAGTGTATCTCCCACCTGCTGCAGGCATCTAAGGACAGAAGGTCATGTATCACTGCCCAAAGAAGGTTCCATGTTTCTACCCCAAATTACTAAACTTTGCATAAATTGGCTTGGGTTACTTTTGTTTGTTTGGGGGCCTTTGTTGGTTTGTTTTATATGAGGATTTCGTTGGGTTTTTGTTGTCTTTTTGGTTGGTTGATTGCTTGGTTTGTTTTGTGGGTTTTTTATTGTTTGTTTCTTTTCCCACAGACCACCAAGGAGCGTCTCTGTGTGCTCTTACAAATGAAGTGTGGAATACATGAGGTAGACAGAGAAACACACAACATGTCCTGTTCCAGCTGTCCAACATGCCAGTGGCAAAACAGTAAAGGGAAAGGAGGTGTCCACTATCCCACCTTAAACTCATAAGCACTAGGCTTCCCAGTAAGAGCAAAAGGATCTGTGGTTTTTGTGCATAGTGGGCTGGTATTTTTTTAAATCTCTTTTTGTGATGCACTAACTTCTGAAGTAGAGCACATCAACCAGGAGGAGACTCCTGTGTACAATGTAAGTGAGTACTGGTTCGCTCAAGGTCACAAACACAAGGGTGGTTCTGGACATCTACAGAGATGTGAGTTCAAATGTTTCAAATGTTATAAGTTCAGAGGGAGGCTGGTGCCCCAGCTCAATTTAAAGCCATATATGGTCCCTGTGCCTATGAGTCCTCTGTCTTGTGGGAGTGTTGAAGAATGTGGTAGCGGGTATAAGACTTTCAGATAATGTAGCAGTATAGTCCTTTCTTTGGTTGTGAGATAGATCCATCCTGTATTGATTACTAATCCACTAATGGATTAAGTAGTCCATTATCCTTTAATTCACATGAAAGACTCATGAAGCTCTTCACATGAAGTTTTAGGCTTTCCTTGCACATTCCTTGAGGGAACAAAAGGGTTTTGGCATGAAGATCTGGCTTGTATGAGATCTGTGAGTTTCCCCCCATTACTTCAGATTATTTTTAAGGAGAATTGATTCTTTTGGGAGACTTTAGTTTTTGACTAGTAATAGAACAAGAAGTATATTTCACCTATCACTCTGCTAAATCAATGCTACTACAGCAGATCAAAGGAATCAAACTCAGTAACAGCCTCACAATGTACTAACCTAACAACATCACTTTTCAGTCTATGTCAGACAAAGTTTAAAAGATGCCGGAGTGGTGGGCAGAGAACATTAAGTATGGATGAATTTACCTTGGTAAACTTGATTTATCCAAGACCTCAAAGGAGCTTGCTCCCATTGATATCTGAACTCCAAAATACGGTAGTTTTCATTTTCTACAGGGGTCATTTTGATGGCTGCCACATAGCTCTGATGAGATAAGTGACCACTCTACACTGAACTGTGCAATAATTTTCCTCACTTTTGTTTCTGATTGACTTCTGAGATAAAGTGGGACATGTTAGTGCTGCCAGTTCAGGCTTTGAGCTCTGCCCTCCTCCAGTAGCTTTCCCCTCATCTTGCCTTCACATGTCCTCAGCACGAAAATATTTACTCCTTGACAACAGTATTATGAATTTAATTAGCTGCAACATTTGCCAAGTGGTTTGAAAAAGAATATTGGAATATAAATTTCATGTGTTATTAATATTTCAATTCTTTCTTTGCTGTTATAAGATTCAAATTAAGTCTTGCTGCCCCTGTGTGTTTCTAGGAAAAAAAGAAATAACAAACCTATGAGTGCATGCAGCCCTAACTGGTTTTACACGGTTTGTTAGAAAATAATTAGATTTGGAGAGAAACCAGTGCTCCTTCAATCAACTGAACACAGTTTTGGAAAATGCTCTTTCAAAAAAGATTTAACAATGCAGACATTAAGTATTACATAGAGTATTATAGTCATAAAAATTTGATATTCTAACCTGTGGATGATATAGAATCAATTAAAGCAAACAAGAAATGATAACATGCATGAAACTGTAGAACACAAAGTGTGCATCTTCATGGTAATTAAATATTGTACTATTTTAACGGTCTTCATTCTCTTTCATCCCCAGAGCTGGAAAAACTGTTTCAAAAACTGAAGAGTCAGAAGATTAGAGGTGCATCTGCCTGCAAGAATATCTAATAGAAATCAACTGCCAGCTAGTTTACTTTCCTTTCCTTAGGGTATAGACAGCATCCTCATCTACAGCTGGAAACAAATAAATTAGTGAGAGAATTTCCTCAACAAAAACACCCATAGTATAATGGATAGTTTTGCAGGCAATGGCAATAGTGCTATTACATTTCTCAACACTAAATAACACAACAGATGATTCCAATGTTTGCTGAAGTGTAGAAGGTGTGGTAGACCGTATCTTTGCTCATTTACAGGATCTGGAAATTTCAGACTCTCGAAGTCCCATTGAAATACCAAGGAAGTTGTATTCTAGGGTCCTTTGAAACTCCCAGACTTAATCAACTCACATTTGACCCTTTGAACCTAAGTGATTCAAATTCACTTGATATTTTAACTGTCATCCTTTGAAAATTAAATAATAGGATCATAGATATGAAGTAAAATGGCTTGATAATGTATTGCAGAAGGAGAAAGCAGCCTGTATTTACATTCTCCTTTCTAGTGCGTTACTGAAGAACATAGAGTGAAGTGCCAGCTCAGCAAAAACCCAGAGTAATTTCCAAACAGGATCTGTACTGAGTAGCAGAGCTCAACTATATGAGATATATCCAGCTTCTGTGTTCAGTGCATATCACTACCTTGGATCCAAAAATCTTCTCTTCTCTGCTGTTTAGCTCTCAAGGTAACTAATTTCAATAAAACTCAAAAACTGGAACAGAAAGGCTCACCTAACTCACTTTGGGTGTAGGTAACAGCATTGACATTTCTATGACCTGGAAATACTAAATGCTGGGGAATTATTCATCAATTTGCTACAAAGTGAAAATTAAATCTTGTTTTGACACAAACTCTTTGGGGTTTTTTTAATGCCTTATCTTCAGCGGAGAGATCTGCCTCCCAAGACACATCTCGGACAGCCTTCACATTGATTTCATTCTTCCCATCTTACATACGAAAAGCCTGTGAAATCAATATGATGTTTCTGGTCTCCCGACTGGAGCAGAGATATCAGAGGTTTGAGCAAAGGGTTGCCTCACAGAGCTTCTCTTGAAGTGCCCCAGGTATCTTGGCACTGCTAGTACATTGTATTGGTTTTCTCACTGCAGAGAATCTTTTTTTTTTAAAAAAAGATATTTTTTTCTTCCTGCAAGTAACCCATGCTGACAAAACCAAATATCTGATAAAGGTGTATTCTAGGAGAAGACCTCAAGTTGATTTTCCACCACACCGAGGACCAACTGAGAACCTTTGAAGTTCTTCTGCTTTATCAGTTACTTTAACGCTTGGATTTTCAGCAAAAAGCTGCTCAAGGGTTGTTTACTTCTTTTACTTGCTCTTTACTTATATTGAGTCCTCAGATACATACTAGACAGAGTAGTAAGAAAAATTTCTCTTGCAAAAGAAGTTGCAGGATTGTGTAATGCTTTTAGTACATGTGACTGTCACATCATCAGCAACAGGTAGCAAAAAGTCCTGGGACCTAATTAACATTTTTCATGGTCCAGTACTTCAGTTTTATGCATCTAATGTGAATGTTTGAATCCACGTAGTGGGTTTGCCCCCTGGGAAATCAGAAGCATCAGAGAGTATCACCCACATACAGAAATCAGTAACATGGCCCTGTCTCCTCAGAGCAGTCAAGGAATACGTACACGATAGTGTCTGTCACAAAAAGTACTACTGGGACTGAAAACTTGTGTAGACCAAAATGTGTGAGGTATACGGTATGATAATGATTAGGGGGGAAAGAAACTTGGAAACAGTTGCAACGTGGAAACAATAATGAACTGATATAAGCCTGATGTTATGAAACAGAATGGCAAAGAAGAGAAGCTCCCACTCCCAACACAGCTGTTGACATTCCGAAGACTGAGATGGAAAGTTCACAGGAATGGACCCAAAGTGAAGACATATTGGTCCCTTTTTTTTCAGTACCTTCCCACATTTCTGTAAGGAAAATCTAAGCAAGGGAGAGGAAATCCTAACAATTACAGTCACATTTATTACATGGACAAAATATTTCAGTCCTGCATAAGGAAGTAATCACCATTTAAAGTTGCTGATTCGGCTTTTGGGTTGAGAAGTCATAGGAAAACCAAGTTCTGGCTTGCTTTGTCTGTTTATTTGTTTGTCTGTTTATTTGCTTGTTTATATATTTTTAAAGGCAAGGAGGGCTTCTGCTCTGGGAATTTCCACTACAGATGGATCTCCACATGAATCCTTCTGGCCCTGTATTCTTCTTAGGGAATCCAAAGGAGACTCAAAAAGCAGGCATGGCAGAAGGTGAGTTCACAAGTAGTGAACTGAGCTAGGAGAATTTGTCTGGTTTAGGTCACCAATTCCAGTAATGCTGCTTTGGCCAACAACATCACAGGGACTGCAAAAAGCACAAGATCTCAGAAAATATGGGGAAATATTAATGTACTTGAGGAGGCAACAAAATAAGTGGCTTGATGTACCTTGATGATTACTCCTATAGTCCTCAAAATCTGAAGAAGGAAGCTTGATGAAAACTGAATTTGCGTAGGAATCCCCTAATGAATAGAATGGATTATGGGGAATTTGTTTAATAACATGTGCTGAATTCGCTAGTAGAAATACTGTTTTCAAAACTGCAGACTAGGTTTCTATGCTTGAGTTCACTAGTTTATAAATGCATTTTTCACCTTATAGCAATAAGAGTACATTTGAAGAGTGCATGTGTGAAGGAAAACTGCTTCTGAAACATAGGGAATAAACCACATTTACTGTGCCTAAGTCAGTAAATGTTTCCTCTAGCTCAAATTGTAAATGTCTGTGCTCTCTTACTGCTGAAAAAAGTAATACCAATAACAGGGCTTTCATCATGGTTCGTGGTCTGTAATTCCCGTATGGTTTATAGACTTATTACCTCCTGCTTTCTGCAGCGTGTGAATTTTACTACATTGTACAAGAACACTCTCTCATCTAGGAGTTTGCTACTTGTGCAGATTTTCTTCCTTCTCTCTCAGCAAAGTGCAAATTGATGCAGAGCAGCGCTACGTGTTTTAACAGAGTTGATTTGAGAAGATGATTCAGAAGTGCTTCCCTGGGCTGCCAGTTGTTTACCTTTGTTAGTACAACTTGTATTTAGTTATTTTGCCTATCCAAATGGGAGACATCTTCCCAAAATTACTGATCATAACAGTATTCAAACCACACAAAAGCTCTTCTAATATTAATTTTCATTTTAGCTTTATATGAGTGTATTTAGCTTTTGGCAAAACTAATTTAGAAAAGGTAATTCATTTTAAAGCAATCATACCAGGGTTGTTTAGATGGGGGCTGTTTAATGAAAATGATCATAATAGTTATGAAATAACCTTTTGCTATTTATTGGAACATGAATTTTACGAGTGTTTTCCTGAGAAAAAAAGTACCAGGTGGCACAGAAGAAGGGTAAAAGAACATATTAAGGATTAATTTATATTTTTTTACTTCTTTCAGTATTCATATTCTTCAAATTTTATATTCTGGTCCAGCTTAAAACTCCCTTCTGCCTGCTATACCTCAGCATTATATGTAACTAACTCCTGTGGACCACTCCAGAAATAAATTGACTGCAACTGACAGGAAGCTACTAAATTGGTAGCTCATAGTGGTGAAGCTGCAGCTTCATGATCCAAGATCCAGACAGTAGAAAGGCTGAATGTGTATTTCCAATAGACACACACACACTGTGTGGGATCCATAAAGATCAACAAGGACTAAAAACACAGCCCTCTCACAGCCACAAACAACACCCATAGCTTCATGGATTTCCCCTCTCTGGCTGATCAAGGTGAAGGTCAGTTAGTGCGAAATAAATACTTATGTGGACTATGGGTCCTTCCGGTGACTGGTCTTAGGCATTCATCAATCCAAAACCAAGTCCTGAGTCTTTGGACTGCACAGCTGCTGGCACTTGGTCGTATGAGCCCTCAAAGTCTACGGATCTGCTCCAGTTGCTGGACAGGCTTGCACGCACATACACGCTACAGAATCCTCCACTACCTGACTTTAGACACTCAGTTTCACTAGTATCTGGCTCTGCATCCCCCACTTTCCTCATGTTCAGACACAGATGCAGGTAGGCTCAGATGATCCTCAAACTCCATGGTCTCTCAAGTCGATGACTTGGACACCCTCATCCCTCCAGCAGCCAACTCACCAACCTCTTAGTCTCTCCAGTATTTGGCTCAGACTTCTGTCCGTCCCAATCCCTGGCTCCCAGACCACATAACCTCCTTCACCAGCCAGTCTTAGCTTCAGTAGTTCTCACACATAGAAACACATCCACATGGTGGTCTCTCCAGTTGCTCGCACCATAGACACAGACTATCCAAACCATGGTGTGACTTTGGTTGCTGCACTCTGAAGTGTGCAAACACTACAGGGAATAAGGAGCCTCTAACTGAGGAAAATGGTGTTTAGTGGGGAGACAGGACAGACTGCATTAATCAGGCATAGGGCATGGCCAGACAAGCATAGTTACCATCCATGATTCACATGTCACTGGTCCGTTGTATCCCCTTGTCTCTCTTTTTACCCCATAATTATTCCCTCTCCAGCCACATCATTCACTCCCTTTCTGTACCTTTGCTCCTCCCCCTAACCACCTCATAATAAGTTTTGTACCATCCCAGGATGCTTTTTTTCCCCTACAACCCTTCCTGAGCCCCATGACCCCACTTCGGTCTGTAAGGCAATCCAAGGCCCTCTCCCATTAACTTATGACGATGGATCACACCCTCAGCCCATGAGTCCAAGACTGTCCTGGGACAACTCTGGGAGCAGCTGAGACTCAGTTATTGTGGTTCCTCTGTATTTATCGAAATGAGCCTTTTTTTTCTCCTGACAGCCAAATGTCACCTACTTTGTAGAAAATCCTTCAGCTGTCAGCAGGTGATGCTGCCACATTGGAAAGGCACCTTTACCACCGCTAAAATGTAGCATGAGTGAGCAACCGCCCCCCAGAAGTGAGGAAGGCTCTACATTAAAAGTAGCATAAGCATGCCCTAAATCTGTCTTTCAGAGTGATGAGCGACTCGAGCTTTTATCTTTCCCATTCTTAATCATTTCTGCTAGCCATTAAGCTGCAGGCACATATGCTAGCCTGAGTGCATTTTAAAATAAAATGGTTATAAATTACTTTGCAGGCAGTCCGGCTTTGAGAGATATGGTTTAGATACGCTTTATGCGTAACAAGGAAATTGGGCTATTGCTGCAGTCAAGGCACAAGGACAAGTAGCTTTGGAACCCCCTTGCACACAGGTAGGAGTGGTTCAAACACTGGGAGGTTTACCTGGAAGCAGAGTACTAGATACACTGGACATTTTAGAGTCAATCAAGGTGTCTGGTAGGTTTCACAGAATCTTCATGGTTGGAAGGTACCTTTGAGATCATTGAGTCTAACCATAAACAAAAAAAGCAAAACAAACCTTACAAAACCAAAAAAACCCAAAAACCCTCCAGTGTGATAAGTGGAGTTCCTTTTAGATTACTGCCTTGGTGTCTTCTGCCTCTCTCTTGCTATGATAGACCACTAATAACCATTAGAATGGTAACATTCTCTAATGACGTTTATGAAGTGCCACGCCTGAGAAAGCTCCTCAGAACAACTATTGACATTTTCCCACTCTCCATGCAAGCAGGGCAAGGGAAAAATAAAAGTGCATGGTCTACTAGTGAAAAGGATTACAGCAATAACAAAAATTACAGCTGGGACTTGGGAAGTGGAATAAACAGAGCAACATTGCAGCAGTCGTCCTTAAGAGCAACAATTCACATATGGCAAGGTGGCTTGAAAATTTCTGTTCCCTCCGGAGGGAAATCAAAGCATTCGGTCTAACAGCAGCTGTGAAGACGAGGTAGGGCTTCATGTTTCTATTGGGAGTTTAAGATCATGTCTGGTTGTGGTAATTTAATAATATACCATTTTCTGAGCCTCATTATTACATTATTTTTACTTTTTTTACTATTTTCTCTTTGGTTTCATTAGCTAAGATGAAACAATATTGGGGTCTTAATGAGGGAAAGGGGTTCATTATGTACATGTGTGTGAATTTAAACATTGAAAACTAACCAAATTTCAGGGTAATATTTATCAATTAGATGAATTCATCTGGTTTACTCTTGTGACCTATTGCAGAAACTGAGGGACAGTGGAAGTCAGATATACTCTCAGTGCAGTGTCACACCAAACATGCATGTCTGGGAAGCCTGGATGATGGCAACCATCATCCTATGAGGTGCTGAAGCTTCACAACTGCCTTGCACCAGTGTATCCTGAACCAGCCAACATTCAGGGGGCGTACTCATCCTTTTGGGACCAGTTACAGAGTCTGCAGGCAGACCTTATTGACTTCCATGACTTGGATAAAGCTTGCCTGTCAAAAGATTAGAGGGAACAAACAATTGCTTATCTTCCTCCATTGGCTCCCAAATACTTATTATTCTCTTCAAAAATTTTCAGACAACCAGAGATCTCTGTCATCTTGGAGTGGATTCCAAAATGGGATACTGAGGCTGAGAGGTTAATGCCAAGGAAACTGAAAGACGCAGTTTGAATTACTCAGGTCAGTAACATTATTTTTGATAAATTGTTGTAGGCTGTGAAAAGTACAAAAATCTCAATAAAAGCAACAGTAGCAGAGAAGGACTATACAGAAATGTTGTAGAGACTTTCAGTGTCATGAGCAACTGTGAGTAAATAGCTTGCAGGCATTTTTACCTTGAAGAAATACAGAATTAATTAATGATGATCTATTTCTCTAAGTAAAATCATTTGCACAGAAGTAGGTTACATTGATTACTGCATGTTAAAATTATTTAATTAGAAGTTGTATGGGGTTTCAGTTTGATTTTAGTGTCACAACATTATAAATCAGGCACCATTCCATTAACACTGATGGATTGGCACTGGCTTAAATTGGCAGGATGAGGGGGACTGGAAATGTAAAGATTTAGAGGAAAAGTAGTCACATCCTTAACTGACACAAACCTGGAATGTTGTTTATTGGGATGACTGTATTGATTTACACCAATAGGGGACTACAAATCCAGTTTGGAAATACGACCAAATATGGTATAAAATAATACCATAAACGTTTATTAAAGTAATAGTCTATCTTAAATTTAAATATTTTAAAATGACATTGCGCTGGGGGTATCACACATGTAAGCCCCTCCCCATCTTCACAAACCAATACTAATAAATCTTACTCTCCTTTTTCCTGCATACAGCCCTTCTTGGCTCCCAATGAGCTCCCAACCATGTTTCTTCCTCCATCCCCTAAATCCTCAAGCCTTCCACTAGTTTTGGGGGCTAAGTGTTACAGCAAAGGCAGTTTTACAGATCAGGCATAAAAAGGAGAAGCCAGCTTTTCCTGTGACCTTCTTGTGTCAAAGGCTGAGTCAACAACAGATCTAATATGTAGATCTATCATGTGGAGCAGAGAGCCATCTGCAAGGCTGGCGCCTAAAGGCAAAGCAAATCCTCAAAGCCATAAGTGGGGAATTTCCAAATAATGTTTTTCTGTTAGCTGATGCAATGAACAAGATACCAGTGGGGGGAAAAAAAACAATGTTCAGAACTAAAATGTGTTTGTCTACACATTCAATGTTTTGAAAGGTATTTCTGTTAAAATGAGCTAATCTTTACACATTTACAATAACATTTAGAAGCTCACATGCATGAGATGACAAGTTACTTGTGCCTTGTAAGGCATGGAGATGTAAAGGTTAATTTCAAAGATTATAAAATACTGAATGAAAACAGAAGTATTTGGGCAAGGAGCTTTTTCAAGATAAGCAGAAGGACAAGAAAAGGTGGTTTAAGAGGTTCCTGTGACCTGAGAGGTAGTTTAATTTTTTCTATTACTTTAAATATTAATGATTACCAAAGTTTCTGAATTTAGAGTAGCTATCACAACCACAGGGAGAGGTCCATCTAAGAGGTATTGAACAGAAAAAAGAAATTGCATGAAATAGAGGTAAGAGGGAGCAAGGAGCAATGTGAGACAAAGCCAGCAGGAACAGCGGGAGGAGCATACAAAGCAAAAATAACATATAACTTCAATAGATCTGTACAACTTCAGTTCCTACCACTCAGCAAGTTATAAAAACCTAAACTGTGAGTTCACGTTGCTGTAAGAAGTAGAAGATAACCTTCTGAGGTCAGAGTGTGAGGCCTAGAACCTGTATTTTAAATTGGGATCTAATCCATGCTGCTGCTTTCCAAACAAAAAGGTCATTTATGGAATCACTGGACAAGGACAGTGTCTTTAGCTACAGAAGACCCCACCTTTATAACTACCAAAAGAAGCTGAAAACCCAACCAGTTGTGTTTTGCTAGGTCAGTGGGAGTTCTCTAGTGGGAAGCCTGGCAGCAGCCCAAGAGTTAATAGCGCTCCAAGTCTTTGCTAGAGTGACAAGTCTATAATGCAGGTTCTAGCCACAAGTGAAAGGGATAATAATGTGTAGGCTGCTAAAGTAAGAGCTCTGCAAGGATTAAATTGGCTACACAGCTTCATTCCCACATCCCAAAGGTGAGGGGGTTTCATTGTTTTGAAAATGATGCTGTCTTTTCCCTGACAGCACTGACTCTAGCTATCTGGCTTTAATGGGAAGCAATTTCCAAGTTTGTTTCTATCATGGGGCAGCTAGGAGAAATCAGGAGGGTAGCTTATCCCTAATGGACTTTTTTTCTCTCCAGGTTGATTGTACAGCAGAAAGGAAATGGCTCATTTGACACTCTACGAGCGCAGGGCCAAAGGAGTTGAGAGTCCTGACACTGTCTCTAATGTGCTTTTAAGCCACTTTTCCCTCAAATGAGCAGATGAGTTGAACAGCTATAGAGTAAACCTTCAATTCTGAAGAGAAATCACCATTGTTTGGGGTTCCCTGGTATGTGTTGTATTATGGCCTCAGACTCTGAGGACTTCTGGGGAATAGAATTAATTATAGTTTACAGCTATTTGGCCACTTTGGCTGAGGCAGAGCTGTGGGCTGTCTCATGACATTCTCTGGGCAGTACAGTGGCAACGGTTATAGTCAGCTGCCAGTAAGGATAAGCATGAGGAGGTAAATGCATAACTCTAACCTTTTTAATTCCATATGCAAAGGGAGAATATGCATGTATGTCACATACATGAAGTGTGGGAAAAATGACAGTCCCTATGCATATTCCTTATAACACATCTGATAAGATTGATAAACATGCTGACAAGGAAGATCATGGCTCATTACATACAATTGAAGAACAGATATTCTTTACAAACTGTGGTGTTACATTTTTGACCGAGCTTCCAGAAACCTCTGTTCTATTTCTTTGTTATCAGCAATGAGGCAAAACCCGCATCAGCCGGAACCACACATCTTTTCTTTACAATTACTGTCATCATAATGTCTGGGAAGACTTTCTAGTCCCAGAAACACAGAAACATGTCATTTTTAAGTTTCTAATATCCAGGACTCACTTAAAAACAGAAACTGAAAAAGGATGGATTACCACATCTTACTCTGATCAGAAAAATTAGGCTGTAAGCTTGTTTAGGAACAAAAAAAAGTCTTATATCCTCTGGCCCTTTGTATTTCTGTTCTAAAACACTGAATTATTGGTTACCAGCTTGTTTGGATCATCCAAGAAGTCTACTTGCTACTGATTAAATTACTTATAGGGACTGATTTGAGGTTTCAGCTCATTAATTGGGCAGTTATTGAGATCTAGGAAAGCAACAGTTTCAGAAGTGCTTAAGGAATAAATGGATTTTTATATCACCATCATCTTAGGAATGAATTTGGCTTTTCAAGAAAACACAGACACACCTTTTATCCTGTGACAAATTTTTTCCAGGGTGGGTTAAGTGGATGAAATACATGGTGGAGAAGAGACCACATAGGGATGGTTTTATTTCTTTAAATATGTAAAATTTCACTATGAATCAACACAGGAGCACTTCTGTTAAGCAAACTTTCCAGATATAAATGAAGCCTGGTTGCCTTAGTGATGCTAAGAAAACATTGGTTTAACCAGTACCTGATGTGGGAAATAATTGATTAACACTCGACGAGATTCAGTCATCATATCACTTTGCAAAGAGAACTAAGAAAGAAATGAAGATATGCTGATTTGTACTTAATAAGGGTTTGGGTCTAATTTTCCTACAGAGCAAATATCAACTAAACAAATATCAACAGATAGAAACGCCCAGTTATATCGGTCATTTAGACTTCACTGGAATTTTCCACAGATGAACTGGAGGAAGATGTTGCAGGATAGTCCAAAAGAAAGCTGCAAGTACGATAGTAGAAACTGATAAACTCAGAGGAGCATATTTACTCGTCACAAACATTCATTCTATGACATAAGAAAAAATAAACATCAAGCTCCCCAATAGCTCATAGCTGAGTCCTTTCCAAGACTGAAGGAAAATAAAAATCCTGAATGGATCAACTACAGAACTTTTTTTTTTTGCCTATTGCTCCCAAATACATACCTGTGTTAAAGCATAGATAAATAATCAGAATATCTGTATTGGGAACTTTGTAAAAATAACTGCTGAGAAAGACAATTTGAGTCCCCCCTCCATGTCCTTCAAAGACATCGGTTTTGGTAGAGGGAGACTTATTTGAACTATTTCTATACCGAAAAACATTGTTGCAGAGATAGCTTTTGAGATACAGGCTGGATTTTCCTCTTCCAAAGCTCACCCTCAAGAACAGCCTACAACCTAATGATCATAGCATTCAACTGTGAGGCAACACTAGACTCAAGTTCTGAGTGAAACAAGCTAATATTGTATTCTCTGAATTCAGAGGTGACAGAACCAACATGTCCATGAATACTGAAACAGTAACATCTTCCTTTCCCACATGTATGTTCTACTTTAAAATGTATGTAG